>CM021106.1:252119398-252572544 GCA_007115665.2 Sequoiadendron giganteum | reverse complement strand
TTAGATTGCCATCAAAATAAAACTAGAAATTGTTACAACTGCAATAGTTGGTTAGTTAACTGTTAGCAACCTACCCCCTTTTCATTCCTCCTTAGTTAAATATATATTCACCCACTACTAGTACTCTTCATCACTTGGCCAATCAAAATTTATTACTTCATTTACCTTGACACTATAAGGCATATATTTAACTACCACTTGGTTTTCCTCTCATTCAAAAGACTCAAGGAATGAGCTAGTGTTGATAATTTTATCCATACAACACACTAATAAATCAAAATCTGAGTCATCACAAATTAAAGTAATTTGAGCATTGATGACCTCATTAGCCCGATCCTGCCATTGTTGAAGTGACCTGATATTTCCCTACTCATCAATTATGTCAAGGAGCAGTGTGTCACTCCAATCATCAAAACTCTTTACCAATTCTTTGATATTCCTACTCAAGTCATCTGATAAGGCTTCAAAACCTTGCAATGACTTAACCAACACTTGAGTAGGTCTTAATGACTGGGGCCTATTATTGACATCAAACCTTGAGGCCTTATAAATTATATCTAAATCACAGGCCCTAGGGATCCATTTCTCAATTAATGGTATTTCTACCTCCTGATCCCTATCAATGTTCTTTATTGCATTCAATAATAAAGAATAAGAAGAATACATAGCTGATAATCTACCATTAACCATCTCATTTAAATGTCACAAGACAGCAGTAACAATCTCCCTTTGTCTTGAAAATATCCCCTCCTCACTCACCTTCAGAGATGCATGTAGCTCTACAACTTTCTACATTAACTGCTTCTTGGTTGGCTCAACAGAGCACTCTATCTCCTCCTCAATTGGTTCCAATGTAGGGCCGAGGGAAGGAGTCTGACTGGGAGATCCCAGTGTAGAGACAATGGGGGAAATAGGAGGCAATGACTTAATCCCTGGAGCAACTGGTGTTTCCCCAATCTTCCTGTATTTTAACCTGTCCACCTCTATTTTCAGCTCAATATTCCTTTGTTGCACCTTATTATATTGTCCAATTATAAAACTATTTTTTTCCATGAGGCTCCTTTTTTCAGCTTCCTCTCTCTCTGCAGTCTTTTGTGCCAATTTGGCCACATTCATAGTTATATTTGTGGCCTCTGTAGTTAAGATTTTTGAAGCCCTTTTTTATTATTAATCCCCCTCTCAAATTTGGGTTAATATCAGTAATATTTAGATTTCTTCCTTGGGGGGCCAAAGCCCAAATTTCCAAGGTTTCATATTCCTCACTAAAGGCAGAGTCTTGCAATGCTACCTTGACCTCTTCTTTATAATTTTGGAGGGGATGCTTGGACTTCAAAATAGCATTGAAAGCTACTACATCAACAATATCCCACTCAGGTAAAATCAAGACACCAGCTTGATTGACTAACTTTCTTCCTTCCTCTGGAGTGATGTTAATGAATTCATTCATTACCTCGGGCTTTACCTCATCATCATTCTCCTGATCTGACCTATCAAGCCTCAATTCTCTTCTCTTCTTACACTTCTCCTGATATTCTTCCAACTTCATTCTCCATACCAATTGCAAGAAGACTGGTGTTTTCACAAAGGCATCATCATCTAGAAATTCTTTACAAGCCTCCATCTTTGTGTAATGCCTCATCGTGTGAACCCCAAAGGACAACAAACACCACATAAAAAAAAAAATTAAAAAAGAGAAATATTCATAAGACAAATATGTATGTATATTACATGAAAATCCATTGTACATTTACAGAATCATCTACATCCTCTAGGGTACATGTGGTGGCATTACTAAATGTAAAACACATACCAACAACATCACTTAAGATAATTCTAAGAATATAACAATAGATACACACAATCACAAGATAAAATAATGGTACATGCAGCCAACCATGAACAAAAGGCGGTAAGGATACCTCATATTATTAAAATTCAATTTATAGTTTAATATTACAATTATGGAGCATATTTCCACAGATACAACATATCATGGATTAAACCATACATTACATGATGCTTCCCTTATATCAATGGGAAGAGTAAATGGAGTACAATAATGATACATAATGGAGAATAAGATACATAATGTGGGATAGTCTTCAACCAAGTGAATCTTTGGAGACTACATCCGCTTCTACATCACAAACACAATTGGGAACCCAATGGGGTGCACAGCATGTTCCACCCGACCACGTGGACCCGAAGGTCCACCCCCCATGCTAGGAGATGACAAGAAAGGATCCACATCTAAAGAAGGTCAAGAAGATAAGGCTAACACCAATACTTGACATAAATCAACATCAAACAAGTACATCAACACTTCCAGAGGCTGCCAAGCAAGGGAAAGTAAATGGGTACTATGGGAGAGTGTCATCGCATGGCCTTTCATGGATTATCCAAACAACCTATCACAAGGTGCCACCTCCATCTATGGTTATCCTGACTTCCTATCTCAAGGCGTCGCTCCATAGGGTGACTCATGTGGGATCTCTTAACTTTCATCGGGACAAGGCAATGATCTTACAGACCAGGTCTTCTCACTCCATCCTTAGCCTGAGAAAGCACTGACAATATGGGTGAGGCACATAATTAATCTTGATTAAATGTTAACTACCCAAACCCACTAGTTTATTAATTAGATTATCACTTGTTTATGAAACTCTTCCATAGGTTACCTTGATAGCCCCTTTGTGCACCGACCCCCATGAAGAGCCACCCTCCCCAACAATTTTTGAAATAAGACTCATCACCACTAGGGGTGTACCAAACATAAAAGCCACAAAATGAAAGCACATGCGAGACATGAACCATCTCGCTCATAGTCATAACCAAAGGCAAGGGAGCCCATGGAACAAGGTACACCCACGAGAGCTCAAGAAAAAGAATGCAATCCATGGAACTCAAAGGTCTAATCATGAGCAAATGCAACACACGACAGGTTTCCCTTTGCCTCTGGAAGCCTAACAACTTACACTCAAAACTTATCAAAAGGATTATCAACAGGAAGTGACTTAAACATTTACGGGTTCCCAACTCATCCAAAACATGACTATACATAAAGATCGCCTCAATAACGAAATAAAACAAGAGGAAAACATGATCAATCAAGGAACTACTAGCATTCATAAGAGATCAATTCCAAAAAGTACTCAGAATATAAACAAAATAACCATCTAAACATGTTCAAAGACGACTATAATACCCATTCATTTAGACGGGATCATAATCCAATCTTATTAAAGATAATGCAATAAATAATTAAATAATCCACTATAATTAAAAGCATTTCCATCATAATATATTTTAATTAAATAAGCACTCTAGAAAACTATAGTATGTATACCATCAAATCCCTCTTGATTTTAAAATTCCTAGCCTTTAAATTTAAAAATATAACCTATATATATTTGTTACTTTAAAATAATAAATTAAATTCGAATGTAACCTGTTTTTTTACTGCAAATAATTTTACTCAAAAAATATAGTTTTATGCAAATCACAAATCTAATAGTAAAGGAATTTCGTAAATAAATTTAACTTTAACTAATTTGTAGTTAAATCTAATTTTGAATGTACTTTGAAAATAAATCTAATTTAAATGTATTAGGAAATAAATTTGATTCTGAAAATAAATCAATTTTTAAATGTACCTAATAGTAAACACAATATTTATTTACTTATTTGTCTACTTCAAAATAATTAAAAATTTATATTTGTTTCTTTAAAATAATAAATTAACTTTGAATGTAACATGCTTGTTTACTTAAATAAATTTAATCAAAAATATAAAATATACACGGAAAATCACAAATCTAATAGTTCATAAATAAATTTAACTTTAACCACTTTAATGATCAATTACCTTACTTCTTCGTGAATTTCATTTATTTACTCACCCCTATATAATTTCTCCATCTATAATGATACACCAAAATTTATTATCCATACATGATCTCCTATTTAAATTTACTACCTAACTAGTCCAAAATAAAGATTTTATTTTTGGTAATCAACTATCTACAAAAGTAACTAACTTCCCTTAAATGAAAATTTCTTTAACTACAATCATAGTATAAAAATAATATATATATATATAAATACATAACCCAATAAGATAAAAGAAAACAACTTTAAATTTCATTAAAATAGCTATTTATGTGTAACTAACTCAACAACCTCTTTTTATCTAATTTAATTACTCTCATCTTTTCTTTATAAGAAATATATGTATATTAATAAAAGAAAATTAAATGTAGTTTACTATTTTTTTTCAAGCTTAATTTAATTTATTTTAATTCTAAGAACTTGTGAATAAAGTCAATATCACGGCTATTTTATTCTAACTTTATGAACTTGTGAATGAAGTGAATATCACTGTTATTTTATTCTAATAACATAATAATAATGATTTTTATTTATCTATTTATTTATTTTTATTTATTTTAATTGCATTTTCAAGTGCAAACAGTGATAGATTGCCAACAAAAATAATAATTCAAATCTTAAAACTTCCTATTAAATTCAAGTGAAGCTGCTGAGAGTGGTGAACGGAATTAGGGAGATTATTTATCCCTCACAACCTTCTAATTAAGAAATCTACCCCCACTAATGTTGATTGATGTAATGGAAAGAATTTCGATGTTTATTTCATTATTTTAATGGTATCATACTCAATCAAATCTGGGTGGGTAAAAACTTTTAAAATAAATATGTATACACATAGTTGTTATTTATTATTTTATTTTGTTTTTAAAAACTTTACTTTAGGGGGTAATATTTTATTACATCCCTCTATCAAATAATTTAAATTTAAATTTGAACTTTGTGGATTATCAATCCACTTTATTTTAAATTAAAATAACCATCATTTATAAATGCAAATTTTTGTTACATTTGCATTTCAATATAATTATAATATGTACATTAATTTAAAATTTTAATTATTAAGATTCCCTTAATAAATTAATAATTTAATTTATTACTAGAATTAAATCCATATTATAAAAATGAGCTACAAAGCTCAAAACAAGGCCTAAATGAACATAAACAACGACTATGCCCGATACTAAAAAACACATCAATTATCCAATTATCAATAATGATACGCATCCAAATAAAACAATAAGCACATCAAGATTTATGACTTGAAACGATCGACATAAAATAGTTCAATACCATACAAGATGAAATACTAACGGATGACATCATCAAACATTGACAGGACAATAGACACGGATGGGAACACTTCCTTTTCAAATCCTTAAACCACATCATATCCATTGGGTATTTATGAGGCTCACCCTGTCCTGCCAGTGTAGGTGGAATCGAGGCTTGGGTACCTGCAACCTTGCATAAAAACACAAGTGTCGAAGTAATATATATATATATATATGTGTGTGTGTGTGTGTCTGATGCCATACACACTGTGAGAGAGAATTGCAGTGTGTAATGGCACTCACGGATGAGCGATGCAACACCGTCCCTCTCACCCAAACCTCAAGCAATAGCACATTCATTAGAAATATCATGAAATAAGTATTACATAATTTACATAACCACATAATATTACAAAATCAGCTAAAGACGAACACCATGCATCATTATACCATCAACATCATAAAATAGTATCATGTGCATCCAAACAAAACACATAAGTCAAAAAGGTGAAACAATCACCAACGTAATCACGATTATGAAACAAACATAATAGTATCCACATAGTATCATAATAGAGTAGTATCATGAGAGGCACTACGCCTTGCATCTTGTACGCATTTACCTTTCAAATCTAGTTCTGATAAAACCAACTCAACTAGTTTCAAAGGAGAAGGCATGCCCATTTGCATATCTTGATTGGTAACAACAATCTCATCCACCAAGTCCTCCTGGGACCGCTCAATCCTTTGCCTCTTGGGGCTTGGCGTTGATAGTGGTGGTGAGGGACTTCTCTCAAGTGATGAATCTAGATCAATTATTTTTAATGCTCCTAGTGCCTTGAGATGTGGACCTGGCTGTTTATGCAATTCCATTATCTTCTTTCCCTTTCTATCTTCTTCTTCTTCATCACTGTTGTCATTTATTTTCCTCCTGTAAATAGGCCTATCATCTAGAGGTTGATAGGTTGGCCTCTCTTCAAGTGGACTTGCATCTTGTTCCTGTATGCCCAAGTCTAACTCCAAATTTATTTTCTTGGTCATCAGAATGCTCATGATTTCTTTGAAATTATCCATCAAAAAATCAATACTTTTATGATAGGGACAGAATTCCATCAATGGATCATATTTTGGATCCATCTTGTGTACAATGGCCAATACCTTATCATAAGTTACCCATTTCTGTTTGTTCAATTCCTACTTATTTAAATCAAATTCATTTCCGACCAAGTCCTTAGGAAAATTGAACTCATGAACAAATCTAGCACCTTTTATTCTTTGTCTAAACAGAGCAAAGAAACCCTCAGGATCATGTTGCCTCTTGGGACCAAAACTCAAATGGTACACTTCAAAAAAAATTCCAAACTGAACCTAGCCTCCCTTTGAAAATACAAAATCAGACACCACTGTATAGTCTAGGTAAAAATTCCCCTTACCCTTTCCTATAAGGTTATCTTCATTGATATATCCAATCTACCACATAATTTCAAAAAATCCAACTCTTGGTGGCACATTACAAGGAAAAATATGTGGGGTACCCTGAAAACCATATACCCTCAAAACAATGTTGACTGGGTATGGAATAATGTCGCCCCAATTATGGAAAATCTTCAAATCTAGCCTCCTCCCCTTTGGCCTAAGGAAATCATGCAACTCCTCAGGAACCTTGGGTAAATTTACAATCAATCTGGCCCTCAGTCTTGATGCAAAGCAATTTTCGAACTGTACATAACTAGCATTCTCCCTATTGTATGAAAGGTCAACAATCCACACTTGTACTGGTAGCCTTTCTCCATTGACAAACTACTTCAATCTCATCTTCTCGGAGAAAAATTCAGCATTCTTGAACAAAAACATGTGCATTAACATAGAATACCAATAAAAGGGGGTGTTTGCATCATTTTGTTGCAATTTTAACAACCCTTCATGTATCTTCTCGTCCAAGAAGGAAGCAAAATCATATACTATAGAGAAATTGGGGTGACGTATCTGCACCCCCACGAACATATAGGCTATAGGCATCACTGTATTAGGCATAAAACCCAAAATCTGGCACAATGAATAGAAAGTGGCCAAAACATATTTGGCAAAACAATCCAATCTGAAAGGCTCCTAGTCACTAGGGCTAATATGAACTCTGGGACTTCTTTCCCTAGCCAAATGAGGTGGGAGTATCTTAGCTCTGAAAAGGGATTTCATCTTCCCATACTCCCATTTTATTCCTTCAAGATCAATAGGGAACAAGAACTCATTGGGCTCACTCAAATCAAAAACCTATCGAAATACCTTTCTGTTAATACTTAACAAAACCTTTCCATCGTTATCTCTAACTACCCATATGAAAGGATCATATCTTGCGGCCACTGCCTTGAGAAAATCCACATCAGGGAATACATTTGGAACTATCAGTTTCCCCATATCATACATCCATCCATTTGAAAAAGGATGAGGCAAATTTCTCTATCCAAACCATAGTATGAAAATATCCAAACCCTAAAGAGGAACCCTAGCATCAGCTATATAGAAACAATTATACACTAATCCCTCCCCTAGGGTTTTTCCTCACATTAAAACCAGCCCTTTCTTCCTATCATTTGTTGACGACGGCAAATGATCTAGGAAATCATCATACAGGTTTCTATTCAAATAGTCAATCTGGTCGGAGTGATTTTTTAATGGTGCCATCCTAAGAAAACTAGGGCTTCCTTATATTTCAGACCTTAAACAAGCTAGGGCTTCACTAAACTATGAAATTACAAAACAAAAACCTTGCAATTTCTCACAATTTAGCTCACCTATAGCCCTAAGACAATTTTTTAACAATCTTTCCAACAACCAAACAACAAATTCCCCCTAATTCAAATCACAATTTGACTAGGAGATGCAAAATTCAACTTACGACTTTGTGTTTCGTAGAAACCCTAATTCCTCACTGCAACAGCTTGTGAACTCATCCTCTGCTTTGAAACTTCTCCGCGAAAGTGCTTGAATGCTTTGTAATACAATAGAACAAGAAAATGGTCACTTTATTTCAATCAAATCATGCCAAAAGATGTCTCATATACCATTAAAGCTCACTCGCACACTACACCAACAGCTCCAATTGCATTTGATGCAGATTCAAATATTACCCGTCGATCTGTCACTTTCATCAAATCATCGAAGGACTCACTTCAAATCAATCTGATGCAACCATCTACCATGGAAAAATGGCCCACCATATTCTGCGTCGACAAGGAAATCCATGTGGCGCTCGCCCGTGATATCGTAATTAGTAAAAACCTTGCAACTTCATATCACACAATGGCGTGCAACCATGGATCTCAATCATCGAAGATCCTGTTCCTTCAAAATAGCAGCCAACTTTGTCATTAAACACTGAGCAGCTTTCATGTTGAGATTAAAACATCTCCATCTATTTGAACCACATGCATCTTATAACTGCTTTAGTAACCCGTTAGATAATGTATCAAAGCCAGATTAATGTATTAAATTATTCCTCTCATTCCTTTGGCTTCACCAGATGTGACACATGGCACTCGCCTGTGATATCGTGATCAGCCAAAACTGTGCGGTGGGGTCATCATGGGATAGCGGGGAACGGCTGAGATCAATCAGTGATTCATCAATGGTCATGAAAATTTATCCCTTTGCAAATATAAAACATTTGTTAAAACAAGAGGGGACATTACTAGATTGACGACAAACGATGACATAAGTTGTTTTTAAAAGAAGGAGTGTGGGGCCAACCTATACTTTGGAAAGAATAAAGTCTAGCAAAAGAAATAAAATGACAGATCAAAAAGAAGGCCAAACCTAGACAAAAAAATAGGGCATAAGTTGTTTTTAAAAGCCCTCCTCCAAAAAGTAATGACCAAATATAACCCAGCCATGGTATAAGATAAGACACTAGGGTTTTGCATAAATACATGAGAACAAATGTAAAACCCCAACCATAAGCTTTTCTCAAATAGCATGTAGAACCAAAAACATAGGCATGATCAAATGGAACTTATAGAACAAAAATTTGAAGTTCCATCAGTGGCTCCAATTGGGGATGTTCATTCCACTAGAATGAAGCAAGATCTCAGAATCTCAGGTTGAGTAGACCAATTCTAGAGACAACCAAAAGTGGTTGTCTGGACAAAACAACGCAACAGGAAAGAAACCTACCACTAACATATATAAAAAACCTAAACTACTATTCATGGAAAAACATACTTCAGGTGAAGTACAACTTCAAGAACTGTCTATGAACTGTAAATTCAATAATATCCCTTGTCATCTCTTGGAGGAAGTATGAATCTTCACCCCACTTACTATTGATCAAAAATGGACCGAACTAGATTGCATCAAATTTTCCATGTTTTCCTTTATCTTCTAATCTGGAATTCCACATTAGGACCAGATCACCATCTTGGAAGCTCCTTGAAATTTCCTTTTTTTCATAAAATTTCTTTACTTGCAACTACAATTTTGCATTTTTCATTTGAGCCTCCCTCCTAGTTTCATCTAATTCTATGAGAGCTTCTACTCTCAATTGCATCTCATCATCAATTTCATTGTCATATGTCTGGACAAACTTATACATCTCCATCAGATTATTTTGGGGTAACCTTTCATTTATCCCATAGACCAAGTCAAATGGGGCACATCCTATTTCTTTCTTCACAGGTACCCTATCTGCCCAAACTGCTAATCTCAATTTAGAATCCTATGCCTTCTTGTTTTTATCCAGGATTCTCTTGATGATTTTCATCAAGCTTTTGTTGCTTGATTCTACTTGTCCATTTCCTTGTGGGTGATATGGTGATGAGTAAGAAATTTGGATCCCATACTTCTCACAAAAGTGTGTATTCTTCAGATCTGAAACACATTGCATTATCCGAAACAATCCTTTTTGGACACCCAAACCTAGTCAATATATTGCTCATTAGGAAATCAATTACCACTTTATTGGTTGCCCTCTTCATTAGAATTTCTTCCACCCACTTGTTAAAATAATTAGTGGCCACCAATATCCATGAGTGGCATCCACTAGACTTACATGCTATCTCTCCCACAAAATCAATACCCCATTGTTGAAATGGAGATTGCACTGTAACTAGTTTTAGAGGAAAGTTACTAGAGAAATACTGACAACCATCACATGTCTTTACCAATTGGTGTGCATCTTTAAAAATAGTAGGGCACCAAAATCCAGCCCTCGGTATCTTATGTTTAGTTGTTTTAGCCATGTAATGCCCTCCATAAACTCCACTGTGCATCTCAATCAGAATTTCTTGTGCTTGATTTTGATCTACACACTTTAGCAAGACACCTTCCCCATTTCTCCACCAAAGCTTACCACCTACAATAACATACTTGATAGCATGTAATTTCAATGTCCTTTTCTCATTGTCACTCAAGTTATCAGGACACTTCATCTTTTGCAAATAATAAATCACACCTTTATACCATTCAGAATGTTCCATATCACATATGTGTGATCTATTCTCCTCTTCTTGCAAATTTATCTTATTTTCTTCAAGATTACTTTGGGACATAAGCTTGGCCAACCCTTGTCCTCTTACCAGCTTATTAATCTAGATCTCAATATTGAATTCTTGGATCCTATTGATCCATCTACACCGTCTTCCTGACACTTCCTATTGTGTAAAGATATCCTTGATAGCAGCACTAGGTAAATATGCAACCATAGTAGCTCCCATCAAATAAGGCCTAAATGATTTTACTGCCTTTACCAATGCATATGCCTATTTCTAATTTATATCATACTTGAGTTCCGCAGCTTTCAAATATTTACTGAAAAAGGCTATAGGTTGCTCAAAACCTTCTGCATTCTTTTGCAACAGCACAACTGCAATTGTGTGGAAAGAAGCAAATGAAAAGATTAGTAAGGGTTTAGAAAAATCAGGGGTTTTCAATACAAGAGCCTCTTTTATTGCTTTCTTAATGGCTTGGAAGGCCTATACAAACTCCTCTCCCTGTTCAACCTTAGCTCCCTTCTTAAGCATCTTGGAAATTGGGAGAACTATCTCAGCAAAATTTGTCACAAACCTCCTTAGGAAGTTTATTTTTCCAAATAAATATTGTATACCTTTGACATTGCAAGGTTGTGAGATTTTTTCTATTGCAATTACCCTCTCTAGATCAATTCTGACTCCATCCTTAGAAACAATATGTCCCAACAATTTTCCCTCTCTTACCCCAAATGCACATTTCTTCGAGTTCAAAGAGATACCATACTCCAATGCTCTACTAAATACCTTCTCCAGATTCTCACAATGATCCTCTTCCTTCTTGGATTATGTTGTCAAGTCATCTTAGTATATCACCAAAAACAAATTAATGAAATCTGAAAATGCCACATCCATGGCTCTTTGGAAAGTAGCCCCTACATTTGTCAGACCAAAATGCATTCTCACATAAACATATGTTCCCCAGGGTGTAGTGAATGTTGTTTTATATTTCTCAGACTCTTTGACCATGAGTTGGTTTGTAACTAGATAACCCATCCCTCATCTAAATCAATTCACATCATGTCACTCTTTTCAACATGGCTTCCATATTTGGTAATGGATAGTTGTCTTTTAATGAAGACACATTCAAATTTCTGAAGTCTACACATAACCTAATGTCTCCATTTTTCTTTCTTACTTGCACTAAATTTGACACCCAGGATGAATGTCTGAATGGCTTGATGATCCCTACATCCCTTAGCTTCATTAACTCTTCTTGCATTTTGGGGGCTAAGGTAGGATTAATAGGCCTCTTTTTTTTACTAAATGGCTTAGCACCATCACTCAAAGGAATTTCATGTTGGAATAGATCCTCCCTGTATGCCTTAAGATCATCATAGGACCATGCAAACACATGTCTAAATTTCCTCAATAAATCAATTAGCATCCTTCTCACCTTTGGTGACAGTTTCTTTTCAATATATACCATTTTTGGTGATGCTTCTATTCCAAGATTTATCTCTTCCAAGTCATCAGGATGTGAAGCAGTATGATTAGCCTTTGTCCTATCCTAATTGTAAAGTACTCTTTCCAATACAACTAAACCCTTAGGAATTGTATTTTTTTTTAACTGAATCACTTCATTTCCAAACGCATTATCTTTACCATCAATTGTTTCTACAAAAGCTCCAAAGTCAATTTCTTGACTTTCATATTCATCCACACAATTAAGGAATCTTAGTATGTCATCATCATTATCAAAAACTTGCTAGTTTTTTATATTATCAGGAACTTATGGCCTGGTTTGCACTTCAACCTTTGAGATCCTAGCAAATATTATATCATCTAGTTTTAATGCAATATTTGCTAATAATTCTGCCACTTTTTTATGGCCTCCCTCCATCCAACCTATGCCAAATGCATCATTTTTTTCCAATTCATCTGAAACAGCATTCCTATATTGTTTCAACCTCTTATTCTTTGATACATACTAGCTCTAACTTGGGAAACCACAAGCTCTGAGTCTCCAATTACTTTTAGCTTCTTAATCCCATGGTTTTCATCCAACCTTAACCCCAATAGCAGGGCCTCATATTCCACCACATTATTGGTGCAATCAAATGATAGAGTGGAAGAGAACCTAAATGTCTTTCCACTCGGTGACCATAACAAAACACCTGCATCAGATCCTTTTTTTGAACTTGCACCATCAAAATACATAGTCAAAAAGTCATCACACTCTAAAAGTTTTTTTACTTCTATATCAATTGGTGCAGTGGGCTTATCACAATTGCTAGGGAACTCTTCAATTCTGAATTTAGTTATGCCATTGTCAATAAAACATGCCATATTTTTAGTTCGATCATGCTCAATAATGTGGGGCACTTTTGATTCTCTCTCAATCTTGAAATTATTTCCATCAATGGAGAAAGTAGCAAATGATAGATCACACTACATGTTTCCCCCCATTGATGCACTCCACTTTCTTGAAAATAGCATCCCAAAGTGTGGTGGGATTTCTATAACTAGTACAGTCGTGGCTAAGTCCTTCTCAGGATACTGAGTCAATTTATAAGGCAATGCTCTGATAGTCCCAATAATTGGCACTTTCCTTGAATCCATTGCATAGAATTTACCTTGAGTAGTATCCATTGTCAATCCCATTGCCTCCATGATCTTAACCCGCATAACATTGTTTGATGCCCCTGAATCTATCATACAATTCCTTAAAGTCTTCCCATTTATAAAAACACTTAAGAAAAAGGGTTTATGTTTTCAAGGCACAAATTAATGGAATTCCCTAAATATACAAGGGGGATTTGTGACACAATTCCCTCCACTTCTTTCTCTTTTATTTCTCCTTCATCCTTTTCTTCTTTACAACTACCTTGATCAACCCTATTAACAGCAACACCTGTGATCAAGGCTATTTTATTTTCCTTATGTTCATCTATTCTCATCATTTCTAGAAAAGGTACAGTAACTTTAACCTGAGAAAGCACTTGAAACATATCTATGGGCATATATTTTGGCAAGTCAGATACCATACCTTCATCATTTTATTTCTTCTCTTGGTGCTTGCTTCCCTCAAGTTTTATTTTCCTCCTATCCTCTGAAGTAGGTTCAACAGACTTTGTAATCACTTTAGTCTTCATCAATGATGAAGTTGCATCTTCTTGAGGCTTTGGAGTTTCATTATTTTTCACCCAAATCTTATCATTTTTAACCTCTTTAACTTTGACAACATCTTTCTTGTTATCAACTTTAATACCCTTATTTTTTTCCTTTTGTTCTTTAATAAACAAGCCAACAAGTTTACCATGTTCACCACCCATAGTTATGTTTCTCAGCTGAAGTGAGCTTCTCATTTGAGCAGCCATTTCCTCAGTCAATCTTGCAATCTCTTCTTCTGATGGTCTCCTTAGATACATTGAATCTTCATCATGTTCCATATTACAAGCATTATGGTCAAAATCACCTTCCTCATCAGATAAAACATGTTGATGGTATATCTCACTTCTTTGCCTCTGATTATCCACATCAACTCCCTGTGATTCATCATTAGAGGAACACCCTGCATCATCAATGTATGATCTGGTCATTCAAACATCCACATCACCTTGCTCAATTTCAGGAGTCTTCTCACTCAGCAACAAGAAACTGAGAAATACCGCAGTGATTTTGATCATATGGATGTTGACAAACCTCACACCATGGCCTAACTTGTACCAGATTTATTGAATGCTTTTGCAAGAGATCTAGGGTATGTTGATCATGATTAGGTAACCTTATCCCTAGGATTTTTCAAAAGTGTGGGCTCTTCTCTCCTACCATATTTCCCAAAATTTTGCCTATTACTCTCAAAGTTTATAGCCACCCTAAAAGCATCCCTCATAGTTTGAGGATCTCTATCTCTAAGGATATATGCCATTTTAGCATCAAAAGCATTAAAATATGTGGTTAGACAGACATTCTCATCAAGCCTCAAAACCTGGAATAGCTTATACATTGCCTTTTGAAATCTTAGATTAAACTCTGATACAGGCTCGTTTAGTGACTTCTTGATATTGTTGAACTCGTTCAGCATGAAACTGGCATTGGTTTTATCACCGTACTATTCCTTGAAACATTTTTCAAATTCATCCCATGAACCAATACTAACATTAGGTAAACCTTTGTACCAATCCCTCACATCCTCTACCAAGGATTGTACAAATAATTTCATTACAACATCTTCATGCTCTACCTCATAATCATTCAGCATATCCATAAAGTCTTTTAAATGTTCCTCTGTTGTCACAACATTATTGCCAGCAAATTTACTCATATTTTCTCTCAAATCATCAAGGATGGGATTTGGATAACCTTGAATACCATCAAAGAATAATTTCCTATATCTTTCCAGCTGTATAGGTCTTCTTCGAAATAATCCTTCAATCTTCTAATAATCAGCACCAGATCCTATTTTTTGTATCCTAAAGCCATCCTGATTTAGATTTACAAACTTAGTAGCATGGGTTCTCAAGATAGAGTTTGTATTGATATCCAGATTTTTTTTAGGACCATATTTCAAGGCATCTTGGTGACTTGATGAGGTTGCAACTTGTTTAGCCTCATCCATGCTTGACATCTTTAAGAAACTTATTTTCCTTTTCATTTATGCGTTTGCAGCCTCAATTTTGTCCTCTCCAATTCCTCAGCAAGAGCCTCACCCTCCCTTATAACCTTTTCTAAGGAAGATTTAGCTTGTAATGGTACATGTGGTAGCAGGTCTCATTTAGGAGGGTGGGAATTCACCTTATCACTTATTTTAATTCCCTCAACATTTTGTTTTCCCTTGTCTAAAATGGGTTTAGGATTTGGATCACTTGGTTGAGGCTTGGTAGGGTCTGATGGTTTTGGGTCTGAGGGTTTTAATCGGGTGTCAACTTGACCTATAGGACCTACCTTAGACATAGGCTTTATTTCCTTATCAAAAATTTCATGTACAATAGGGCCCTCAACATTTGGCTCAAGTTTTTCTTTGTTCAGGGCCTTCATTGTTGCCAATTGTCTAATCAACCTATCTCTCTCAATCAGAGCATGCATCAGTTTTGTTTCTCTCTCTTTTTCCTTTTTCCTCCTAAGCTCAGCTTGTTTTTGGATCTCTCGCCTTAAGGATTCAATATCTCCAAAAACATCATCAAGGTTAGGAAAGGTCATCTCAGAACTTGATGTATCACTTAGATCTATTAGGTTGACCTCTTCAAGTACATGTCTAGATAATAAAGGAGTTCCATCATCCTTAGCAAGAGGAGGAGGCACATCACTGGTGCTTTCTCTATGATGGCTTTGACTTCTACTCCCACTTCTTCTCTTTTCAGAGCATTGAACGGTAACAAGTCCTTTATTTTGACATTTTACATCCTCTTGGTTTGGTGTATTAAGCAATGCATCAAAAAATCCACAGCTATCTGACTCTGAAATTTTAGACACCTTTTCAAAAGTTTCAAGGATAGGTTGTAAAGACTTACCTATACCTTGTTGTATAGGGTTCTATGACGTAGGAGCAGCATGACTAGATTCTAGTTTTTTCTTTATCCAGTCCCTCTTCTTTGTTTTAGGAAGTTCACTCTCCAATATCTATTCCGGATGGTTTTTCATGAACGACTTGGTGTTTTTCATTCTGCGTACTTGTCCAAAAGATCCTTCAACTTATATTAAATCTTCAAAATAAGATGCACACTGGTGCAGAGACTTTAGAGTTGCCACACAATTATCTTGGGAATACCAAATATCCAGAGATACTTGGTGTATTTTAAAAATACCTTTGGAACTTTGTATTGACAACATACAATGTATTTCACCACTGCCTTAAAACACTTTGAATAATAGAAAATATGGATAAACTTAACACAGAGCCACGATCTCGACCTTCAAATCATAGAAATACTTATGAAATCTATATGCAAAATGGATAACTAACACACTGACAAGAAATATTTAGATTAACATCCCAAGTAGAGTTGCCATTTTCTTGGTTGTTTTTACTATAACCAGGTTGATCTTCTGATCTACCTATGGAATTTCCAATTCCAATCAAGGGCAGCTCGAAGGACCTAGACCATCTAACAAGGATTTTAAAGACCTCCTACACTTTGGCTCCTGCAAGACCCAGGAGGGTGATCCCTTAATGTGTTTACAACCTTTGCACCATTATCATAAACAACATTGACAATAATAGATAATCTCACTTAATAGCTCAATAGAATGCGATAATATTGAATAGAATTGGTTTGTTCATCAATAATATCAACCCTCTGGAGCATGAGATAGTCACAACAATACTTCACAGTAAAATATATTCATTGATTTTCAATTTGTAGCAAGCTCAAGGTGAACACAAACAAAATACTAAATCTCACAAATAGATACAATCTAGATCAGTGCCCTATATCCATTGGAGAATTCAAATTCATAAACATCAAAGAGTTCAAGGCAGATTCAACACACAACATATAATATCTTCAATATCATTGCCTTAAAATATCACCGATTTGTATCCTAACTCAATACTACTTATCAAATCCCTGTAAAAAACATATCAATCCACAATCCTATTTAAGAATTTTAAATAATTCTTTGAATTAAAGCTAAAACAAGAATTGCACACCCCACAACAGTGAGATGAACAGAATAACCCTTGATCATTTTATTCAAAATTCAGATATTCTTGTACACTGGAGAGATATGAGCTCGAATTAATCAACTTAATTCAAATACCAGTACTGTCATAAAATATTAAATCTCCATGAATTCAAAACCTACAACAAAAATGACTCAAAACCTAACTTTCATTTTCTCTATAGTTGTCAAACTTTACAATTGTTATGCAACCTCACCTAGACTTGACCAAAACTTTCTAACTTGCTAACCCGTAATTATGGCCTTCAAATCCTTCTTATAGAAAATCAAGGAGCAAACAAACATCAAGACAGAAAGCACACATGTCACCAGCCACTTGGACGGCCTTGTGACATTTCAAAATTTTGTTACAATAGTAACCTCCCCCAGAGAATCTTCTTGTTCATTCCCATCATGCCTATTGAGAACAGTTTGATGTAGCAAAAAATCCTCAAGAATTTCATGCTTAGACTGCCACCAAAATAAAAATAGAAATTGTTAAAACTGAAACAGTTAGTTAGTTAACTGTTAGTAGCCTACTCCCTTTTCACTCCTCCTCGGTTAAATATATATTCACCCATTGTTGGTAATCTTAATCACTTGGCCAATCAAAATTGATTACAGCATTTACCTTGACACTATAAGGTGTATATTTAACTCCCACTTGGCTTACCTTTCATTCAAAAGACTCAAGGAATGAGTTGGTGTTGATAATTTAATCCATGCAGTTCACTAATAAATCAAAATCTAAGTCATCACAAATTAAAGTAGTTTGAGCATTGATGACCTCATTAGCTCGATCCTACCACTGTTGAAGTGACCTGATATTTCCCTACTCATCAATTATGTCAGGCAGCAGTGTGTCACTCCAATCATCAAAACTCTTTACCAATTCTTTGATCTTCCTACTCAAGTCATCCGATAAGGCTTGAAAACCTTGCAATGAATTAACCAACACTTGAGTAGGTCTTAATTATTGGGGCCTATTATTGACATCAAACCTTGAGGCCTTATACATTATATCTAAATCATAGGCCCTAGGGATCCACTTCTCAATTAATGGTATTGCTACCTCTTGATCCATGTCAATATTCTTTATTGCATTCAATAATAAAAAATAAGAAGAATACACAACTGATAATCTATTATCAACCTTCTCATTTAAATGTCGCAAAATAGTAGTAACATTCTCCCTTTGTCTTGAAAATATCCCCTCCTCACTCACCTTCATAGATTCATTTAGCTCTGCAACTTTCTGCATTAACTTCTTCTTGGTTGTATCAACAAAGCACTCTATCTCCTCCTCAATTGGTTCCAATGTAGGGCTGAGGGAAGGAGTCTGACTAGGAGATCCTAGTGTAGAGACAATGGGGGAAATAGGAGGCAATGACTTAATCCCTGGAGCAATTGATGTTTCCCCAATCTACTTGTATTTTAATCTATCCACCGGTGTTTGCAGCTCAATATTCCTTTGTTGCACCTTATTATATTCTCTAATCATAAAATTACACTTTTCCATGAGGCTCCTTTTTTCACCTTCCTCTCTCTCTACAGTCTTTTGTGCCAATTTGGCCACATTCATAGTTAAATTTGTGGCCTCTTTAGTTAAGGTTTTTGAAGCCCTTTTTATTATTAACCCCCCTCTCAAATTTGGATTAATATCAGGAATATTTGGCTTTCTTCCTTGGGGGGCCCCAACCCAAATTGCCAAGGTTTCATATTCCTCACTATAGGTAGAGTCTTGCAATGCTGCCTTGACCTCTTCTTCAAAATTTTTGAGGGGATGCTTGGACTTCAAAATAGCATTGAAAGCTACTGCATCAGCAATATCCCACTCAGGTAAAATCAAGACACCAGCTTGATTGACTTTCTCCCTTCCTCTGGAGTGATGTTCTTGAATTCATTCATTACCTTTGCCTTTACCTCATCATCATTATCCTGATCTGACCTATCAGGCCTCAATTCTCTTCTCTTCTCACACTTCTCCTGATATTCTTCCAACTTCATTCTCCATACCAGTTTCAAGAAGACTGGTGTTTTCCAAAAGGCATCATCATCTAGAAATTCTTTACAAGCCTCCATCCTTGCATCTTTTACACATTTACCTTTCAAATTCAAGTCTGATAAAATCAACTCAACTATTTTTGGAGGAGAAGGCATGCCCATTTTCATATCTTGATCGGTAACAACAACCTCATCCACCAAGTCCTCATGAGACTGCTCAATCCTTCACCTCTTGGGGCTTGGTGTTGATAATGGTGGTGAGGAACTTCTCTCAAGTGATGACTCCAAATCAATTATTTTTAATGCCCCGCATGCCTTGAGATGTGGACCTAGTTGTTTATGCAATTCCATTATATTCTTTCCCTTTCTATCTTCTTCTTCTTCATCACTATTGTCATTTCTTTTCCTCCCATAAATAGGCATGTCATCTGGAGGTTGATAGGTTGGCCTCTCTTCAAGTGGACTTGCAGCTTGTTCCTATATGCCCAATTCTAACTCCAAATTTATTTTCTTGGTCATCAGAATGCTCATGATTTCTTTTAAATTATACATCAAAAAATCAATCTTTTTATGATAGGGACAGAATTCCATCAATGGATCATATTTTGGATCCATCTTGCGTACAATGGTCAATATCTTATCATTAGCTACCCATTTCTCTTTGTTCAATTCCTACTTATTTAAATCAAATTCATTTTTTACCAAGTCCTCAGGGAAATTGAACTCATGAACTAATCTGGCACCTTTTATTCTTTGTCTAAACAGAGCAAAGAAACCCTCAAGATCATGTTGCCTCTTGGGACCAAAACTCAAATGGTACACTTCCAAAAACTTTCCAAAATGAACCTAGCCTCCCTTTGAAAATACAAAATTAGACACCACTGTATAGTCTGGGTAAAAATTCCCCTTACCCTTTCCTGTAAGGTTATCTTCATTGATACATCGAATCTACCACATAATTTCAGCAAATCCAACTCTTGGTGGCACATTATAAGGAAAAATATGTGGGGTCCCCTAAAAACAACATAGCCTCAAAACAGTGTTGACTGGGTATGGAATAATGTCACCCCAATTATGGAAAATCTTCAAATCTCGCCTCCTCCCCTTTGGCCTAAGAAAATCATGCAACTCCTTAGGAACCCTGGGTAAATTTACCATCAATCTGGCCCTCAGTCTTGATGCAAAGCAATTTTCGAACTGTACATAACTAGCATTCTCCCTATTGTATGAAAGGTCAACAATCCACACTTGTACTGGTAGCCTTTCTCCATTGACAAACTACTTCAATCTCATCTTCTCGGAGAAAAATTCAGCATTCTTGAACAAAAACATGTGCATTAACATAGAATACCAGTAAAAGGGGGTGTTTGCATCATTTTGTTGCAATTTTAACAACCCTTCGTGTATCTTCTCATCCAAGAAGGAAACAAAATCATATACTATAGAGAAATTGGGGTGACGTATCTGCACCCCCATGAACATATATGCTATAGGCATCACTGTATTAGGCATAAAACCCAAAATTTGGCACAATGAATAGAAAGTGGCCAAAACATGTTTGGCAAAACAATCCAATCTAAAAGGATCTTGGTCACTAGGGCTAATATGAACTCTGGAACTTCCTACCCTAGCCAAATGAGGTGGGAGCATCCTAGCTCTGAAAAAGGATTTCATCTTCCCATACTCCCATTTTATTCCTTCAATATCAATAGGGACCAAGACCTCACTGGGCTCACTCAAATCAAAAACCTATCGAAATTCCTCCCTGTTAATACTTAATAGAACCTTTCCATTGTTATCTCTAACTACCCATGTGAAAGGATCATATCTTGCAGCCACTGCCTTGAGAAAATCCACATCAAGGAATACATTTGGAACTATCAGTTTCCCCATATCATACATCCATCCATTTGAAAAAGGATGAGGCAAATTTCTTTGTCCAAACCATAGTATGAACATCTCCAAACCCTTAAGGGGAACCCTAGCATCAGCTATACTAAAACAATTATACACTAATCCCTCCCCTAAGGTTTTTCCTCACATTAAAACTAGCCCTTTCTTCCTATCATTTGTTGACGACGGCAATTGATCTAGGAAATCATCATACAAGTTTCTATTCAAATAGTCAATCTGGCCAGAATGATTTTTTAATGGTGCCATCCTGAGAAAACTAGGGCTTCCTTATATTTCAGACCTTAAACAAGCTAGGGCTTCACTAAACTATGAAATTACAAAATAAAAACCTTGCAATTTCTCACAATTTAGCTCACCTATAGCCCTAAGACAATTTTTTAACAAGCTTTCCAACAACAAATTCCTCCTAATTCAAATCACAATTTGACCAGGAGATGTAAAATTCAACTTACGGCTTTTTGTTTCGTAGAAACCCTAATTCCTCACTGCAACAGCTTGTGAACTCATCCTCGGCTTTGAAACTGCTCTACGAAAGTGCTTGAATGCTTTGTAATACAATAGAACAAGAAAATGGTCACTTTATTTCAATCAAATCATGCTATAAGACGTCTCGTCCACCATTAAAGCTCACTCACACGCTGCACCAATAGCTCCAATCGCATTTGATGTAGATTCAAATATTACGCATCGATCTGTCACTTTGGTCGGATCATCGAACACCTACCTCCAAATCAATGTAACACAACCATCTACCATGGAAAAATGGCCCACCACATTCTGCGTCGCTAAGGAAATCCATGTGGCACTTGCCTGTGATATCGTAATCAGTAAAAACCTTGCAACTTCTGATCACGTGATGGCAGGAAACCATGGATCTCAATCATCAAAGATCCTATTCATTCAAAATAGCAGCCAACTTTGTCATTAAACACTAAACACCTTTCCTATCAAGATTAAAACATCTTCGTCCATTTGAACCACATGCATCTTATAACTGCTTTAGTAACTTGCCAGATAATGTATCAAAGCTAGATTAATGTATTAAAGTATTCCTCTCATTCCTTCGGCTTCACCTAATGTGACACATGGCACTCATCAGTGATATGTTGATCAACCAAAACTTCATGGTGGGGTCATCATGGGATAGCAGGGAATAGCTGAGATCATTCAGTGATTCATCAACAGTCATGAAAATTTATCCCTCTGCAAAATATAAAATGTTTTTTAAAACAAGAGGGGACATTACTAGGTTGACAAAAAACTATGACATAAGTTGTTTTTAAAAGGAGCGCAGGGCCAAACTAGACTTAGGAAAGAATAAATTCTAGTGATAGAAATAAAATGATGGATCAAAAAGGGGGCCAAACCTAGATGAAACAATAAGGAATAAGTTGTTTTTAAAAGCCCTCTTCCAAAAAGTAACGACCAAATATAACCTAGCCATGGTATAAGATAAGACACTAGGGTTTTGCATAAACATATGAGAACAAATGTAAAACCCCAACCATAAGCTTTTCTCAAACATCATGTAGAACCAGAAACATATGCATGATCAAATGGAACTTATAAAAAAAAATTTGAAGTTGCATCATCATCCACTCGTATGACCTCCTAAGTCTATTGGACTATCCTAGGTTTCTTCATGGTCCATATATGTTGTAGCAAAGTTTCTGAAAGAGAGGTAGCCAGTTGTGTACTATGTGTGGCTTTGTCAGGTTGCTTTGCTACTTTTCTAGTTCTCTACATTGGGGCTTTCTTCACCTCTTTCCCCTTGTTCGCTGCAGTGTTCTTCTCTGAATCTACTTCCTCATCTCCACTTGCATTGGTATCATCATTTTCCTAGTTCTAGAGATCATTTAATTTTTCATCCATACCTACCACCTCAAAAGGGGCATCAATTTTTTGGGTCTCTTGATGATAAATCCAAAAATGTACAATATTTTCTTCTCCCCATTGCCATTAATTGACCAATTGATTATGAATGGTAGTCCCCATTTTTTATTTTTTATTGGGCTTGGCCAAGGGAAAATAGAAGGAGAGCATGCTGGCCTCTTATCATCAGCAATAATAAAGGCCAAGTCCATGAATAGATCCTCCTAGTCTGTTGACAGTGAATTCCACCGAGCCTACTAGTAAGGTCAGGGGTTTGAGTCACTTTAACATTCAACTTTTCCATGACATTGTCGAGATTATAATTACATTTGTCACAAATTAATACTAGTCCCAAAACCCTGTCTGTGATGCACATTGGGAGCCAAAAATTTTCCTTGGTGAAACCATGCAACCTGACAAATGAGAAATCCTCTCCCAAGAACCAATCATAAGAAGGGGTAAAATAGTACATCTATTCCGTCTGCTCGGCAAAAAAATGATAAACCTCACCCTCTTTACTAAAATATCGCAAAATCATAGCTAAGAAAAACTCAAAGAATGCATAGTAACTATGAGTTATAGAAAGGAGGTGAGTCCATGTAGAAACCGGCTTTCTTATCCCATTTTCCTCAAACATAACTAAACCAAAACAGTTCCTAAAGAAATCAGGATTCTGGTGCAAGAACATGTGGGCAAGGAGAGAAGAAAACCTAAACCTACATTAAGTCTTGTACTCTTTGAATTGGCTTAGCATTTCCCAAACAATGATTTCAGAAAAGTCATACAAGAATAGTGAGTGTTGTTTTTTCAATTGGAAACCTAGACCCATTTGAAACTCCTCAACATATTGATCATCAACCATGCTGCAAATGAAAGCCATCATAGAGAAGGCTCCTTGCAAGTCTGTGTTGAAAGCGTTGAGCACAATCGAAAACTATGGCGACCTTAGTGCATCTTCCTTGGCCCTTTTTGTCTCCTAGATATAAAAGTCCAGAGAAAATTTTTTGATCCTCCAAAAGTGTTTCGTGCCTTCTATGGTGAACGTCTTCATGCCATCTACTCTAGAGCTCCTTCTGATAGGAATGAATAGCATATTCCTAATTGCATCTGTGCTGATTATAATTTTCAATTCTTGGCCTTCAATGGTTTTGGTATCTGGGTTAAAATGTTGAGCGCATGTGTGAACTAGATCTTGGAAATGGTGCACAAAGGGGGGCATATATTGTGGGAGACCGTAAAACCATAGCTTGTATGCAAAAACTCCTATCTATTAATCCTTTTCATCCTTTTGCAGGTCGCTTCCCTATGACTCTTAGGGTTAGTTTGTTGAATATTCAAGATACTGAGAGGGGGGGTGAATCAGTATCTTTTAAAACTTATTGAACAAACACCATCATTTTCTTTAATGCATAAATCAGAGAAGAGAAAGAACAAATCATGAAATCACACAACATGGGAACACCAATTTTTTACATGAAAAACTCAATGAGGGAAAGACCACGATGAGGATTAACTCACAATATATATAGTTATTTCAATACAGATTACAAAATAGGCTCACTACCAAATACAAAAGCTCACTTCTTACAAGGACTCACTGTCCAAACTTGGATGCTCACTACCTACAGAAATTATAGAAACAAAATGGTTTATAGACATAATTTGAATGGATGGAATTACACCACAAGTACATATTCAGTTCCTTTGATGCTTAGAGTATTTGCTCACATGAAAATAGACTAAACTTCACCCTTCTATTTGCACACTTCTCATGTCAACACTTTCATACACTCTTACATTCTCATTTGCATCTAATTCATCTTCAAACCATATTGTATATATACCTAATATATCCATATGCATCAATTAGGTCAGTCTCATTGGATGAAATACATATTTACAAAAACATAATGTGTCAACTTCGTACAAATCTTCTCTGAAAATACTTCAACTATGTGTCATGCAATACTATGTTGGCTAAGACCAAAGCTAGGTCGCACATATAATCACAATTCACCTTGAGCTATTAATTGATTATTAGGTCAACCATGATTAACCTAATAACAAAATGCAATCACCAAGACCAATGCCAATATACCATCCAATCATATGATCATTTGGGAATACATACATACATGCTTCTAGTGATCATAAGCCTTTTCTCAAAACCTTAAACCACAATGATTACCGAAGACAATATATGGACTAAAATACAGGATCAATTTGATACCATAAACAACATGGTGACATCAATGAAAACATACAGACTGATTTTCTTCATTCTTCCAACAATCTCCCCCTTTGGGATTGATGGCAACATGTGCAAACATTCAATTCAAAACTCTCCTCCAATCTCTCCAACTCTCTCCCCCTTTGACATCAATGGCAAAGGGTGCCAAAAAAAGTGTAAACATGGTGACATCCAAAATTGAAAAGGATTCCAATTCATCCAGAAACTTTTAAACACTTCTAGCCATCAAAATTTCAAAACTTTCAAACATTCAATCTTTTAAAAATTCCGTCAAGTAAGAATGACACTTTTCACCTTAAATGCCCTCTTGTACCTTTCTTTGATAACAGGATATAATTTCTTCCATTCAAGTACCA
This sequence comes from Sequoiadendron giganteum, assembly GCA_007115665.2. Lineage (NCBI taxonomy): Eukaryota > Viridiplantae > Streptophyta > Pinopsida > Cupressales > Cupressaceae > Sequoiadendron > Sequoiadendron giganteum. Next base: position 252,546,866 of record CM021106.1, on the reverse strand, counting down.
CAAAATCCAACCTTTTTCATATGCTTTCCAATAGATCCAAAGGTGTGAAAGAGGATGACCAATCTGTAGATGAGCATTATCTTTCACAATCTTCTACATCAGTAAGTATTCTAAAAAGATGACCTAACCAGACCTCAACAATCTCTTTAAGAAGCTAGAATTTTTTTACATCATCTCTTTGTCTTTGTACAATGATCAACTCAGCTTGAACTTCACCAACTCTTGGTCTTTGTTTTCCTTCTTTGTCTTTTAAAATATTAAAGCTCTTTCCAAAGCTATTTACCTCAAATTCAATTGCTTCAATTCTACTTCTAAAATTGTCAACTATAGTAGGCCACTGGAGACAATATTTGTAGATATTCAACATGTCTTTGATGCATTCCTTCATCTCCATGATAATTTTTGATAACTTATGCTTGGCTTTAGTACATCTCTTTTCAACGAAGGCTTCCAACTTGCATCCTTCCAGACCTTCAAGCAACATTCTTTATTCAACTACTTCAACTAGGTTTTATGGAAAGGAATCAGAAATAATTGATACATCAATACCTTTTCGAAGTAGATACTCAACTAGAGCATCATCAATCTTGAGTTTGTCAATGGGAGAGGCATTATTCCACAACTCATCAATTTTCTTCATCTTCCCTTTTACTAACATAGACCGGATGCCATCTAGATTAGGGGATTCGAATCCAGACAGGGATTCTTCTTCTTCTTCCTTTTCTTTTGGAATAACAATGATGTTTTGAGTGATATTTTTTCTTTTCTCTAATTCTAGAGGGGAATCACTAATGAAAACTTCCAATTCTTTCATTCTGAAGGAAGAACCTTCCTCAAATCGACTAGACATAACTTCATCGAAGCTCCTCTTTTTTTTTGTAAAGATAAGAAAAAGGTTTTACATGAACTTACTTTATCTTCCAAGCTTTCCAAATATCTATATATTTTTCTTGCAATGGGAATTCTAAATTCCCACTTAACATTTTTCTTCCCCAGTAATGAGTCCAGAGTACTAGACATGTAAGCAAGGACCCAAAGCAGAAAGGGTATCCTTCTAAAAATGACATTCGTATGTTTTTGGTAAGATTTTCAAGAATTAATCCACACAGATCAAACTACTTATTCTCTTTTACCATTTTATGTGCCAGATTCACAGCAATTGTCAAAGTAGAGCCATCTTGATTTATGAAATAAACTTTATAGGAAATTACATACACAACATACCTAACCGAGGAATCTACAATAGTATCAATTAACAATGCTCGAGGATCTTTCTCAACTCCCGTCAGCTCCTCTACTTCCTTGTGTTTTATGGTCCTTTTTCCAGTAAGGTCTTCAACGTTGCATAATCCGGTAACATCCTCAATCGCTTCCTTCATAATGAGATAGGGTTTATTGAACACAATGTTGTTTTCCTTGAATTTACTCAAAAGGAACAATATGCATTCTTTGTCAGCAATACAAGGTAATTCTCCCCACAAATACAAACCTAAGGTTTTTATATTATGTAAGTCGCTCAATTCCAACCCTAATTCCATTTTCTTTATCTTGCGATGATCAAATTCATCTAGCTCAACTCCCTTTAACCTCAGTGGGATATTTCCACTCGATCCTCTATTATAAATTTCCATTATAACACTTAACTTCTTCGAATTCAAAAAAAAAAAAAAATCTTTTACCTTCCTCTGAGACTACGAGAGAGAAAATTTCGTCACTTGCTTTCAAATGTCCATAAAGATCTTCTCGAAGATGCCTCAAATCACTTCAGAATCACTCAGAGATAGTTCCAAGTCACTCTTCAAATACTTCAAATGCTTTAGATGATCAAAATGAATTGCAAAACTTTCTTTATACACCGTCATTTTTCCCTAATTCTCATTAATTGCAAAAATTTGACAAAACTTTCTCCACTCCACTAATAAACCCTAATTCACTCTGCAAAAGAACATGCTCACTCTTTTTCTTTTGGTTTCTTTTGCATCACCTCTATCTATCCATTCCTTACAACATATCCACATGCCATCATCTAACAAGTTGTATTTCTAGGGGGTTTAAGTGATTTTCTAATATAGCTCCCCCTAAGACCATGCTAGGTCTAATTCCCAAAGGAATCATTTGCATCGGATGAGGGTAAAAATGCATCAATAAATTCTTATTCTTCTTTTTTCTTCCATATCTTTCTCATTTCCTACTTAACCTCTTCTTTTTCAATATTTTTCACTAGTTCATCATCTTCCATCGGAGCAGACTGCTTTCCCTTTTTACTTCTACACACTTTTCAAATATGTCCTAGTCTTTTGCAATTGTAGCAGACAACATTTCTTTTTCTTGTTTGATTCTTATCAGTCTCTATTTTGCATTGATTTTCCTTATGCCCAAACATGTTACAGGTATAATAGTATCCATCAAAAGATTGATTTATCTTTCTTCCATTGAATATATTCATCATCACTTGACTAATCATCCTTACCTGAGATCTGCATTTAGTAAATTTATGTTTGATCTTCCTACATGTATAACATTGTCCAGAGAAGGGACCAAAAAATTGATGCATCCTACTCCTACACTCAGTTTCCTTATGACCAAATTTATTACATGAAAAATAGACACCATTGAATGATGAGTACCTTCATGCATTTGGTTGTTTGATGGGTGGTTTCCTTCCTAGATTTATTTTATTCTTCCCTTTATCTTGAGACTTTTGATTATTTGTTGGATTTGAGTTATGCATCTTTCCACCAGCTCCATTACCTAACCCACCTTTGTCTTTAGAAGGTTTTTGTCCTACTATTAATTCATCAAGCTTGGTGGAGCTTGTCTTGGAATCTTCTTCACATAGTTTAGCTTTCTCTATTTCTTCTTTTAGATTCATCACTTCCTATTCAAGCCTAGAGAAAACATCAAACTTGCTTTGTATTATTGTTTTCAAACACTCCTCAACTCTCTTCTTTTCATCCACTTTCATCCTTAGTTTGATATTCTCTTCATTTTGTTGTTTTAGTTGTTCACTCATTTCTCTATGTCTTTCTTTGAATTTCTTTAACTACTCTTTCAGTTTCTGGATGCATTCATTTTCTTCATCAATATTTTCTTTCAGATCTTTGTTTCCAATTTCAACCTTGTCAAGATCTTCAAGGGCAGTCCAGAGCTCTTCTTTATCCATTTGTTCAATTTGCAAGATCTCCCTCAAGTTGTTAGAATTCTCCAGAGGAACCAATGCTCTGATACCAATTGTTGAATATTCAATATACTGAGAGGGGGGGTGAATTAGTATCTTCTAAAACTTATTGAACAAACACCATCATTTTCTTTAATGCATAAACCAGAGAAGAGCAAGAACAAATCATGAAATCACACAACACGGAACACCAAATATTTACGTGGAAAACCCAATGAGGGAAAAACCACAATGAGGATTAACTCATAATATATATAGTTATTTCAATACTGGTTACAAAATATGCTCACTTCCAGATAAAAAATCTCATTGCTTACAAGGACTCACTATCCAAACCTAGAGGCTCACTACCTATATAAATTATAGAAACAAAATGGCTTATAGCCAAAATTTGAACTGATGGAATTACACCACAAGTGTATATTCAGTTCCTTTGATGCTTAGAGTATTCACTCAAATGATAGCAAACTAAAATTCACCCTTCTATTTGTACACTTCGCATGTCAACACTTTCATATGCTCTTACATTATCATTCACATATAATTCATCTTTCAACCATCTTGTATATATACCTGATATATCTACACGCATCAATTAGGTCGGTCTTTTAATGCAATACATATTAACAAAAGGATAACTTGTCGGCTTCATACAAAGCTTCTCCAAAAATACTTCAACTGTGTGTCATGCAATACTATGTCGGCTAAGACCAAATATAGGTTGCACATATAACCACAATTCACATTGATTTATTAACTGATTATTAGGTTGGCCATGATTAACCTAATTACAAAATGCAATCACCAAGACCAATGCCAATATACTATCCAATCATATGATCATTCAGGAATACATACATACACTCTTCTAGTGATCATAAGCTCTTTTTTTAAACCTTAAACCATAATGATTACCGGAGAGAATATGTGGACCAAAATATCGAATCAATCCGATACCATAAACAAAATGGTGACATCAATGACAACATATAGAATGATTTTCTCCATTCTTCCAACAAAGGATGGGGTCATGAATGTTATCCCATTCCTCCATTATCAGGTTTTTGTCTCTCTGATCAGACTTCTTCTTCATCGAAGCTTGATTGCAAGGTGTAAGCAATAGTGTCAAAAACATTGGCCATTGGCATGGCCAACTTGGTATCCATAAAGCTCTAGGTCACCTCTCCTTGTGCTTCTATTTGAAGATTCTGGGCCATTTCAAGACTCTAAATTTTTTGCAATACTGAAAATTTTGCAACTCAATTAGGTTCTTCCTAGCAAGCCATCTACTTAGAAACTCTTACAATGAAATGTGTATTCAAGACTCCTTATGCTATTTTTGTGTATGCAACATTTTTCATTCTCGATTGGAGTTGTAGACAACGGTTGTCTTTCCTGCAATAAATTTGGAATGTACCACCAACTCCTATTGTGCGTGAAAAATGAATTCCCACTCCTTTTAAGAGACAATCATTCATGATGACAACTAATCCTCATGCCTTAGGGTACCATCCCTTGGGAAATTGAACCACAAATGAAGAGATACAAACCTTTTCACATTCTTTTGTGCTTAATAACCTTAGGAAAAGTGATTAAGCAAGAGGCATCATAATTACTCAAAAATATTTGAGTTCATCCTTGGAGACTAAGAAACACCCATAGTTTGACACTTAGCACTTAGTCGTGCAAACCATCACCTACGCCTACCACCAACTTAAGTTGATTAATTACCTCTTTCTAATTTACATGTAGCAATTTGTACATAGCAACCACAACTTGGTGGGGTTTTTGACATTGCAATCCTGAGGAATTCTCAAGTTTTCTCTTGATTGTCATCATGCTCATCATATGCATGTACCCGACTAGGTCTATAAATATACCTAAGGATATTAGCAGAAATTATACTGGTAATTGGGCTTTTCTGATAAGAGCAATGGATACTCCTATTAGACTCACTAGCAATAAGTCACAAGTAGCATTCCTAGGTGAGATATCTATCCGACATTTAAAGTGGATGAATAATAACAAGCATTCGCTAGAAATTATTGCGATAAAATGGGTTATGGGGAGGAATTTCCTAGAGTATGAGGATAAGTACAGAGTAAATACCAACATTTTCTCTTATTTAGTTGCATCCTTTCTTGACATTCAGATACTGAAGTTGATGGTACTGAGACTTTTCAAGGATATTTTCCCAAAACGCTACCTCAGAGGCCTTGGCAAAGTCATGACTAATGCAGTGTATGGCCTTGGTCTCCCCAAAGCCATTGATCTTTGCCAACACATTGAAGAAAATGTAGTGGTGCTCTGGGTGCCATTCTTGAGCGGGTTTCTCCTTATGATGATTGGAGAGCACCGTCAAAGAGTTTCATGTGCTTGTGACTTCCTCCTGAGATTCTACAATGTAGTACTCTTTTACGACTAGATTGATACACCGACTTCAGAAATCTAGTGTTCCCACCTCCAATTATCATTGTTGTTGCTCTTGATGCACTTTTTGATGTGATTCCTGATGAAGATGTTGCTCCGGTTCAAGAATAAATTTCCTTCTCTTCCTTTTTGTATATATGCCCCATAAGGTAGTTAATACATATACTAAAAAATTATGGCCAGAGAGCCCATTTTTGAATTATAATACCTCAAAGCATATGAATATATAAAACTCGTTTTTATCAATTTTCTATCCCCTTTGCACTTTTCTACTTTTTATAACATGGGTTCCACATCAAAGCTCAAGCCAAACAAAACATAAAGGAAATATTTACATAGGTAAAATGGTCAATGAAGCTAATTGAACAATTTGAGGTGAATTTCATTGACAGGAATTCCCAATACTTCTTTTTCCATATTTTTCATTTCCGATGCATTATGTTGCTTGCATTGAATAATATGAAAAGGGTCTTCCCACAAACTATCGAATTTCTCATGTTGACCAGGCTTTGCAGCTATCTTGTTGAATGTTAGCACTAAGTCTCTACGCTTAAGATTTTGGTTAGGGATTTTTTTGTCAAACCACTTCTTAATTGTTTGTTGGTGGTTGTTCATCGCCATCAAAGCTTTCCCTCTTTTCTCTTGCACCTCTAATAGTTTGGCTAATCATATCTCCATGGCTCCATTTTGTCCCACCTCCGAAGACTCAAGTAGTTGTAATGTGATGTATGGCCTTTGCTTCTGGTGGACAGGCTTTGCACCTTCCATTAGCTCTATAACATGCTAGATGATTTTAGGATCATCATTAGAGTAAAAGCTTTATTACTTAATTATTTTAATTAAGTTACCTTTTATATTTCTCTTAAGATTAACTTAGTTTGCATTTTGTAGGTATTTAAAAGTTATTCTAATTATTAAATACTCTCCTTTTACGTTACACTTTAGAGTTACTTGATCTTCTTCATAAGGATTGATCTCATTGTATTATTTTATTCTCTCTGATTAATGCATTCTCAGCTTTTAGAGCACCCTTTGTTGTTTTGTCTCCATCTCTTCTTTCTATGGCAGGTTATTTGCATGCAGAAGATCTTTAGGTTCTGTGAAGTTGGATTTCACAAATTCTACATGGTATCAAAGCTCCAAACCTGTTGCTCTCATGTTCATGATTTGAAGGATTTTTGGAGCTTTGAGGGTTTAGAGATTGTCTCTTTTGATATAGGGCATATTTTTTTATTTGGTGTAGTTTGAACCCAAATCGACCTCACAGTTGTGCTCAGGAGGTCATTTCCAAGTTTTTTGATATATAACTCGCCCATTTTTGGTGCAGTTGGGTCAAGAGGTAAAAAAATTTACCCCAAGGCATGCATTTCCATGCGAAATTTTAAAAAAAAAAAAATTTAAAAAAATGTAGTTAATTATGTGCTTACAGTTCACAATGGGTGGACCATCAAGTGGCCACCACTCCACTGCCTGACGGCCACCCCAAGTAGCGGGCTCAGGAGGAGCCACCAGGTTGTTGCCCGTCTTAGCCCCCGTGGGCTTAAGCACAGGGACCTCGGTCCCATGGGAGACCAGCGCCAAGAGTTAGCCCCGACGGCCACCTTAAGAACTCGGTCAGGTTACATGAGTGACCAGAACCTTCGGTGCAACTCAACCCCCTAGTCCCCATATGACCAGGGGATTTTTTTAGCCCCTGAGAACTTATAGAAACTTATTGGACCCTTTTGAACAACTTTTGCAAAATCGGGCGTAAAATGGTCATACGAGCTCGGATTTTCAAAAACAAGATATCACCGGAAAGTTGATTCAAAGCCGAATCCAATGGTATAGGATTTTTTTCATTTTGCTACCATTTTTTCCAATCAAAGTCAAAACTTGTGTTTTGCACTCTGGGGGGCATAACTTTTGCATCTAAACTCTATTTTTCAAAAAATAATAGGCGTTGGAAAGGTGTTCGAGCGCTCTCTTCAGATTTACAGTTTATTTCCTTAGAAAATTCACTAGGTACACATAATATTCTTTGAAGCATATTTTGTTTTTTCTAGCTTTTCAGCTTTAAATATTGTGCTAGGGTTTGGGTTCTTGTGTTGTGGGGGGTGTTTTTTTCTTGTTTTCTATCATTTACATCAGAAAATCAAAAACATCTTCCATAAAAAAAATTAAAACTCATTCATCATGGCGGACTCTTCTTCTATTGAGCATCTTTCCCCACATAATTATCACACCTGGAAGGAAAAAATGACTAGACTTCTCATGTCAATAGGGTTATGGTCATGTTTGGATGATGTTCAACTATAGTTAAAACAATCGTTTGAGGTTTTTTAGCACAGGAACAGAATGGATGAGGCCATGTGTTTTATATCCTTACATGTTTTAGATAGTCTTTTATTCCATCTAGAGGTTTGTACAACTCCTCGAGCTATGTGGTTTAAGTTTCAAACTTTATTTGGCACCATTAATCAGTTTCGAGCACTTCAGAGTAAGGCCGAATTGACTTCCTTAGTACCTGATTCATATCCTACCATTGAGGACTTTTTGATGAAGTTCAAATCACTACGTTCATTATTATAGGGTTGTGCTAAGAACAAAATAGATGAAGAGTGCATTTACCTGATTCTCTCTAAGCTTTGTGGTCCATTTCAAAAAAATTCCTCTACATTCTATTCTACTATGGATGCCTTGGGTACATGCTTTACAATGCCTACTTTTGAGGTGTTCTGTGATCATTTGACATGAGAGCAATCCAAGATATCACAATTGGATGCTCTCACCGGATCTCAGAACCAAGCACTAGTAGCTCAGTCATCTAAGGGGAAGAAAAAATAGAAACAAAAGTCAAAGATAGATTCAACTGGCAGTGAGAATTCCTCCAAGCCCCCTCCAAAGTTTGATTCAAAACCACACTCCCATCCCAAATAGGTAAAATCTTCTAAGTTAGGTGAGTCTTCCCCCAAGACTAAGAAGAAATCAGGTGATCCTTGCAGTTTATGTGGCAAGGAAGGACATCTAGTTTCTAGGTGGTTGAAACAATTAAAGGCTTTAGAGGAAGCCATGCAGCAGCAGCATATCACCTCACCTCAGGCTCCTTCTCCACCCATGGGGAAAGGTCATTTTGTTTCTGCACGAGCATTATCTTTAAGGTCCACTTGGATTCTATATTCTGGTGCTTCTCACCATATGACACACATAGAGGATTTGGTCACCGCACTTGCCCCTACTGGTACTACACACATTGCAGTGGGTGACTCAGCCCAACTTTTAGTTAAGGGTTTAGGTATTGTTTCATTGGATGGTGGTTGTCTTCAGGATGTACTTCTTTTTCCTAAAATTTTGACGAACCTTCTTTCCATTTATCAGATTTTCCATTCTGGCTCTGATAAGATAGTTGATTTCTCACCACATGATGTGGTAATTCAAGACCTTCATGATCCTGACTTGGTTGTGGCTACTGGGAGTGTTGATTATGCATCTCACTTATACAGATTTAATGGCTTTGAGAGTTCAAAAAATTTAGTTTCCTCTCTTATAGCACATGCAAACCTAGTGAGCAAGCTTTGGCATGAGTGTTTGGGCCATTTCAATTATAGATATCTACACCAGATGAGCACACAGGAACTTGTGATTGGGCTCCCTAATATTTCTTGTACTTATGGTGTTTGTCGTGGTTGTGCACTTGGAAAACATCACTGGGATTCTTTTCCTACAGGTAGAGCCACATGTGCTAAGGCACCCTTGGAGTTGGTCCACAATGACGTTATGTCTTTTTCCACTACTTATTTTTTAGGGGCCCAATATGTGCTCACTTTTATTGATGGCTTCTCCAAACGCACATGGGTGTACTTTCTTAAGTGCAAGTTTGATGTCTTTGATTCATTCAGGATCTTTAAGAAATTTTTGGAGAAGCAGTCTGAACTTTCTATCAAGCAGATACACATAGATAATGGGGGGAAGTATGATAATCAGGCTTTCAGGTACTTTTTCACTGAGCATGGTTTGTAGAATTAGTTTACAGTACCTTACACCCCTCAATAGAATGGTGTTGTTGAGAGAAAGAACAAAACCTTATGGGATATGGCCAATTGTATGATATAGTCTCAAGCTATGAGTTCCTCATTTTGGGCTGAGGTAGTCAATTATACCAATTAGATTCAAAATTGGATGCCTCATAATGCATTGCGACATATGAATCATGAGGAGGCTTGGACTCATAGCAAGCCTGATGTTTCTACATTCTAAGTTTTTGGTAGGAGGCTTGGGCATTTATTCTTGATGCTCAACAAAAATCCATGGAGAGGAAGAATCGACCACTCCTATTTGTTGGCTACTATGAGGATGTTAAGGTGTACAAGTTGTTTGATCCTAATTCTAGAGAGGTCTTGTTTCAGCAGGATGTCCAGTTTGATGAGCACTTTCCTCTAATGGATTCTCCATCATCGGCTTCTCCCTTACTACCTACTCCTCCCTCTTCATCTCTTGAGGATGATGCAGATGATGATCCACCATCTCCACCACCACCAAGCCCTCATAATTTTCCCAAGTGGGCCCATGTTACTATTGAGGCAGTTGGATCTTTGTCAAGTGATCCTTCAAATACTCGTTGCACTCATGCTCAGACAACTAGTACTAGCCTTTTGATTCATGCCATTTTGGATGATCCTCAGAAGTTTTCAGAGGTGACAGGTCACCTTGAGTGGGATAGGGCCATGGATGAGGAGATTTCTTCTTTCATGAAGAATCATACTTGGGATCTTTGTCCTCTTCTTAAGGGAAGAAAATTGGTTCGGTGCAAGTGGGTGTACCATACCAAGTATGTTGCATATGGTTCCATTGAAAAGTATAAGGAACATCTTGTTGTGAAGGTGTTTTCTCAGGTGGAGGGTATTGGCTACTCTAAGACCTTTGCCCATGTTGCCAAGATGAATTCTATTTGCTTTGTACTTTCACTTGCAGCTTCACAAGGATGGACAATTTTTTAGATGGTTGTGAAGAGTGCCTTCTTGTATGGATACCTTCATGAGGAGATCTATATGGATCAGCCTCATGGATTTGTGTAGGAAACTTCTTTGGTTTGTATACTTCTATGTTCATTATATGGTCTCAAACAAGCCCCTCGGGCTTGGTATGAGAAGATGGACTCTTTCTTGTTTTCCTCTCACTTCACGCACTGTCATTTCGATCATATGGTTTACATTCAATGTCATGAGGGTAATATTTTGATTATTTTTCTATATGTTTATGATCTCATTATTACACGTAGCTCATCCTCCATGACTCAGAGTGTTCAGAGAGCTTTGATGGAGTAGTTTGAGATGATAGATCCCGATCTTCTCCATTTTTTTTGGGCCTGTAGGTTATTCAGTCTTTGGATGGGATTTCCATATTTCAGTAGAAGTATTCTTTTGATATTCTCCAATTTTTTGGCATGCTTGATTGCAAGCCTGCTCCCACACCATTTTAGTCAGGTGTTGTTTTGTCTTCCACTTTCTCTACTCCTCTAGTAGATCCCACTTTATACAGGCAGTTGGTTGGCAGTTTTTTGTACCTGACATATTCTCATCCTAATCTTTCCTTTGTGGTTGGCCTTGTCTCTTTATTATCACATGATCCACATGAGATTCATTGGAAATCTACCAAACGTATCTTGAGGTACATTCGGGGCACTACTCATTATGGCATTTACTACACTTTAGGATCCCCTCACATTATTGGCTTCACTGACTCGGATTGCGATGGTGATGTCAATGATTGGAAGTCTACTTTTGGCTTTGTTTTTTTCCTTGGTTTTGATCCTATCATATGGTTTTGCAAGAAGCAATCAGCTATTGCATTATCATCTATAGAGTTTGAGTATCGAGAAGCAATGTTATCTAGTCAGGAGATTTTATGGCTTTGGCAGTTGATGATAGAGTTTGGGTTTCCTCCTGATAGTCCCACTATTCTTTGGTGTGATAATCAAAGTGTCATTCACATTTCCCACAACCCAGTGGAGCATCAGCAGACTAAGCACATTGACATCCACATGCACTTCATCAGGTAGTTGATTTAGGATGGTTCTCTCATCTTGGAGTACATTCCTACAGAGGAGCAGGTTGCTGAAATCTTCACTAAACCTTTGGCATCATCGTGCTATCTTCAATTGCAATCCATGCTTAGGTTGAAGGAAGTTGTCCTTGGGGGATCTCTATGAGGCCTTCCTTCCTTCATGTTTTTTTTCAGCATGCTTTTTCATGTCTTTTTGGAGAGGATTTTTTCCCATTGGGTTTTCTCCTTTACTCCGCTTTATAGAGATTTGGTTGTATTTGGGTACCTGATCAGGCCTAGTTGTTGGGACCCCTTTTTTCTTTCTAGCTTGTAGTTTCTTTTCTTTCATGCATTTAGTTTTTAGCTACTCCCTAAGTTCATCTTAAGGGGGAGTGTTAGATTAAAAGGTTTATTACTTAATTATTTTAATTAAGAAACCTTTTATATTTCTCTTAAGATTAACTTAGTTTGCATTTTGTAGGCATTTAATAATTATTCTAATTATCAAATGCTCTCCTTTTAGGTTACACTTTAGGGTTACTTGATCTCCTTCATAAGGATTGATCTCATTGTATTATTTCATTCTCTTTGATTAATGCATTCTCAGCTTTCAGAGCACCCTTTTCTTTTTTGTCTCCATCTCTTCTTTTTGTGATAGGTTGTTTGCATGTTGGTGATCTTTGGGTTCTGTGAAGTTGGCTTTCACAACTTCTACAATCATATCCCTTAAGTTCATCATATGACCAGGCTACTACTCCTCCATACCTTTCACAAAAATGTATGATTCATTCTTTACCATACTGTGGGACACCTATCCCGACCTTAAGCTTCATCCCATCTCTAACATCTCGGAGGTCTGCATAATCACTTTTGTTTGCTATGAACCTCCTCTTGTCATTCCTGGCATTGTCATAATCGAATAGGTTTTTGAGAGTTAAAAGTCCCTTGGGAGGCTTGGTAGACTTGAGTTGGATAATTTTTCCTTCATAGGCCTCTACAATATTTGGTTGGATCTTGACAGTGAATTCTCCTGAATACTGAATGAATGAAGTGATGTGTTCATCATTTTTGAACACTCATTAACTCTAGTAATTATCTGGGATCAAGGTCAAATGATTACTTGCACAGAGTATATGTTCTCAGACAACCCAGAAGTAGGGTCAAATTGGGACCCAATTGTTTTCATGCGATCGACAGCTGCATTTTTCTCTCTAGGCACTACCTGAATACTGAAAGCTTCAAAAAATTTAATCAAGTCCTAGACCCTATGTTTATAATATCTCATGTAGACATTATTCATTGTGGAGACTCCCTAGACTTGATTTACTATTAACTCAGAGTCTCAGAACACCATAATTTGTTTAACACCCATTTGTACTGCAGGACTTAAACCTCGCATTATGCCCTCATATTCAGCTTCATTTTTTGAATAGGAAAATAAAAGTGAAAAGACTGGAATGTCTTTTCATTGGATGGGAATGTCAAACATATCCTGACTCCTGCACCAATTTTACATCTTTCTTCATTAAAATGCAGCGTCCATAACCCTAAGGCTAGACCACCCTCGGGTTTCTTCATGGCCCTTAGAATCACTTGATCTTCATCATAGTTGACATAATTTCCCAACTCGATGGCATGATAATTTCCGAAAGGATCAGTCCCTATAAATTCACTCAAGAGGACCTCCTCCAGATCTATTATGTTTATGGTGACCTCATCTTCTAGTAACTCAGTACAATACATCTCACCTTGGTGATAGAATTATGAGTAGCCTCAAATTCGATAATGGCTTCATCTGCTACATGTTCCAAATGCAAGTGTTTGGATACTATCTTCATTTTAGCTCCATGCTTGGTCCTAAGGATCAAGTGTGACTAATCCAAGGAAATATATCCACCAATATTGGAAGTGAACTCTCGGGATAAGCGGCATTCTGTTGTGTGCTAGGATATGTATAAATAGTTTGAGGAGGAGTAGATGTACTGGTTGAGGTTTTCTCTAGGGTGGGAGCCGACAATTCTGCAAATATAGGTATTACAGGCTGAGGTGGTAACTTTCTAACGTCAATCAAATTGTTCAATGTTGTATTTTCTATGCTATACACATCTAGTAAGGTGTTCCCACCAAGAGATTGAATCATCATTGAGATGTCAGTGTTGGTAGACTTCAAGTAGAACATGAATGCCAAATCAGGAGGTGGTTGGATTATGGTCTAGATCCTCTACCAAGTTGTGTGGAACCTAGCATTGAATTCATTCATGGCCTCTTGAGGGGCCCACTTCATAGTCACCAGTTGATGGAATAGTGAGGACCAATCTCTATTGTTTGAAAATCACTCATAGAAAGGATCTTTGAGCTAGTCCCAGGTGTCGATGGTATTGGCTCCCAGAGTGTGGTACCAATTGAGTACCTTGCCTTTGAAAGAGGTTGCAAGTAGCCTTAGTGCTACATTTTTATCAGCTACACCATGCACTAGACATACATCTGCCACATCTTGCAGATGTTCAGATGGTGCCTTCGAGCCATCTCCAGTGAATTTTGGTATAGCTTTTAAAGCAAAGGTCTGGATATTAGCCCAAATGGCTGGTGCTATTGGTGCTATGAGAGGGATTATGACATCCCATGCCACACAATTTTTGTTAGCTATCACCAGCATGGTTGGTCGAGGGGTTTGAACATTTATCGGATGGGTTCTTATTCAGACTGTTACTAGCGGTGGCACTAGTAGGCCAATTTTATTCATAGTATGGCATCTAGTAACAGGTCTATGGCTCATATACCCTCTTCAAATTTAGATACATTCAATATAGTCCCATCGGGTGTGCTAGAAAAATAAACTGTTGATGTCTAAAATTGCTAGGCAAACAGCCTTATGGGAAACTCAGTAAATGGGGGAGCAATTGTACTAAACCAAATAACCTTTGAGATTTTTAAATAATTTGGGGATTTAGAAAGGGAAAAGGAATAAAATATAAAATAAAAACTAATCTAAGGCAATGCACCAAGATTTAAATGTTTAGGCATGGGAAACCTTCCTTTCGAATATGGTTTGAGGGCTCATTCAGTGATCTGCTATGTTCGAGAATAACAGAAACAAAAATGAAAATCTTAAGCAGTCAATCAAATCACATAGTATAACTTCAGCATACATCTACTAATCAAGAATATTTTGAGACATGATCCAAATAGAAAATTTCTATTGAAGTCATAAAATTTGCAGATAAACTACTTAATAAAAAAAATAGCACAGTATCATGTCTTATGTCGACTAAGAAATAGAGAAGTCAAAAAATGGGCACAGTCTGTAAAGCTTATTACAATAATCAAAAAATGCTACGAAGGTTTAGAGATTTTTTTATCTCTTTTCTATAAATTTTGAACCCCAACTCAAAGAGCAAGAGGATTACATATAGACCACCCACCACCATCAAGCCAGTAACTGAAAAATATTCCCAGATACGAGTAATGATACCCGTCACCATGATTCCCCAAGGCCGTTGCAACAGAAAGATTTTTTTCATCACACGCAATTGCCTTTGGACAAGATTCACCTCCCAGAAAATGATGGTTGTGGTCCCAAGGAAGAAGCAATGAACCTCTTTGAGTGACACATGTTACTCAACCATATAGTTGATTAGGACACGTGATGAAGAGACAGAGCTTCTCCCTCAATAGGTCCAACCCTTTGATTAAAATCCCTACGGAGCTGACACATGGAGATGTCTGCATTCAAACACTGGTTGTGGGGACCATAAAAAATATACCTATAGAATGATGTGATGCAGCACGTTGGTGGAGCTCAGAGGAGAGACAAAGGAGAGAAGGCTCCCAAAGTGTGTGCTTCTACCACATGGCGAGGAGAAGGAGCTTTAAAGAGAAGCAAGGGAAGAATCCCCTATAATGAGCGTGTGGTGGGAATGTGGAGCAAATATGTAAAGGTGATGGAAAAGGGGGCAACAATATTCAAACATACAAGGCATGGGTCGGGGGTTATGTAAAATGTTAATATCAACCCGAAGGGAGCTATAAGTATTTTTCAATCCATGCCTATTAAATTTAATGCTTCCATAATATCATCTTTTATTCCTCTAAGAAACAACATTTTAACAGCATCAAGAGTTATCCCTTGTTGTTGTGATCGTTGAAAATTGAACATGAAGCAATCAAGGTAATCTTCCACAGATTTATATTTTTTGTGTCATGTGGAATATTTAATCCCAAACCTCCTTTTTTTTGTAGTAATCTTAGTACTTGGTCAAGAATAATTCCTTCATGACTTCTCATGTTCTAATATTCATGAGGTTCATAAACCAACACAAGGTTGCATATTTTAATGTGGCTAGGAACAATTTGAGCTTTTGTGTGTCACTCTGATAATCGTAGTTGTGGCACAACAAATCAAATTCAAACAAGAACATGTCAAGATCCTCAATATAAAGACCACAAAAAATAGGTAAGGTAGAATGAGGAATGTTCTTCATAGGGGCATCTTGTTCAAGATGTGTGATTGGAAACTCAAAGGTAACTAGATTATTGTTGGCCAATGCCCTACTATGATTGTTTTTGTTGATGACGTTGTTTTTGTTTTTGTTTTTATTTCTTTGGATCCATGGCGTCTAGTGCCCAAGGGGTAAAGTAGGTTTCAAATGGCTCTTGGGTTTCTAAGAATGGACCAGCTTCCAGCATGTAAGATTCTTGGAAGAACTTTTCAACCTTCCTTTGCAATACTTTGAAAGAACTTGGATGGGTACCTACAAGTGTCTCAATGGTAGTAGACTCATAAACACACTTCTCGATATTGGGTTCAAGTAACTCTAATGGTTGCAACTTAGTTTTCAATTTTTCTTGTTGAGAGTTGCCTCCCTTAACTAACGATTTTGATTTGTTTTCTAATTTTTCTAGTTGTGTATTACTCCCCTTGTCCATTTTTAAAAAACTCCCTCTACTATCCCTACTACGATTCATGCACCTAAATGAATTACAACAAAGAAAACTAAGGGTAGTTATCCAAACGAGGTCGACTGTCGCGTAGACTTTCTCCTTAGCGCAATGCTCCTAACTTAGTTCACTAGGCTGACAGGCCTTTAACACCATTCCCTAGAAATGGCACCAAAATG
The DNA here is from genome assembly GCA_007115665.2 of Sequoiadendron giganteum. Classification (NCBI taxonomy): domain Eukaryota; kingdom Viridiplantae; phylum Streptophyta; class Pinopsida; order Cupressales; family Cupressaceae; genus Sequoiadendron; species Sequoiadendron giganteum. The sequence continues at coordinate 252,530,120 of CM021106.1, read as the reverse complement.
ATTGGATTAAATTATGGGTTGAATTTATCCTTGTAATTCTATCTTTAATTGATAAATGAGTTTGGATCAATCTTTGGGAATTTCACAATAATTTCCTCATTTTATCCCTCAAGTGTCAATTTGGGTGGTGGAACCCTTAATTTTTTCCTTATTCCATTAGTTCCATGGTCATACATGTGATTGCTCATAACTTATTTCCACAAGGGTTTAGGTTTTATATCGATTATCCACACTTGCAGCTTTGATTATCTTGTGGTATTAAATCACTTATAATATTGTGTTGACCTATTATATCCAGTCACCAATTACAGTAGTAACATTTTATGATATTGATTCTCAGTATTCAACTAGACCCAATGCCTAGGTTACCTGTATCCCATATCTTTGGCTGGTTCATGATTTATATTTTCTAGGTCAAGGAACTTTTTGCTATAAAATATTTGTTGACCCATCATGCCTAGGAGTTCCTTTTAAAAAATAACTTGTGCTCACGTGCATTTTAATGTCACTTAAGTCTCACCACTAGCGGTCTATCATTAATCATGTGTCTTCTTTAAATTTCCCATGTGCAAGGAGCGATGAGCGATCTACTATCTTGCTAACCATTTTGTGTTCATCGCTCACCGCGTGTTATATCATCAACACTAAGAGGCTAGCCCTGATGAGCGATGTGATAATGAGCTTAACTCATCATTAGAGATCAAATCTATCATCGGTTGTTTCATGATTCATTGAAGGGAACCCATGACCACCGATGGGTTGAGTATCTCCCCATAGTGTGAGATTGAGGCATCGCGAGTTGAGTCTATAAAGTAAAAGGTGAACATGCGATCAACGATGCAACTAGGTTCATGGCCCAAATTCATTCATGCTCAAGATCAACGGTTGACGTCCCATGGTTGACTTCATTTCCATTGCTTATGAGATCCCAAAGTAAAAATTGAAGAGGCAATGGTCAATTCTCATAGAATGTAGAGGGGTGTACATGGTAGCTCGATGGATCATCACCCAGTATGTATCAAATCACTAGTTTGAAATGCCACCAAAAAAGGCATCGTCGAGATAGTGGAATCATGCAAACTATTGATGACATTTAAAAGTGTATAGATAAACGGATCAGATTCAAACTAGAATGACCAACTAACAAATTTATTTATTTCACTCGCGTGAACTTTCTTGTGCCATTAATGGAGACTCTACTCATCCAAATCATTGGAAAAGGATTTGTTAGTGAAAATTTCTCAAATTCTAACACATTTGCAGTTGAAGGATACATTGGAACGACAAGAGCTGAAGCATAGAAGAATTGTAGAAAAATTCTTCGGTAAGCCATCATCGAATCCTATAAATTTTCTCTTTCTTTTGTAAGAGTTGGTGTAGGACGTCAAAGTGTTTGAACTGTCTTCAAGGGTAGACTAGGGTTCTAGATTTTCTTGACTATTCTCAATTTAAAAATCAATTGGGGTAATATAAAAAGGGGTATAATTGTGCTTAAATTTATTTTGTTAGGTGTAGAATCTCAATTTCCCACCCCAATTAAACTCTGGCCTAAAAACCCTATCCTAGTTAAAATGAGTCAGCTTAATGAGTCATCAGTTTCAAAATCCATGCCCAAAAGGAAGAAGTAGAAGGTTTCCTATGATACACCACAAATTTCTGAAAGCATAGAGGAAAAAATGGTGTAGCCAAAGAAATATTTCCATTTCATGGAGAAGTTCCAGCCTTCAAAAGTCAAGGAAAGCGGCAAGAAGGCCACTGGAGAAGGAGTATTGACCATAAATTTCAAGGATCTTGCAACTGGAATTGGTGATATAGTTGTACCAAAGCCTGGATGGGACTTCTTTTTATACACTTTTAGAAGGAGATACATTATACATCCTAGATGAAATATGTGGGGCTATGATTTGGGAAAAATAGTTGTCTTAAACATTTTGTGGAGGTAGATTTGATGATGAAGCTTGTAGATAGGTATGATGAGGTTAACAGGGTTATAATGGACACAAATGAAAAAAATATCTTGGGAATCAAAAGAAAAAAATTCATAGAAGTTTTCAGGATGAACCCTACTACAAATGAAAAATCAGCCTTGAAAAACTACAGAAGGACTATGCTGACCACGGGGTTGGAATCAGAAGATGTGAGTTGCCAAAACATAAGCATGAGAGGGGATCAATGTTTGGAATTAAATAAGTTGAACCATTTTATTGTGAAGAGTTTTTAGAGTATTTCAAATATACATATATATGTTGTGTTAGGTTATTCACCCCCTACCTATTACCACAAGGAGGATGTGATAATAATTTTTCCTACATTTGGTGTTGTCTTGGATAGGGAAAAGGTTTGGATGAAAATTATTGAGGTAGAACATAGAGTTGCTACCAATAATTCATATTATAAAATCCCCTATGAACACATCACTGATAAGTTCAAAAGAATGGAAGTATTACTCAATGATTCTAGTGATGGCACTTTTTTAGAAAAAGTGCAACAAGTTGAACAAATCGCTCAAAGTGCCCTACAAGAGCATTTATTGAAAATTGGTGGCCAAAAAAAGAACTTATAGCACCATAAATTCAAAAATAGCCAATTGAAGTTGAAGATGTGTCAGTCTTGGAGCCACCTCATGGGTATGTTGAAGCAAGACAGGGTGATGAGGAGGAAACACAAGAAAAAATTGTTGAAACCATTCCCATAGAGCAAGAGATAGAAAAAGATTTTTTAGACCAAGATGTAGGGGATGTGATGGAACCATTTGTTCCAAATGATAGGCCGATGCCATGGGAATATGATGAAAATAAAGATAATGATGCAAGAGATTTGGCTTGTACAAAGTTTTTAGAGGATGATACTTTTTTTATAATAAAATAATTCAAAGAGTTCATAGCTGAGCTAAGGACTCAGGAAATTGATGAAAGAGTGCAAAAGGCACAAGAAAGAGTTGACCCCTCACACCATGAGGAAGTCAAAAAATAAGTTGAGCAAAAAAATATCCAAGAGATTTAAATGATGAATCCCATGGAAGCAAGAAGACTCATCAAGGAGATTGGGTAGCTAGTGATGCTAGTATGGGATCTATCCTCTATTATTGCTTTAGATGCAATCAAAAGTGACCCAAGTGCTTTAATTTTAGGGGATAATTTTCATGAAAAAACATTTGGTACGAGATTCAACCTTAGTTTGCATGCATTAGTCATATGGTAATTAGCACTAGACTTAAGAAGATGTAGAATTAGTAGAATAATCACTAGTCTTTCTGGAGAGTTGACCATTGGGAGAGCTTTAGAGATGACAGCCACACAAGCTACAAGATTAACCATGCATTCCACTATGTTAAGTGTTGACACTACAGAAATCACACAATCCACATATATGAAGCTATTAGATAAGCACAAAAAATTGGTTGAAGAATACAACAAGGTGAAGGCCAAGGAAAATTAGAAATCTTTACCTACTTCCCCCCAATTTGGTTTTTCAGAACAAGATAAAAGTACCTTGAAATTGAGAATTGATGCATTGAGAAAAGAGCTTCAAACATCCAAATCAAAAAAGGATAAGCTCCAAGATAGTATGAATAAAGTTACCAAAGATATAGCTGAGGATATTTTAAACCATAGGTTGTCCAAAGCATCCATTAAAGCAGAGAGCGCATGGTCAACCTATAAATCTATCCATGAGGCATTCGAAAAGCTCCAACATGTCCAGGAAGTGTTCCAAAGCACATGGAATAGGTGGAGCAGTAGGTTAAATAGCTTAAAGGAGATTATGGAAAATTTTGAAGGAGATTTTGAAGCTCCAACAAGCCTCCTAGCTATAATAAAGGAAATTGAAACAATTGGTGAAGTCAAGGGTTTCCATGAGAGGATTGGTGAGAAATTGCAAAGCAAAATAAAGGCCTTCAGAGATATGGAAAATTTTGGTGTACCAAAAATTTTGAATGAAGATGGGACAATGAAGGACTATGTATCATGGAGGGCTCTTTTTAAGCATCACATAGAAATGTGTCCACAAATTGTATACCTTGATGATAAATTAAGTGTATCTATACTCAATGCTTTGATTGATGACTTTATTAGAATTGAGGTAGGCATGGACACTTATGTGAAGGAAGCCAGAGTAACAATTGATGCCAGATACAATACATATGACAGTAAGGTGTGGAGACTACTGGACATTAATTGGTCTACAGAAGATGAATAGTGAATCTGGTTGGAAAAATATGCAGAGTAAGCCACGAAGATGGCAGGAAGGATATAGTACATGGTCAAATATAGTGCAGGTTTGGCCTTTGAAACAAATTATTTAAAATCTATATCCTCCCAATCAGGAAAATGTGTGTGGTCTCCCAACCAAAATTCTTTCTTTTCTTTAAAATTTTCTTATGATTATATGTTTTATGCTCTTTTCCAGGTGGTGTTATGACATGGAATCATCATACCACAAGGATATGAGCTCAACATGCCTTTGAAAACATTTTGTCTTTTTGTATTTTCCCTCCATCTCCTGGAGTGCAAATTTAACCATCTGGGTGTTGAAATGAAATGAAATGTCATGAAAGACCAAATGAAATATAATATGACATGCCAATAGCTCAAAGCTTGTTTTGCTCCATTAATCTTATAAAAGAGAATTCAAGGTTATTGTGCAAGGGTCTTTTGGTCAGTTTTGGTTGGTCTAAATTTGTCTTAGGTTTTAATCAGAAGCAAATTCTTCATGGAATGTAACAAGCATACAAGGAAATAGAATAGCTTGTTGAGTCTCAGGTTTTGAGTTTATGTTTGTAGTTAGCTTAAATGTTTTATAGAAATTACAATATTTAGAATCGATAATGAAAATTTTCAAGCAGATTGTCTTCTATGTACTCACTTACATGAATTGGCAATGAAATGAGTGAGGATGGTTTCATTGGTCTCTAACTGATATGATTAGATGTGTGTTTTGATTTTTTCTTCAATTCAAGTAATTGATTAAAATGCTTTGATGAAATTTCTAGTTTATGTTGTTAAGTCTTGGGATCATCAAGTATTTTCTATCTGAAACATCTGAGTTGTGAATTTATAATGCAAATCCATAATAGTCTATAAATGTTGAATATCATTATTGTTGCACTACAATTTATTTTGAATTTGAAATCGTTACCCAGGATAAGGCACTATTCTATGGATTAAGTGAACTCAAAAGTACCTGATCAGCCAAGTCCTATCAAAGAACAACCCATTCGATAAAATCATGCTTATAGTTTCAATTATTGTTGTAATTGACATTTGAATTATCCCATTCTCTGCTCCAAGTGGTAAAGGTGTAAATAATCTTCCTAGTTCTTGAAAATTATCATTTGTTGAGACATGAATATGAGAAAGTATCTGCTAAATATGCAATGTATATGGTAATTATGTCAAATAATGTTATATATGCATTGTGGGATCACCCTCCTAGGTTTTGTAGAGCCCGAAGTGCAAGAAGAAGGCTAATTCACTTTCTCTCATTTGTTGGCCAGCCTCTTCAAGTTGCTGACCAATTGGAATTGGAAAATCCATTAGATTCCCTAAAGACCTGGTTGGGAATTAAAAACAACCAATAGACTAGTGACTCTACTGGGGAGACGCTTAAGAAATATTTGTCTCCAAAGTTCCTTATCAAAGATTGCTACTATGTATGGTTATGTTTATATATAGAGTCAGTTTATTTGAAATGTCTACTAACCATTGCCCGAGTCTTTGCCAAGTGTCCTACTATTTTATGTATTCAGAGATTTGTGCTTAAATTTCAACCCAAATTATTTCCTATTTGTCAAAACTTGTCTGCAACATAATTGCTACGAACTTGTCCCAATCAATTTGGGTGGTGACTCTAGAATCTTTGTATCAGTGTGTGCCAACTTTTGAAGATATCAAAGAAGTAAATAAAAAGAATAGGAAGAAGCTGAAAAGGTTGACAAAGGAAAAGAAGGTTCAAGCATAAATGCGAGGAACTCGTAACCACATGAAGAAAAATCCAGAGAAAAATCTAGAGGGATAATTTCCCAAGATCACTCATGGAAAATGGGTGAAGGAAAAGTAGGTAGGAACAAGTAATTTTACTCCCCACCCAACTCTTGAACATGAGATTCATTCTAGTTCTAGTTCTGAATGTGAAAGAAACTTGTTAATTTTCACTGATAACACTTCTCCTAAGAGAGGAGAGGTTACAATGAAGTTTGGTGTGAATGAGCAACCCTCATATCATGACTTAAGAGCAATGCAAAGGAGGGAAAGAGATAGAATACATTGAGATAATGTAAATTCTAGTCGTGCTAGAGCCGAGGGATGTCCAAACTTTTCCTCTAGCACACATACTCCCATTCCTTTTGATTTATTAACTAGGAATGATGAATATGCCTATAATAACATTCCTGGCTATGTTGAACTTGTAATGACTTCTAACACTAATACCACTTTACAAAAGGAAGAGGAATTTTTCAATGATATGCAATAGCTTAGAGCCAGACATTGAAATGTGATGAAAATAGGAGGAAGAGATAGGAGGAGAGAAAAAAGAGGTTAAGTGAATCCATGATTGAGAGAGATATGCTCTTAAGAAAAGTTGAGTAGATGGAAGAGTGGTTACGTTAGCAACTAAATCTTCCCAAAAAATTGACCATGTTGTTACAGAGAATGTATCAAGATTCCCTATCACTACCTCAGTTGATAGTTCTTGTGTGAATACTTGAACTAATAAGAATGTAAAGGATTCCATTCCAATTGACCCTATCCCTGGGAAGACCAAGGACATTCCCCATAATGATGTCAAGGGAAAGAAACCACTCAAAGGATTCAAGATAAATGAGGGAGGTTCCTATAAAAGAGACACATATAAGGATGATTCTATCTCACTGGTTGATAAGTTAATCAAAGAAAATGTGGAATTACATGAGAAAGTGCAAGAGATAGAACTATTAGTTGTGAATAATGAAATGAGATGGAAATTAGGATTCCTAGAATCCACTCTGAAGAATTCAGGCCCTGAGACCCAAATCCCTCAAGCTCGAACATCATCTTCAAATCCCCTTGTGAATGAAAATATTTCATCCAGTGAAAATCCTCCTAATTCATCCTCATAGCTAGAAAATAAGGCTAGGAAGACCCAACACTATGATAAATATCATACCCAACCAAGGGGCCATAACATACAAAGACCTAAAAACAATAATGATAGGATAAGGGATCGGGATAATCTAAATGAAGAAGAGGGACCCTTTGAAAGAAGACCATTGCACACTGACAAATATAGGAAACTATGTTTTGACACAATCCTGGGGTACCCAAATCTTGTCCCAAATAATGCTAGAAAACATGTACCTAAGTTTATTGGTAATAATGCTCTCAGAAATCCTTTCAAAGTTTTGTGGAATATTTTGAGCTATGGGATGAGGATGTTGCTATGAAGTATTTTATGCAATCATTAACTTAAGATGCTATGGATTGGTACCGAAGCTTGCTTCATGCAAGCATTGATTCAAAAGATTCTTTCTATAGGGTTTTCAAGGAGCAATACGGAGACCAAACTGATCCTAGGTTTAGATTGAATGACTTTAACAATATCACAAAGGCACATAATGAAATGGCAACTAAGTTTAATGCAAGATTCCAAAAGGTTGTGTACATAGTTCCTAGTTATTTGAGGCCTAATGAGAATGCATGCTTGGTTCTATATTGTAATTCTTATGATCCAAAGATGTGCTACTTACTCAGAGATAAGAGTCCATGTAATCTGAGAGAAGCCTACAAAATGGAAGTCTATATAGAAAATAATAGGAGAGCATCAGGTAAAGTAGGGAGGAGAGATTATCCTAAACCCTTGAAGAGCCCTAGAGCTTAGATTGAAAAGGTTGGTAAGGCTACAACTGCTAATGAGAAATTGGATCAAGTTCTTAGTTTGTTGCAAAAGGCAGCAAAGAATGGCAAGCCTTTGTTTCAGAGGAATGAGAGACCATCGAGATTGCAAGACTACCCCTATCATACTAATTGGAATAATGGAAAGCTAGCTAACAATAATCAAAAGAATGTTCAAGGTACACCTGACCCTCTACAGAAATATTCCACCAATGTTACTGAAGATATTCCATGGTGTGGATTTTGTCATATTCCTCATTCTTCATAGTAGTTTGTTGTTGCACAATCTGTTGAAGAGTCATTAGATGATCAAGGAGGTTATGACTCTCCTCATGATCAGGATGAGTTAACAAATGTACTTATGACTAAATCATATTTTTCCTGTGGTGATTACTCCTCCAATGATGATCCTGATAGAAGTGATGTGGATTTGTAGAGGCAGAAAGCAAGTGTCTACCATCAACAAGTATTCTCAAATGAAGAAGGAGAAAATGACTACATTTTTTATACTCTTGATTCAAATAATATTTCTTTGAGAAGACCTTCAAATGAAGAAATTGAAAATACACAATTGCCTTGGTTGCTCAAGCAAGAAGGAACTTCATTTGAGAAATAGGATTGTAAGTGGCAATCAAGGTAATCTTGGTAGCATGTTTGTCAAGGAAAATAATGCAGCAAATAAAGGAACTAAGACAAAAAAACAAGAAATAAGATACGAAGCCCAAAGAAGGTAAAGATATAAGAACTTGGGCTAAAAAGGGCAGTAAGGCTAAGATTGATGGTGAAGCTATTTCTCGGGCTATGAAGGCCAAGGATCTCAATTCAAATATTGAAAAGAGTGAAAGACAAAGTAACAAGGTAACTCCTAAAGAATTGATACTCCCTGAGATACCATTGTATTCTCTTGTAGATATGTTCCAAGTGTTATCTCAATTTAAAGTCATAGTTCCACTATTAGAAATGATGGGAATTGATGAGCATAAGAAGAAGATAGATTCTCTCATTAACAATGTTGCCATGGGTGGTAAATATAAGGTGGTGATTGATCAACCTGAATCAAGTAATATTCAAGAGAAGAATATTGAGGTGCAGGCAGTGATCAATGAAAACCCTCAAAAATATATTTAGGAACTACTATTACTGAAAACTAAAGCCAATTCAATCCATTTTTTCTAAGCTTGATCATTGATGGGAAGTTTCTTAGAAACTACATGATCGATTTTGTAGTCTCAAATAATGTAATGCCAGTAAAAATCATGAAGAAATGGGTCTAGAGGTTGATAGCACTTATGGTAAGTTTTATGCTATGGACTCAAGAGAGGTCCCTGTTATAGGAAAAATTAACAAAGTTCCATACAAATTGGCAGCCTTCCTTGAAAAGGAATTGTTTATGAGTATCACAGTGGTAGACATTCCACCAACCTATGGGATGTTATTATCAAAATAGTGGAGTGCTTCCATGGGTGGAAGTATACAGTGTGATCTATCATTTTCTACCTTTTCTATTGATCAAAAGGATGTTAATATTGCAAGGGAATAAAGAGTCTGACATATGATTGAATATGTTGATGAACCAGAAGATCCAGGGAGAATTAATTTTGTGGATACTGATTTAGATACTTTTTGGGTTGAAGAATTGAAGCAAGAAGAAGAGGACAAGTTTGCACTAGTTAATAAGGAGATCTTGGATACACCACAAGAGGATGTTATTTGGACCATGTATTTTTATGGAGCTTGTTCCAAGGAGGGCTTGGGTGCATGGGTTATCATCATCTCTCCACAAGGTAAAACATTCAAATACTCCTTCTTATTGAGATTTACTTGCACCAATAATGTAGCTGAGTATAAGGCTTTGTTGCTTGGTTTGAAAGTAGCTTCGAAGCATGGTATTAAGATGTTAAAAGTGTTAGGAGATTCTGAATTGTTTGTTTCCCAAGTAAGATCTAAATTTGTCTCCAACAATAAAAGGCTTAAGCAATATAGAAATTTAGTTTGGGATACTATTGAGGCCTTTGATACTTTTAACATAGACTAGATAGAGAGGGGACTAAATGTCAGGGCAGATTTATTAGCTAATATTGTTGTCAGATTAGATGATGTCATTTTTTATGGCATCTAAAAAATAGAATTGAAAACTCGGCTTGCAGTGCCTAACAATATTTGCAACCTGCAAGTATTTGGTGATGACAATGACATTTTAAAATTTCTGCACTACATAGATCAATATGAAAGCCAAGAAATTGATTTTGGCTCATTAGTGGTTGAGGTTGATGGAAAAGAAATACTATTTGGGCAGGAGGTAATCCAATTAAAAACCAATAATATTCCCAAGGGACTGGTTCCATTGGAAAGGATCTTTGATGGCCCTAATAAGTCAAATGTTAAGCAAGCATCTCCCCATAGGGAAGATTTGGAAGAGATATATCTCAGAGTCAAGAATTCTCCCAAAAAGGTGTATATAAGCAAGAAGATGAAACTTCATGTCAGAACTATGTTAATCTCCCTATTGAGGAAGTACAGACATGTGTTTCCTTGGTCATATGATGACCTCAAGGCCTACAGGGAGGATATGTTTCAGCATGAGATACCTTTGAAGCTTAATGCAAAACCATTTAGGCAAAAGCAGAGGAAAATTAATCCCACATTGCAGCCAAAAATATAGGAAGAACTTACAAAGTTAAGAGATGTTTGGATTATTAAGCCTATAAGGCATTCTTCATGGGTTTCAAACTTAGTTCCTATAAGAAAGAAGAATGGTGATTTCAGGCTTTGTGTAGACTTTATAAATTTAAATGTGGCATCTTTGAAGGATAATTATCCACTGCCTAATATGGAGGCTATGTTGCAAAAGGTGACATGAAGTGAATTGTTATCAATGATGGATGGATTCTCAAGGTATAACCAAGTCATGGTAAAAGAGTTAGAACGATATAAAACCACATTCACTATGCCATGGGGGACTTATGTATATGTGAGAATGTTGTTTGGCCTAATCAATGTTGGTGTTGCATTCCAGAGAGCCATGGATGTGGAGTTTGCTGATTTCATTAATTTATTCCTATCCATATACTAGGATTATTTGACTGCAAATAGAAAGTAGGAAGAAGATCATTGCTCACATCTAGAAAAAATATTTTTCAAAGCTTTAGAATATGGGATCTCTTTCAACCCTAAGAAATGTGCTTTTGGGGTTAAAGAGGGAAAGCTATTTTATAGGAGCAAATTTAAACCCTTTAGGAAAATTCCCCTCTTACACATCCTCACCTTAGAAAACCAAATTTGAAGGCTTAATTCCAAATAAGCTCATTGTTTTCCATCCACTTGGTGCATGTTTTATGTGTTGGTAGGGGAATAATTGTCTAGAACACCCGCGCGACATGCAGACGTTTGCGCGACTCACTTATGTCTCTTAAAAATTCTCACATTTAGAGCATGCAGAGGCACTACCATTCCCATTGAGAGTTGACTTGTAACACCCTCTTCGGCCGATCGACCCAAATATGGTCATTTTCTTCCCTCTTTCCTTCATATTCACTATTCATTCCTTCCATTTTCATCTTTGGACCTCTCCATCCTCTCTAGCTCTCTCTGAGCCCTCTCTTAGCTTTTCATTAGATCCTCTTCACAATATTTCCTAAAATATCTTCACAAGCTCCAAGCAGCTTCTTCACCTTCTCTTCAATCTCAAGCAACACTTTACACTTCACAGCAGCAACATCAACACTCCATCAGTTCAGTAGAGCAAGTGTGGAATAAAAACCATTGCAGTAGAGGCTTGAGTTCCTCTCATTTTCTCCCCCACTAGCCTTCAGCACTTTGGGTGGAGGTGGTAAGCTTTCACTCCTCTTCTCTATTATTTTCTTGAGTAGCATAACACTATTTTGTAGTGCTTTAGTGCTCTTTACTTCATTTCCTACTTTTCTCTCTATCTATCTTGGTTGTTCATGGAGGTGGGAACACCAAAATGGGGGTTTGACTGAGGAAAACCCCTATAAAGCCCCAACATTCTCTCTCTCTTGTGTGCAGGTATTGAAGACATTCACGAGTTGGAGGCTTCATCACTCGCACGATTGTAAGCATTTTCTTTCCCTTCTTATCTTTATCATTTCTATTTCAAAGTTATCACATTTGATCACTCTATCACTTTCTAGAAGTTCTTAGCAATTAGAGTAGAAGTAGTCACTTAGTTGTTCTTTGTGATAAAATCTCTTTCTGGTCCATACGAGATGCCAGTGTGCCTTGGGGACACCAGCACACCACGATTTCATCTATATTCTATGTTGTCATCCTTTGGCTGAGAGCTTGTCGGTTTGTCCAAAGAGTCTTTGTGACCTGCTCTTTTTGGTTCTAGAACTCTCATTGTTGTTCTTTAAGGTAGTTTAGGGAAGTTCACCCCATGAGGCTCTCTGAATGAAGAGAACTCATGAGTAGTGAATCCCCCTTCTCTACATTTTGGTGAACCCAACATGAAGAACATCTTTTTTGAAAACTAGGAATTTATTTACCCCTACTTGGATGGGTCATAACTTTTGACTTGGTGCTCGGATTCCAAAACCGTTTGCAACATTGGAAAGGTCTTCTAGAGAACTAGTTCAATCCCTAAAATACTAGTACCTTTGGTAGTCAAATTTTAGGGATTGATGCAATCTCCAACCTCAAATTCCGCTCTGAAGACCTTTGAAAATTAAAATTACTAGAACATAGAAAATACCAAAAAAACCGTAATGAATTTAATATCTTCTTTTATTAGTTATGTATCTAATTTTTCTCAAAATTTTAATGATGTTTCATTTCATGCATATGATGGTGACTTGGATTTTCCCATGTCACTTGATATCTTTGATCCTTTTCATAAGATTCCTCCTGCTTTGGAGGATATCTTGTTGCAAGAAGATGAAATCATTGATACCTTTCTAAATGTTACTCTACCTTCTATTCATTCCAATGCACTCTCTTCTAGAGATGTTGCATTTGCGAATGACAAATCTCCTACTCCTTCCAATGCACTCTCTTCTAGAGATTTTTTTTGTGAATGATGAATTTCTTATCTATTCCATTGCACTCTCCTCTAGAGGTGATGCATTGGCGTGTGATGAATCTCCTTCCACATTTGATCCTGTTTGGATCGATGTTCAGAATATGTCTTCAAATAATTATTCCACTAGTTGTGATGATTTAGTAAATGTATTTTATGTCTTTGTTTCCCCTCAAAGGCCTCAGAGACCGATCATTTATGTGACTCCAGCTAGTCCTTCCCCTGAAAGCGTTTGTTCTATTGATGGTGTTCCATTTGATAGTGATTCCATTGATCTTTCAAAGGCTCCCTCTTATAGAGAGGTAGCCCATACCTATGATACCAGAATGAATAAACAATTCAGCCTTCCTCAAGCACCTACACCTATGACTAAAGCACTTGGTGATTATGATCTTGTTGAGCAACTTCAAGTTACTTTGGCTAAGATCTCACTATGGGACTTGCTTCAGTCTGCTCTAGTTTATCGAGGCATGCTTCAAGAAGCCTTGCAAAAGATCCTCTTTCCTTCTTCTACTAGGCTAACAGATGTCAATGTGTTGATAGCTCACATTCGTGTGGATTCACCAAATATTACATTCTATCCGCAAGAGCTCCCACCTCCAGAAGTACAAAAGCAAGAAGATCCTCTAATGATTATAGTTAACATTAATAAGATTGGCATTAGATATACTCTTGTTGACACTGGTTTGACACTTAATGTATGCAGTATTGATCTATTGCCTAGGATTAATATTAATATATCTTCTATTAATGCTTCTTCTATTGACATTCATGGGTTTGACAATGTTGTGCGACAAGTTCTAGGTTCAATAGTATTACCTTTGCAGCTTGGACTTGTTACTGTACCCACTCTTGTATATTTTATGTCAGAGAAGTTACCTTGTAACCTGCTTCTTGGTAGACCATGGATTCACGCTATGGGTGCAGTCTCGTCTACCTTACATAAATCTATTAAGTTTATTGATAATAATCAAGTAGTCACAATAAAGGCTAACCTTGAGGCTATGCACTTATGTGAGATGGTATTTGTTGGTCAGGCTTTCGTTGTGCCTACTCTTATTCCTTCAGTATCTTCCAATGTGTTGATATTTACTCCAGCAATACCTACTACAAAGGGTACTCTTGAAATAAATTTCCCTGAGGAAGATCCTTCTAAAGTAGGAAACCTTAAGTTTGTTCCTTCTACCTCTTCTCAAAGGAGTACATGTCTTGGTGATGATTGGGGTCCTTTAGACTTTACAGATTCCTTCATTTAGGAATATAAAGTCGACTCGATCCACTTAGACCCTTTGATAACATCATTCACATCCGCTATCAAAGATCAATCTTTTGCATTGTTGGATAATGCGAATACAAATTTTTATGTTCTTAGTATTGATCTCCCCTCTTCCCAAGATTTATAAACACATTATGGCCTTGGATTTAAGCATGTCTCTAAATATTTCTATGAGCGTAAAGGTTGTGGGCGTAACGAACAAGGCATTCAGGTCCCTGTAGAATTCGCACCTCACAAGAATAATCTAGGGCTTGGTTGCTCGAATGAACAATCTAAGAAAAAACCACGGTTGAACATTGACATGATTTTATTTCAACCTCGTTCTCATGAATTGGTCTATCCTCCCTTGTCTTTGACCTTCATATCTTCTCCTTGTGAGAATTCAAACTTTTCTCTGCAAGAGAAAGGGTTACTTCCTGCTCCTCATCCTTTGTCTCAACAAGAGCATATTTTGGTGTGGCTTCTTAAAGCTCTCTTAATTACTCTTCCTCCTCCTACACACAATAAATATCATAAGCATGATGAAGAAGAACATATGTATGTGCATACCATTGAGTGTCTAGCCATTCCACTAGTGAATGTAAGGCCTTGAAGGATAAAATACCACAACTTCATGATTCAGGTGCTTGTTGATGCACCTATCTTTCCTTCACATGACAAACGATATCGAGGTTTACCTCTATCCTGTTCTAAGTATCTTGCATGATTCTCCTCCCATCTATGATGGGGGTAGTGATAACTTATTTTGGAGATGTGTTTCCTTCTTAAGGATCACCTCTCCTCTCTATGTCTTTTGAATGTAGCGTCCCTTGAGTGGACCTTCTTCCTTTTGAAGAATTCTCAAAGGAATCTCCTTGAAATTTTTTATATCAAATGGATTTCATGGCGTCTAGCTTGGGGGCAGCCCGACTAGACCCACTTCACATCTTGGCATCTAGCTTGGGGGCAGCCTAACTAGACTTGTTTCACATCTTTGCATCTAGCTTGGGGGCAGCCCAACTAGACCTATTTCACATCTTTGCCTCTAGCTTGGGGGTAGCCTAACTAGACCTTTCTTTTCAAACTGTGTGTCCCTTGAGTTGACCCCTCCTTTTGAAGGGTTCTCAAGGGACCCCCTTGAAAATCTTCCAACTTGATGATGGTTTGTGTGACTATCTGCTTGCTTGCTCTATACGATTGAGAACCTGTGGAGCTCCTTTAATCAGTGATACGGGTTTCCTCCTTGAGCGGGGATTTCTTTTATCACTTTTACTCGGTGGTATGGGTTTTCCTCCTTGAGCAGGGATTGCTTTTATCACTTTTACTCGGTGGTATGGGTTTTCCTCCTAGAGTTGGGATTGCTTTTATCACTTTTACTCAGTGATACAGGTTCTCCTCCTTGAGCAAGGATTGCTTTTCACTTTTACTTAGTGATATGGGTTTTCCTCCTCGAGCGGGGACTACTTTTATCACTTTTACTCAATGATACGGGTTCTCCTCCTTGAGTGGGGATTGCTTTTATCACTCTTACATTCATTTCTATCTTTCTCTTCTCAATTGTATATACCAGATCAAGGATCTGCATCTTCTTCATCCTAAGTATATGCTCTTTCTTTAGCTTCATAGTTCTACGGAACTATGAAGTCCTCTTTTGACCCTGCACTTTCAAGTTTGCCAGATCACAATCTACTTCCTTGATGGTTCAGGTATACTTTTCTAACTCTACTAGTTATATAATCTACTTTACCAAAGTACTCATTAGTATCCGTGCTCACTAAAGTGGGGGGAAAATGTATAGGAGCAAATTTGCACCCCTTAGGAAAATTCCCCTCTTACACATCTTCACCTTAGAAAACCAAATTCAGAGGCTTAATTCAACATAAGCCCACTATTTTCCATCCACTTGGAACTTGTTTTGTGCGTCAGTAGGGGAATAACTATCTCAGAAGCCTGCATAGTGCATAGATTTCCACGTGGTTTGCTTACATCCCTAATAAATTCCCACATCTAGAGCCTATAGAGGCGTTACCATTCCCATTGGGATTCGACTTGTAATGCCCTCTTCGGCTGAATGACCCGAATATGGTCATTTTCTTCCCTCTTTCCTTCATATTCACTATTCATTCCTTCCATTTTTATTTGTGGACTTCTCCATCCTCTCTAGCTCTCTTTGATCCCTCTCTTAGCTCTTCATCAGCTCCTCTTCACAATCTCTCCTACAATATCTTCACAAGCTCCAAGAAGCTTCTTCACCATCTCTTCAATATCAAGCAAAACTTTACACTTCACAGCAGCAACATCAACACTCCATCACTTTAGTAGAGAAAGTGTGGAAAAAACACCATTGCAGCAGAGGCTTGAGTTCCTCTCATTTTCTCCCCCAGTAGCCTTGAGCGCTTTGGATGGAGGTGGTAAGCTTTCACTCCTCTTCTCTATTATTTTCTTGAGTAGCATAACACTATTTTGTAGTGCTTTAAAGCTCTTTACTTCATTTCCTACTTTTCTCTCTATCTATCTTGGCTATCCATGGAGGTGCGAACACCAAAATAGGGGTTTGACTGAGGCAAACCCCTATACAGCCCCAACATTCTCTCTCTCTCTCTCTCTCTCTCTCTCTCTCTCTCTCTCTCTCTCTCTCTCTCTCTCTCTCTCTCTCTCTCTCTCTCTCTCTCTCTCTCTCTTGTGTGCAAGTATTCAATACATTCATGAGATGGATGCTTCATCACTTGCACGTATTCAATACATTCATGAGATGGATGCTTCATCACTCGCACGGTTGTAAGAATTTCCTTTCCCTTCTTCTCCTTATCTTTATCATTTCTATTTCAGCTTTATCACATTCTATCACTCTATCACTTTCTAGAAGTTCTTAGAAATTAGAGTAGAAGTAGTCTCTTAGTTGTTCTTTGTGATAAACTCACTTTATGGTCTTTACGAGATGCCAACGTGTTGTCATCCATATTCTGCATTGTCATCCTTTGGCCAAGAGCTTGTCGGTTTGTCCAGAGAATCTTTGTGACCTGCTCTTTCTGGTTCTAGAACTCTCATTGCTATTATTTGAGGTAGTTTAGGGTAGTTCACCCTATGAGGCTCTCTGAATGAAGAGAACTTGTGAGTAGTGAATCCCCCTTCTCTACAGCTATTAGGGCACATTGTCTCAAAAGATGGGGTTAGGATTGATCCTGAGCATGTGATGGCAATAGACAAGGTCCCACCACCTAGAAAGGTGAAGGGGATCCAGTCTTTCTTTAGGAAAATTAATTTTGTGAGAAGATTTGTTACCAATTTTGCTGAAATTGTTAGGCCAATCTCTAAAATGCTGAAGAAAGGAGAGAAGGTAGCCTAGATAGAAGAGCCTCTCAGAGCTTTTTAGGCCATAAAGGATGTCATCAAGGAAGAACCTATCCTCAAATCCCCTGATTATTAAAATCCTTTGTAGTTATTTACCTTTGCTTCATTCCATATAGTGGTAGGGGTATTATTTTAGAAGAATGATGACGGTTTTGAGCAGCCTATTGCATTCTTCAGTAAGTCTTTAAAGGTTGCTAAACTCAAATATGATGTGACCAAAAAATAGGCATATGCCCTAGTAAAGGATGTCAAGAACTTTAGACCATATTTTACTAGAGCGATTGTTGTGACATATGTCCCAAGTGCAGCAGTCAAGGATATTTTCACTCACCAGGAAACCACAAGTCAAAGGTGCAGATGGATTAATAGCATCCAGGAGTTCAACATTGATATCCAAATTATGAAGCTAGTGAGAGGTAAAGGTCTATCAAGATTGATGGTTGAGACCAACTTGGAAGCCAATTAAATCAATCAAATTGAACATGAAAATGTTGCACCCATATGTGATATGCAAACTTATGGATGGTATAGGAGAATTGTGGAATACCTGTAGACAATGCAATGCCCTGAAGGAATTTCCAATAATGAAAGAAGAACTCTCAAGCTGAAGGCTATCAAATATTTTATTATTGATCGTGAACTCTAGTGGAGGAGCCCAGAGGTTGTGCTACTTAGGTATGTAGATGTGGATTAGGAAGAAGACCTTCTAATTGAAATGCATAAAGGAGCATGTGGAGGTCACTACATGGCCAAAACAATAGCTCACAAAATACTGAGAGTAGGGTTCTGGTGGCCAACTATATTTAAAGATGCTCACGGGTTTGTAAGGAAGTGTGATGCATTTCAAAGGTTCACTGGAAAGCTAAAGTTCTCAGGAAACCTACCACTTAGGGAAATTTCAGTGTGCAAAGAGACTCAAAATGACTGATGATCAGACAAGGTCAATTGAGACCCACACCTATTTTTCTTTTCAGTGCATGTAAAAGCAGTAAGGTGATAGTAACAGTCCTCAAGAATGCAAATTCATCCTTATATTCAGAAAAATAAACCTCAACAATGCAAAATTCAAACTCAAAATTCTCAACAGGAATAATCAGTAATTGAGGTAACTCTTTGAAACCATGACAAATCCATATGCATGTTGTCTTCCCCAAACCTCCATAATCAAAATGATAAACTTTAGGAGTTTCAGCAAGGAGAGAAACAACCTGGTGTTGCGCTTGTTTAGACTGAATGTTAAATTTCTTGTCCTCCAATCATGCAGAGTTAACATCCATGAGGTCAAGAGGTCTCAACTGATGATGTAGTATTCCTCTTGCATTTGAAACATGCACAACAAAATCAAAGTCATCAATGAGTAATTCAGGGTGAAAATTAGATTGAACAAATTCAGAATTAACATCATGGAACTTTTCACCTATTTGAGTATCTTCATGAGGAATTAGTGATGAAATGGAATAAGCTTTGTCATGCATGGCAAGTGTCTTAGCAAGATGTTCATCAGGAGGCATGACAGATAGATCCTCAATCACCTACAACCATGTGCTCAATTTTGACTGTAATATTACTGTTTTCAGCATCATTCACTTTTCCCTGTGCATCAAAATGAACTACATTAGCTATCCCATCATTAATGCATAAAATCTATGAATTTCCAATATCCAGTTCATCAATAGATAGAGAACAAATATAATTAGATGAATAAGAAGACTCCCTGAATTCTTTTGCTAGCACTGGTTTAGGCTTGTAACTGTAACCCTCAATAACATCAACTTCTTTATCAACAACATAAGCTCCTTCAATTTTCTTCATGGGACACTCATTAATAATATGTTGAGGCTTCTCAATTGAAAGCTCAACCCCCTCTTGGGCTACCTCAGCATCTACTACTATGCCCTTCTCGGATCCAATGCCAATTGACTTTTCTATTGGGAATTCCTCAACATCTTGTTGAAGTTCTTCCATTGGAGACTAGTTTGATTTATCTTTCTGTGTATCCCTTGTATGATCTAGCAACCGGACTTGCTCTTCTACCTCTAGCGAACCATTTCCATTCTCCTCATCACCTTCTAAAGATTGGACTATAGATTCTTCACTGTATGCATACTCTATTTCAGCACTTTTGTCTGGTTTTTCCTCTGGTCCGTACTCTTCACTCCTTGGAAATAGTGCATGATCCACCACCAAGACCAATATGTCATAAGGACTAGATGGTACTATCTCTTGTCCACTCAAATTTATGTTGGTATGATGAATCTTTTGTTGGAAAATAGATGCAGTAGTCTGAAATTCTTGATAATCTAATTCAGAGTGTTGGTTGGTGTTATGAGGCCTACACCATCCGGATAGAGCTACTTCTGCTAGATATACACCAACTACAGGATTTTCTTGATTTTTTGGATGCTCCAAAGATGTTAGGACTCCTTCATTATCAAGCCTTATATCCCAAGTCCTATTTTGGTGTGGTAGTTTCCTTCTATCAAATGTTAGACTTGAGGGTTGATCTTTAAAACATTGTCCCCTATCAAGATTTTTTCCTTGATCTTGATCATGATTGAATTGATCTCCCCTTTTGATGTCCTGAGGTTGGTTGTTTTGGTTCCTTAGGTAGGTGACTTTGGTGGCCAGCTTCTTTACTAGCTCTGTGAGTTCATCCAGCCTCCCCTTATCTTCATTATCTGATGGAGGAACAACACCAGCTGAATTTTGCATATAAACAGAATGAAACCCATGGTTCGAGGATTGGTTAAATGTCTCAGAGCTCTGTAAGTAATTGGGTACATTAGCTTGTTGGTGAGAGAATGCATGCTGATTCACATTCGGATAGTAATTTGGCATGGGTGGGGCTTGATTCAAGGGTTGACTTGGGTGTGAAACCAAAGGTAGCTGAGGAGTTGAACCCAACATAACTATTTGACCAACTAATGGAAGGGGTCCAGACAAGTGTTGTCTCAAATCTGTGCTCACTTTAATAGCCACATCATAAGCTTCAAGCAGGCTATCAGGAGGGTTTTCTCTCCGCTTCACAAAGGTAGATGTCAAACTATCCAAAGCCTCATAATAAACCTCCCTGGCAGAGGCATCATCTACAGCATAAGGGGGTTGCAGCCTAGCATAAGCCCTATGGAACCTATTATTGAAAGCCCCTATTGGTTCATTCACCTCCCTCTTTACTCTAGTAAACTACAGATAAAGCCCATTGGAACTAATTGGGACCCCAAATCTCTATAAAAATGCAGTCTCCAACTGAAGCCAAGTAGTGATAGACCCAGCAGGAAGATGGTTATACCAATAGAATGCCTCATCTCCTAGAGAATTAGGGAAAAGTCTGCAGGCAACATCCTCATGATTAATTCCCCTATCCTAGAGGGTAATTTTAAAAATCCTAACATGCTCTTTAGTAGTCCTTTTGGGATCATTTGTGTGAAACCTAGAGCAAAAATTCTCAGGGTTCTTGGGCATAGCATTATAATTGTTGAAGATCAATGGGGACAGATTATTAGCAAGAAAAGCCATTGGTGGAGGTGGGAGCGGTAATGGTTGATTTATGGTTGGTTGAGGTTGCTAAATAAGAATGCCCTTAGAATCAGATGAGAATGAGGATGATGAAGATGAAGATGATGGGAATGATGGGATTGGCTGGGTGGATGATGATTCTCCCCTTCTTCTGGCCCTTCTTGACCTAGTAGGGGCCTACAACTCTTGTAATTCTTCCTCTCCTGGAGTAGATCTGGTTCTTCTTTTGAACCTCTCAGGAGAAATGGCAGACAAAAATCGATCCAGCTTGTGTGTTCAGCCCTCCTTCTAGCGCTAATCTGTTGATGGTGTTTTTTGCATAGCAACAACTCAGACAGAATATAATATCCTATCTCTCTTGAAAGGTCAATCTCTATCAGAAAAGAGATAACCCCAAGGTCTCTAATGTCAGGTCTTGACAATGCAGTGAAACAACTCAGAGATAATGTGAAAATGCTGGTAATCACAAGGGGCCTTACAAACAAATACTGGATCTTCAAACTTATCAGATTTTGCAATATCTTGATACTCAGATTCTTAAATGTAACCTAGATAATAAAATAAATAGCAAAAGATAAAGGTTTAAAAGAGATCCTAAGATTAAAATTACTCCTAAAATCAATCACAACAATGATGAATGCTACAAATGGACAAATCTCCAATAAAACCAATTTTTGCTTAATCAAGGACAAGCCTGCAACTCCGTAGAAATGGTGCAATCTTCTGAGGAAACTGAAGATTTTCAGACTATGAATATTCATCCACATACCCAGTAAATGGCGCAATGTAAACAAGCATTCATAATTGAACTTAGCACAAAATAAGGCCCGGACTAACTTTACACAGCAACTTACAATCAGCAAATTGCCAAAAGTATGGACCGGAGATCGATCAACATCATTAACATTTCACCATTATCATGAAAGAAATAAAAACTAACATCTAACACTGAGAATCAAGAACAAGAAACCATAAAAATTTTGAAACATAACACAATGTTTGCCAAATCAACAACCCATTTGCATTATCTTCTCCAGCATTACATAACAATTTCTAGTCTTTCTCCTCTCCTACAGCTACTAACTTGCAGAATCTAACCTCTAACTTAGCCAATTTTGGCTTTGCAGCCTCTAACCAGCTGTTCTCTAACCTTTTCTACTAACTTTTTCAAATGAGAGGCACTGGCCTTTTATAGATATTACATTTTTAAATCAAGGGTCAGGATTAAATTCAATCCAATGGCTGCAATTAATCCCCAAGAAACCCTAAGAATTCACATTAGGGTTCTTAAAAAAGTGGTACATCATCATCCAATAGCATAAAAGCAGTTACATTCAGAAATCAACAATCTGTCACTTCGATTTTAATAAAAAAAATATGATTGGAGAGTGAAAATAGCATCACACATCACTCCATGTTTGAAACATATCTTCCAGTTGTAGACAGGCTGTGGCACAGATTCTTATGCAATTGGGTTCATTTGAACATATGGGCACCGATCCATATGTAGGTGCATTTTAAGTATTTTCCAGATTTTCCTCTAGCACGAATCCATATGCAAGTCCTCCCTTTTTTATTTAATCCTGAAAAACAGATATAATCATTAATAACCCACATGTGAAAATCCAACCAAAAAATATTAAAATTAAGCATAAATAAACCCTTTGAAATTTCAACTCCTTCATAAAATTTCAGAAATTTAACCCTTTTGGAGTTCAGGAAAATTGTGACAGGAAGTTCGGAAAAATATGTCAGGAAGGAAAAATCCCAAAAAATGGCCAGAAATCCACCAAAATCCAGACGGGGTGGAAAATCCCGGATTTGAAAAAAAAACCTGGAAAAATCCGGACGGAAAATCTGGTTGAAAAAGAAAAATCTCGAAAATCGATTGAAAAAAAAATCCCAAAGCGGAAAATCCTAATTATGACAAAAATCGCCAAAAATCCGAATGTGGAAAATCCCATTTTAAAACCCGAAAAATCCAAACGGGCTAAAAATCCAATTTGAAAAAGCCCAAAATCCGAAAAAATCCCGGATTTGTCAAAATGAAAATCCGGACCGACAAAAAATCCAAAATCCGGACCGGTGGAAATCCCCGAAATGGCAAAATTCGCCAAAATCCGACCGGTGGAAATCCTAAAAATGGCAAAATTCGCCAAAATCCGGACAAATCCCCAAAAATGGCAAATTTTGCCAAAATCCGAACCGGGTGGAAATCCTTGAAAATGGCAAAAAAATCCGGAGGAAAACTTCGAAACCCCATAACTATTTTTCCCGGATGAATTTTCAAAAAGTTCAAAAAGCATCTTGGCCTAATTTTTTATCCTCTATCCATTGGTGCAAAAAAATTTACACCTCACATTGAAAATTCACTTGAAAAATCCTCATTTCTAAAATCCAAGGCCCCAAAATGCTTCAAAATACCACCCCAATCAAATCAAATCCAAACTTAATCCCAAAATAACCTCCAAGAAGAGAAAAACCAAAAATTGACAAAGCCAAGGTGCAAAGATGCAGAAGAAAAAGAGGGTCCCTGCCTCCGGTGGGGCATGTGTGCAAAAAATGCACAACAGTGTAGAAGCGAGGATATGACATAACAACTTGATAAAGATGTACAAAATTGTTCAAGAGTATGGCAGTGAAATTTATGATGAGATGCAGCATAGAATGGCTGAGTTAATTGAGCTTGATGAAACTAGAAGAGAAGCTCATAAAAGGAATTAGAGGTTGCAACTTCAAGTTAAACACCCATATGAGAAAAGGGCCATTGAAAGTAAATTTGAGTTGGGAAGCATGGTCTTAATGTGGAATGCAAGGATGGAAGATAAAGGTAAACATGGGAAATTTTACCCTTTGTGGTTAGGCCAATACTTAATTGTTGGAATGCATGGAGAAGACTCAAACTTCTTGTAGTCCCTTATAGGTGAAATTCTAGAGTTATCAGTACATGGACAATTCTTGAAGTCCTATTTCTCTTGAAATAAGTTATCTTCCATGTACATTGTATATTTTTGTAATTGATGTACATAGGTTTGGTCTGGTTTGGTCTTGTATGTTGCCTTGTCTAGGCTTGTCCTTGGTTTTGGTCATTTTATGTTTGGTATGCTTCAACCTAATATCTAAGATCTTGCTATTCCTACAACAGGCATACATCCCCAATCGTAGCCATTGGTGGAACCCTTAATTTTTTCCTTGTTCCATTAGTTCCATGGTCATGCATGTCATTGCTTATAACTTTTTTCCACAAGGGTTTATGTTTTATGTCTATTATCCACACTTGCATCTTTGATTATCTTGTGGTGTTAAATCACATATAATCTTTTGTTAACATGTTACATCTGATCACCAATTGTATTAGTAACATCTTATGATATTCATTCTCATTATTCAACTGGCCCCAATGCCTAGGTTACCCGTCTCCCATATCCTTGGCTAGTTCATTATTTATATTTGGTAGGTTAAGGAACTTTTTGGTATAAAATTTTTTATGACCCATCGTGCCTAGAAGTTCCTTCCTTTTACAAAAATAACGTGTTCCCACATGTGTTTTAATGTCACTTAAGTTTCACCACTAGCGGTCTATCGCTTATCAGGTGTCTTCTTTAAATTTCCCATCTCCAAAGGAGCGATGAGTGATCTACTATCTTGCTAACCATTTTTTGTTCATTGCCCATCACATGTTATATTATCACCACCAAGAGGCTAGCCCTGATGAGTGATACGGTAATGAGCTTAACTCATCGTTGGCGATCAAAGCTATCACTGGTTGTTTCATACTTTATTAAAGGGAACCTGCGTCCATTGATAGGTTGATTATCTCCCCATCATGTGAGATTGAGGCATCACGAGTTGAATCTACAAAGTAGAAGGTGAGCATGCGATCAGCGATACAACTAGGTTCATGGCCTAGATTCATCCATAATCAAGATCAATGATTGGCATCTTATCGATGGCTTCATTACCATCACTTGATGAGATCCCAAAGAAAAAATTGAAGAGGCGATGGCCAATGCTCATAGAATATAGAGGGGTGTACGTGGTAGCTCCATGGATCATCGCCCGATATGTATCAAATCACCAATTTGAAAGGTTGCCAAAAATGCATCATCGGGATAGTGGAATTGTGTGAATCATTGATGAAGTTTTAAAGTGTGTAAATAAATGGCTCAGATTCAAACTAGAACGGCCAACTGACAAATTAATTGATTTCACTCACATGAGCTTTCTTGTGCCATTAATGGAGACTCTACTCAGCCAAATCACTCTAAAAGGATTTGTTAGTGAAATTTTCTCTCATTCTAACACATTCAGAGCTGAGGGAGACATTGGAACGACAAGAGCCGAAGCATAGAAGAATTGCAAAAAAAATCTCAGGTAAGCCATCATCAAATCCTATAAATTTTCTTTCTTTTGCAAGAGTCGATGCAGTACATCAAAGTGTTTGGACTATCTTCAGGGCCAGACTAGGGTTCTAGATTTTCTTGACTATTTCAAATTTCAAATCAATTGGGGTAATATAAAAAGGGCTAGAATTGTGCATAAATTTTTGTTGTTAGGTGTAGAATCTCAATTTTCCACCCTAATTAAACTCTGACCTAAAAACCCTAGCCTAGTTAAAATGAGTCAGCCTGGTGAGTCATCAGCTTCAAAATCCATGCCCAAAAGGAAGAAGCAAAAGGTATCCTATGAGACACCTCAAATGTCTGAAAGCACAGAGGCGAAAAGGGTGCATCTAAAGAAATA
The DNA here is from genome assembly GCA_007115665.2 of Sequoiadendron giganteum. Taxonomy (NCBI): domain Eukaryota; kingdom Viridiplantae; phylum Streptophyta; class Pinopsida; order Cupressales; family Cupressaceae; genus Sequoiadendron; species Sequoiadendron giganteum. The sequence goes on along the minus strand of CM021106.1, from coordinate 252,504,352 downwards.
TGTTTGTTTCATGGAGAAGTTCCATCCTTTATAGGTCAAAGCAAGTGACAAGAAGGCCATTGGAGAATGAGTATTGACCACAAATTTTAAGGATCTTGCAGCTGGAATTGGTGATATAGTTGTACCAAAGCATGGATGGGACTTGCTTTTATACACTTTTAGAAGGAGAGATGCTATACAACCTAGCTGAAACATGTGGGGCTATAATTTAGGAAAACTAGTTGTCCAAAATATTTTTGTGGATGTGGATTTGATTATGTAGCTTGCAGATACAGGGTTATAATGGACACAAATGACAAAAGTACCTTGGAAATCAAAAGAAGCAAAGTCAAAGAAGATTTTAGGATGAACCCTACTACAAATGAAAAAATTAGTCTTGAAAAACTGCATGAGTATACTGACCACATGGTTGGAATCAGAAGATGTGAGTTGCCAAAACATAGACGTGAGAGGGGCTCATTTTTTGGAATTAAAGAAGTTGAACAATTTGATTGTGAAGAGTTTTCAAAGTATTTCAAATATACATATTATATGATGTGTCAATTTATGGACCTCATGCCTATTACCACAAGGAGGATATGATAAGAAAATTTCCTACATTTGGTGTTGTCTTGGATAGGGAAAAGGTTTGGATGAAAATTACTGAGGTTGAACATAGAGATACTACCAAGAATTCATATTATAAAATACCCTATGAACACATCACTGATAAGTTCAAAAGAATGGAAGTATTACTCAATGATTTTAGTGATGGCACATTTTTGGAAAAAGTGCAACAAGCTGAACAAATGGCTCAAAGTTCCCTACAAGAGAATTTATTAAAAATTGGTGGCCAACAAAAAGAACTTTCAGCACCAAAAATTCAACAACAGCCAATTGAAGTTGAAGATGTGTCAGTCTTGGAGCCACCTCATGGGTATACTGAAGCAAGACAAGGTGATGAGGAGGAAACACAAGAATAATTTTCTAAATCTATTCCCACCGAGCAAGAGATAGAACAAGAATTTTTAGACCTGGATGTAAGGGATTTGATAGAACCATTTGTTCCAAATGATAGGATGGTGCCATGGGAATATGATGAAAATAAAGATAATGATGCAAGAGTTTTGGCTTGTACAAAGTTTTTAGAGTATGATACTTTTGTTACAACAAAATAATTCAAAGATTTCATAGTTGAGCTAAGGCACAAGGAGTTGACCCCTCACAGCATGAGGAAAGTCAAAAAACAAGTTGAGCAACAAATCATCCAAGAGATTGAAATGATGAATCCCATGGAAGCAAGAAGAATCATCAAGGAGAGTGGATAGATGGTGATGCTAGGATGGGATCTATCCTCTATTATTTATTTATATGCAATCAAAAGTGACCCAAGTGCTTTAGTTTCAGCAGAGACTTTTGATGAAAAAACATTTGGTTCAATATTCGGCCCTAGCTTGCATGCATTATCCATATGGTCATTGGCACCAAACCCAAGAAGATGTAGAATCAATATAAAAATCACTGCTCTTTCTAGAGATTTGATCATTAGGTGAGCTTCAGAGATGATAGCCACACAAGTTGCAAGATTAACCATGCATTCTACTATGTTAAGTGTTGACACTACAGAAATCACACAATCCAGATATATGAAGCTATTGGATAAGCACAACAAACTGATCAAAGAATACAACAAAGTGAAAGCTACTATGGCCAAGGTAAATTAGAAAGCTTTACCTACTTCCCCCCAATTTGGTTTTTCATAACAGGATAAAAGTACCTTGAAATTGAGAATTGATGCATTAAGAAAATAGCTTCAAACAGCCAAATCAAAAAAGGATAAGCTCCAAGAGAATATGAATAAAGTTACCAATGATATGACTAAGGATGTTTTAAGCCATATTAGGTCGTCCAAAGCATTCATGAAAGTAGAGAGCACATGGTCAACCTATAAATCTATCCATGAGGCATTCGACAAGTTCCAACATGTCCAAAAAGTGTTCCAAAGAACATGGAATAGGTGGAGCAGTAGGTTAAATAACTTAAAGGAGATTATGGAAAATGCTTGAGGAGATTATGAAGCTCCAACAAGCCTCCTAGCTATAATAAAGGAAATTGAAACAATTGGTGAAGTCGCGGGTTTCCATGAGACAATTGGTGAGCAATTGCAAAGCAAAATAAAGGCCTTTAGAGATATGGAAAATTATGGTGTACCAAAAATTTTGAATGAAGATGGGACAATGAAGGACTATGCATCATGGAGGGCTCTTTTTAAGCATCGCACAATAATATGTCCACAAATTGTATACCTTGATAATAAATTAAATTTATTTGTGCTCAATGCTTTGATTGATGAATTCATTAGAATTGAGGTAGGCATGGACACTTATGTGAAGGAGGCCAAAGTAAAATTTGATGCCAGATAAAATACATAAGACAATAAGGTGCAAAGACTACTCGACATTAATTGGCCTATAGAAGATGAGTACAAAAGTTGGTTGGAAAAATATGCAGAGTAAGGCACAAAGGTGGTGGGGAGGATATAGTACATGGTCAAGTATAATGTAGTTTTGTCCTTTCAAACAAATTGTTTAAAATCTATATCCTCCCAATCAGGAAAATGTGTGTGGTCTCCCAACCAAAATTCTTTATTTGCTTTAAAATTTTCTTATGCTTATATGTTTTATGCTCTTGGCATGGTGGTGTTATGATGTCGAATCATCATACAATAGGGATATGAGCTCAACATGCCTTTGCAAACATTTTGTCTTTTAGTATTGTCCCTCCATCTCCTAGAGTGCAAATTTAATAGTCTAGGTTTTGAAATGAAATGAAATGTCATGAAAGACCAAATGAAATGTAATATGACATGCCAATAGCCCGAAGCTTGTTTTTCTCTCTTAATCTTATAAAAGGGAATTCAAGACTATTGTGCAAGGGTCTTTTGGTCAGTTTTGGTTGGTCTCAGGTTGTCTTAGGTTTTAATTAGAAGAAAATTCTTCATGGAATGTAAGAAGCATACAAGGCAATAGAATAGCTTGTTGAGTCTTAGGTTTTTATTTTATGTTTTTAGTTAGCTTAAATTTTTTGCAGCAATTACAACATTTGGAATTGATAATGAAAAGTTTCAAGCAGATTGTTTCCTATGTACTCACTTACATGAATTAGCAATGAAATGATTAAGGATTGTTTCATTGGTCTCCAATTGATATGATTGGATGTGTGTTTTCATTTTTCCTTGAATTCAAGTAAATGATTAAAATTCTTTGATGAAATTACTGGTTTATGTTAAGTCTTGGGATCATCAAGTGTTTTATGTCTGAAACATCTGAGTTGTGAATTTGTAATGAAAATCCATAATCGTCTATAAATGTTGAATATCATTATTGTTGCACTACATTTTATTGTGAATTTGAACTCATTACCTAGGATAAGGCATTTTTCTATGGATTAAGTGAACTCAAAAGTTCTTGATCAGCCAAGTCCTATCAAAGAACAACCCATTTGATAAAATAATGCTTATAGTTTCAATTATTGTTGTAATTGTCATTTGAATTGTTCTATTCTCTGCTCCAAGTGGTAAAGGTGTAAAGAATCTACCTAGTTCTTTCAAATTATCATTTGTTTAGTCATGAATATGAGAATGTATCTACTAAATATGCAATGTATGTGGTAATTATGTAAAATAATGTTAGATATGCATTGTGGGATCACCCTCCTAGGTTTTTCCGAGCTCAAAGTGCAAGAGGAAAGTTGATTCGCTTTCTCTCATTCATTTTCCAATCTCTTCAGGTTGTTGACCATTGGAATTAGAAAATTCATAAGCTTCCCTAAATACCTGGTTGGGAATTAAAAGCAACCAACACCGGGAGCATAAGCTTGTGAACAATGTTGCGGAAATCTACCTTAGGCTTGAAACTAATGAACTAAGGGGGGATGGATGCATCTAAGAATTTAAAACACACTTTTCAATCTAGAATTCAAAAGAACACCTCTTCCAATATAAATGAATGAAATCCTTTCTTTAATTACTATCTACCTATTTCATCTTATCTATCTATTTTGATTAAACTTGAATAATGCAAACTCAATATCTTAGGATATACACTCCTTATTATAAATATTAACAATAACCATTACAATAGTAAAATAAGCAATGTGATCACTAAAGATGTCTTGAAGTGGTGTAGGTGGAAAGAGATTGAAATGTGATAGGAAAATGGGATGCAACAGGGAGATGGAATACGATGAGAAGATGAAATGTGACAGAAAGATGGAATGTGATAGGAAGATTTACAAAATAGAACATAGCATAATCTGAAACAAAAAAATATAGTGATTAATCTGTAAGAGTAAATGCACTTCTTGTTTCTCAAATCATGATTACATTCCTCAGAGAATCGGTTGTATTCATTACAATGATTTGTTTAACACCAAATTAATCACACAACCCAAATTATGAATGATTCTTAAAACTGAATGAAAATCAAACTAAACTACAGCACACTTGACAAACATACAATCAAAAGGAATGGAATTGCATGAAATATGAAGATCTAAGCTAGTAAAACATAAAACGATCTCACCAGGATTCCTGAGAGGGGGCCCTTCCTACAGTCATGAGGTGAGCAGAAAAGAACTAGTTACTCTAACTCAAGCCATGAACAACTAATTAATCATCCAGGAACGAAAACATATCTCCAAGATTCTTAATTTTGTATATTGTATCTATCACTTTTAGATCATAGCGCACATATATATACATGTCCATTCTTTCAAGTATCACAAAATGAAACAAAAAGAGTATTGCAATTTGTTATGGTTGATGGCCAACAAACTGGACGATTATAGTTCTTGGGTTGGCCGCAGGCCACAAACCCAAAGTAGTTATTAAAACAACTTGTTTGAAATAAGATATAAAAACAAAAATGTTTTGGCTTCCATCATATGCAGCCCACGTTTCCCAATTTATTCCACTCCTTATGCCTTTCAGGATTTATTGTTCACATAGTCAATTCCTTCTTCACATTTTGTTCTTGTAGAAAACCATCCAAAATATATCATTACCTCAAAGATTTCAGCATTTTGAAAGCATTATTTCATCTTTAAAAACATATCAAATATTATTTATTTCCCTAACAATTAATGGCAAGGACTTAGGACAAAGGAAAAATGGAAATGGAATAAGGAAAAAAGGACATAAAAATTGAACACATTTTGCACCCATCAGTCCCATATAGTGTCTTGCACACTGAAGACATAAGGATTTACATTCATGGAAAATTGGAAGAGTATGAAAACTCGAAGCTAGGTGATGTGTGGGTGAAGGAACTCACCAATGATGATTTTGCACTAAAGCATGAATACCATAACTTAGTAGTGAAGAAGATCGATGTTTGGAAAGGTTTTCCCAACTTTTTCCATGATGATGCTTGGGTGATAATTGCACTAAGCCATATTCATGAAAAAATTGTATGGAAAAATATGCCTATCATGATTACGAAGGAGGTAATTAGGGTGATTATAGGATTGTGCTCAACCAGGCCCATTTTGGTGCTTAATTCAGTGAAGAATGAGATTGTAACATATCTTATTGATGCATGATATGATAGGAGATCCTTGACCATCAAGGACATCAAAAATCTTGTAGTGAATTATGTCACAATGATGATTGGTTACAAGATCTACTTCTCTAATAGAGAGAATTCAATTTCAGCCAGCATAATTAACACAGCATATGAAATGGTGATGAATGGTGTGGACTTTGATTTATGTGAGCTACTAAGAGCACAATTGATGGATAATTTGCAAAAGATAAAGGATTCTAGATATCCTTTCAAATATGGTACATTGATCATATGTTTATTGTTTTACTTCTTGAGAGAGCTACTCATGACAAAGAGTGTTGTATGGTAGCACACCATATCAAATACTTTCTAAGAGGAACTAGTGATGCAAAGACACAAGATGAGGCTCTTTCAGGATTCTTCATAATTTTCTAGAAGAGAATGTAGGCAAGAGAAAGGATTCCTCAGAATATGGTGGAAAAATAGAAAAATGAAATTACATTCTTGGTGACAAAGGATGAGTGCATCATACACGATGATGAGCCTAAAATAGTATGGATCCCAAAAATGGGATATAAAATCACTAAAGAAGATATTATGGGGTCTATGGACTACATGTTGAGCCAACTAAGGGACATCTCTGAAGAGAGGTATGGAACCTATGAGGATAATTTCATGAAAGTGCGCATGGACCAAAGATAGAAATAGATAAGCAAGACTATGGAGAGAATGACTGCACAAGTTGTAGAGATGGCTAGTCTAAAGAAAGAGGACATAGAGAAGGCCAAAGGCATGGATGATTCTCTAGAAGGATCATCTAGTGTCAAGAGATCTGGTAGAATAGCTACCACTCCTTCAATTTCCCCCAAGTCCTTTGGGACTAGGCCTACCTCAGGAGAGAAAAGGAAGGAGCCTATAAGTACTCTGGTGAAGGAGAAGACCTCTCCAATTAAACATAAAAAGAGGCTTGAAAAGGAAAAGGCTACTTTGGTAGCACAAAAATTTGGACCTACAAGAAGGAGAGTGAAGACAAAGGCCATAAGGGAGTAGTACTTGGGAGTAAATTTTAAAGATGAAGAAGAAGAAGAAGATACTAAAACGTTGGTCCAAAAAAGGAAGCTTGAAGCAACACAAGGAGAAGCTAGTTTAAAGAAAGTGAGAACAAATATTGTAGATATACATGAAGAGGAAGAAGTTGAAAAAGGAAAGAAATATTTTTTGATGCAGATGAGAGAAAAGAAAGAAAAGTCTGATAAAGAGGAAAAGACACCGGAAGACAAGAAGAAGAAGAAAAGGACTCTAGCAAGGGCACATAGCCCTATGAGACTTGATTCTTTATTCAATTTAATTGTGGAGAATGAAATATTGGAGGAGACTGCTACTTTATTATACTGATGTAGATGAGGTGGACAAGGCCACCATTGTGGAAGAAATTGTAAAATACATTATTTTTTTGAAGTTAATATGCAAAATATCGAGAAGCAGTTGCCTAGAGAATAATGGAATGTAATACTTGCAAGGAGGAAAGAGGCTATAGAGGAAGAAGAAAATATTAAAAAAAATCTATAGAAAATATTAGTGCACCTCTCTCTAAAGAGAATAAAGCCACATTGGTTAAATTGTACTGCAAGGAGTTCTCAACAAAGAAAAGGGTGACTAACTTCATGAGTAGAGATCAGAATGATCATGAAAGGCTCCAGAAAGAGACACTAGAGAAGGTTGTAGAGTTATATCAAATATTGGTGACGACTTCAAAGAGCACAGAAGGAATGCATGTTGAGATTTCAGCTTCATATGTGAACATTGAAGAAAAGGCATAGCATGGAAATTCTCAACATGAGCAAGAAACTAAAGAAGGAAATGTGCAAGATAATTTTCTTCTAAAAGTGGAAGAAATTGTAGAATAAAATGTTGAAGGAGCTACCGGAGAAGACATTTCAAATGAGGATCTTTTGATGGTCAAAATAGCACAAACAACATAAAATAGAATATATTTTTACTCGATTTCTCCTGAAAAAGAAAGACAACAAATAGTAGCCTAACTTCCAAGGTCCTGGTAGTTGGTTCTCAACTGTCTGATGTCACTCAATTGGCCAATGCAACTATAATATTCAAGGGCACTTTTTTGGTGATAAGGAATACAAACTGTATTGGATTCATCAATCTATGTTTAATGGAGGGGTTTAAATAAATAGAAAAAGGATAGATTAAGGCACAGATTAGTAAAACATGAACAAAATCTTTTAACATCCAGAAATATATTCTCAAAAATGAGTGTTTCTTAACAGATCAAAACCATAACATGATGCAACTCACAGAACAATCCATACCATTTGCATACATTCACAGTGCTTAATTTAATTATCACAGCCATTCATCAAAATACTACAAGCTTCAAAACAAACTCCTCATTCGTTGCCAATAATATAGATCAATAGACATATAATAATTCCATTCATAGATAATTTAATGAAATAATCTTTAAAATCTGGTTTCCCCTATGAATTTGCATCAAATAAGAAATATTTATGCACAGAAAACTCATTGGCATACAGACTGATTATGATTCATTAACATTATCCAAGAAGTTCAACTCCAACATAAAACTGTATAAAAAGTGTATCTAAATTAAACATGAACTTTAAAAGTATCTTTGTTCAAAGCTGTAAAATCCTATCTTCTATCATCAGGTGGCTAATCCTACTTCAATCAACTGACCTTTACAACATGGAGCTCAAAAGTACATATAGACATGCTATGCATAAATCCCTCTCAATCAAAAATTGAGATCCACTAATCAAGGAACCGAAACCGCATCAAGAAACTAGACTGGTTGATCTTGAATTCAAAGGTTGATTGCCCTGTTGTGAAAAATCTGATGCCCAAGGAAAGAGATGGGATTGGCTGATGAAAACCTTTAGTTCAAAGGTTGATTTCCCTATAAAGTAGGAGAGAAAAGAGGAATTCATGTGCCAAAAAAATAGAACATTTTGCTTCCAACTCACTCCTGCGTAGTTTTCTCAAGAAGATATTCATCATAGCTGGAGAACACTTGTATAAGGATGTCCACATCAGACCCATCGACCTAGTTGTCTTCAAATTTTATTCTTTTTAACTCTTCTGAGGAAAATTCCTACATATCGTTCAATTTGGTCAATTCCCTCCTAGCAGCTTTCACCTCCTCTTTAATATCCATCAATCTATCCAACAATAAATCATCTCCATCATCTTCTTTCTGTATGACCTCCTGAAATATATTGTTTCATTTCTCCTTCAATTGATCCAAAGGCATGCCTTCTTTAACTGGTATTTCTATATTGACTAAAATATCTATTACAGCTTCTAATTCATCAAGCTACTCATTCAAGTCTTTACTAGCATCTTGAACTTCATTTCTATGCTTATATATGAACTCAGAGCTAAACCGGATTATGTTTGAATCCTTTTCTATAAAATCTACATTATCTTCCTCAAGTATTGATTTCTCTAGAAGATTTGATCTTGGAAACTTACTTATGTCTTTCATCTTCTGAATATATCCCCTATATTCTTCCTCCTGTTCTCCTACAGTTTCAATATGATGACCCATTTCTTCTATCAACTCAAGTGTTATTTTATGGATTTCAAAACTATTTACCAGCACTTCACCCAATTCCTAATTAAGCTTTTCAATCCATCTATCCAGCATCCCAGACTTACTCCTCATTTTTACTAAATCATCAACTTCTCTTTTGTTGAGTAAGACTAGAGTTTCCAAGGCAGCAGCTTGTCGGGACATGGGAGTCGAAACATCTCTTAAGAAACTATGCAATTGATCCAATTGAGGCTTAAGCTCATCCTTTCTTTGTTTATCCTTTATCATCTTGGACTTTCTAGATGAAGCTACAACATCAATTAGATTCATTTGTTGATTCCTTTTAGGCCTCCCTAAGTTGATTGTTCCCAATTGATAATCAGTCACTTGCATAGATTCTCTATCCTTGTCCACCATCGGAATTGTACATTCAGCAATGATCTCTCCTGCCTCTATGAGCCTTGTGGAATGAAGAACCCTGGCCTTTTTCTTAGGTCTCTCCTTTTCTATCTCCTTCATCATTTCTTCCTAATTAAGAGGTTGTGGTGGAGCTATCTTCTTTTTCTCTAGATCTAGCTTTAACCATGTAGGAGCTCTAGGAGTAGTGACTACTTGTGCTGAGGAAGAGGTAGTTGTAACAGAAGATAATGGTTGTAACATGGTAGCTTGAGGCTGAGAAGAAACTTCTTGCACATTTTGTTGCTCCTTTTCTTTATTCTCTTGTGCAACCCTCTCGGCCTCTTCCTTAGCCTTCTACTCCTGCAGCCTATTACCTTCTCGTTCCTTCTTCAAATGTTCTCCCTCTAACCTCTTTTCTCCAAGCAATTTATCTCTTTATCTCTCCAAGTATTTGAGCTTTTCCCATGCTTCCTTTTCGTTTTGTTGTTTCCTAGCAATTTCTTCAGCATCCTTTTCCTTTTGTAAGTGTTCTTCTTCTTCCCTTTTTTTATATGATTCTTCAATAATCTTAAATTTAGCCTCAAGGGCTTCCTTTTCTCTTCTTTGTCTAGCCTTCTCTTTGTCAAGATCATGGATCTTTTGCAGTATTTCTAACTTGATTTTCTCCTCCTTTATTTTGAGCTCCTACTCCTTTTGCCGTTTCTTCTTGGCCAACTCATCAGCTTTATGTTTGGCATCTAATTGTTGTTGCTGGAGTAATGCATCAGTTTGGGATTTTGCTTTTGTATACACCTAAAATTGGTCTGGAGAATTCCTATTAATTAAATACGATTTATTTGATTAATTATCCTAATTTCCTCTACTGTTTGAATAAATAGAAATATTTATTTATATAGTTCACATTCACACCGCATTTAAATTCTTCTAATATCTCATCTTAATTAAATAAACAAAATTAAATACTTTGTTCGATTTAATTATCAAATTCCTATCGATCTCAAATTAATTAAATAAAGATCAAAACACTTTATTGATTAATTATCATTTTCTTCTATTTTAATTTAATAAACAACTATCCTATAGTTCGTTTTATTAAGTTATTTATCCCTCTTTTGCTAATTTAATTAAATCAAAATATTTGAATTAAAGCACAAGGAATATTCCATCTATATTCTCTCAAAAATGAGTTAGATATCCTATGTATAATCTATGTATAAAATTAATTGAAATTAATTGATTGAAACTTCATGGGAAGTTTTGGAGACAAATTCCAAAATCTTCTCTCAATCCTCCTCCATCAATCTTTCCTCTTCTCTTGCCTGGTATTTTCATGGGTAGAGACAATCTCCATTTTTCTCTCAATCTTCTCCATCTCTCACCATTCAATTCTCTAGATTGAATCCAAGCCTCTCAAAGCTTTCCCTGTGCATTTCAAAAGCCAAGAAATCTATAAATAAAGCCTCATTAAACCAAGAAAAGGATCCAGATAATCTGACTTTTGCACTCTTACTCTGCAGGAATTCAAGCAATCAAGTTTTCAACCATGGCTGCCTCCTGTAGCTGCAATTATCCGTTTCACATCAATATCATGCTAGTTTAATTGTTTTATCATCTAGTATTGCATTAGCATCATCTCGTTCTTTGAATTGTCATTTTAACAGTCTTATTTGCTTAAACACTCTGAGAGTAATCAGGATTTAATAAATCTTTGGAGATAGAGAGCAATATGACTCTTTCAATTGATTACTGTTTTGAATTTATTCAATTTGTTTAGTCTTTGATATAATTTCATATTAAGAAGTGTCTTTTGTGCTTATTCACTTATTCACACTTACAATTTGGCACCCACCGTGGGGCATTAACCCCAATTTTATCAAAATTATCAATTTTCTAGAAAGTGGCATGCAGGTTCTTGGCGTGTTTTTCTTGTAGCGCTTCCGTTAAAAGTTTTAGCGCTTCTAGTCATTGTTTTAGCGCTTTCAGTTTTAGCGCTTCTGGTCACTGTTCTAGCGCATACTGTCACTGTTTTAGCGCATCGGGTAATTTAGCGCTTCCATGGAAAACTTCAGTGCTTTGGGGTCTTGTTTCGGTGCTTTCGAGTTTTAGCACATCAAGTAACTGTTTTAGCGCTTCAGTGCAATATTCCAACACTTTTGTAAACTTAGTTTGGATCCGACGCATCCGCGGCCAGATTTTAATTTTTTTCACAGTTGGACTAAAACGTATCAATCTAGGATAGTCACTTCAAAGTTTTCTAAAATTGATCAATCTAGGATAGCCACTTCAAAGTTTCTAAAATTGATCAATCCTAGGATAGTCACTTTCTTATTTTTCTTAAAGCAAATCTATCAATCCTAGGATAGTCACCACATTTTTACAGTAGAAGTTAAAAAGAACATCATGATTTCTGTGAAGCAACACCTTCACATAGATTAGAAAATTTATTTTTGGGCTTTTAAAATAGAACAAACTTATATGTTGTGTTTGTGGTGATTAGGCTTATGCTCTCCCCTTAACTGGGTGACCAAAGTGCCATATTCACTTTTATTTCATGTCATTTACGCTTTATTAAATCCTTTAGCAGGCCTTCCGTCGTGGGAAAAAGTACTCACCCTACGGGAACGACCTAAGTGGGAACAACCAAAGCCAGGTTTTCCAATCCACTATAATAAAAATGCAAGTTGTTGATGAAAGTCCAACTTGACGGTAGTGAGCAAGATAACCATCCCCAAAATCTTTGTTCTAAAGATTGGGAGGTCTCCTGAGGGAGTTTATCATTTGCCGCTCTGAACGGAAACCCTATCTACAAACCATAGTGTAGAATCCCGCCGAGTCAGTAACCAAACATTGTCATACTCACAGTGCAAGGGGAGGGAAGAATCTACCCCCAATACACTCACCATATAATTTCCAAGGACCATTTGCTCAGAGGACGAGAAATCCAACTCTGAGTACGCACCTGGAAATGACAAAAACACATGCGCCCTCTAGGGGGTGACACGGCTGTGTGCATCAACGCAATTTCAAGATGTGGGTTGTTGAGTATAACGATGACCCTTTTGACCTTAAGAGTGAGTCTTCTTGAAGTGTATTCTTTATCAAAAACTAGTGGAAATCAAGAAGGATCATGTTTGATTCTTAAACATACACTTGTTGTTTAGACTCTAGAAATAACTATTTTACAAATGCTTGTTGTGTTTTCAAAACATTAATTCAAATAAGATCATCCTGAAAAACACAAAGAAAACGGAAATCTATTGGAAACCAATGTCAAATAGTTAACATCAAAATTTGGATTTTTTATCAGAACATAAACTTTCCTAAATCAAATCAGAGTCTTAAACTTTCATAAACTGGACTTTACAATTGAATTTTTTCAAATCAAACCAAGATCTACCATCCAAAAGTGTCTCAATCAAACACATTTGATTAGTAAGTTAAGTTTCAGGATCAGTCATCCTAAATCAAAGAAACGAAACCCTATAATCAAACTTATCAACTTAGTCTAATCAATAGAATCTATCATTCTATTTCATTAAGTTAATATCCTTGACACTTTACCAAACTAAGATCAAAATTTTATTGGAAACAATAATGTTTGTATGTCCATTTTAACAAGGTCACGAAGACTAAAAATCCAAAAAAATTGAAACTCAAACCACCATGGCCAAAATAGATGAGGATCAATTGAATGCTCCAGCTCATCAAATGAAAAACCTTCAACAACAAATCTGGGATGTGCAAAGGGAAAGAACCACAAAGAGATATTTGCTGCTAGAAATTTGTGCTTATTCCTCTGACAAAAATCTTGACATGACACCCTCTCCACCAACAACTACATCATCCAAGTTTTATGTCTTTGGATTTTTACAAAAGATCCATAAGCCCAAATCTAAATCCTCAAACACAAATGATATTGAGAAATCCTATCATGTGATGCATTTATCTCCATCCACAATATGCCAAAATAAACCTCAAGATTCTTTCACTCAAGCTAACAAATCCATCCAATCATCCTCTTCTATCATATCTTCAACATCCAATGATTCATGTCAATCTCTCAATCCAAAGCATGCTAGCATAGACTCCCCTACACATCAAGATCAAAATATTCTTTCCACTCCATCCAATGATATCAAAATTCCACAAACTCTTCCAATCTTTGATCAAGATCCCATTTCTCAAGAATCTTATGATGATCCCCTCCTTTCACTTTTCATCCAGAATAATTCCCTTCCATCTCAAGAGACAAGTGTCCTTCCAGGTTCTTCTTCCACATCATCTCATCAATCCATATCATCTCATGATTCTATTTCATCACAAGATCATGGTAGTTCCTCCATCCTATCTAATGATGTCTTACCAACTGATGATCAAGACATGCTTTCTACAAAATCTCATGATTCCCTTCCTCATCAAGGTCAAGATATGCTTCCATTCAAGTATACCCTTTCATCCCATGAAGATGTTTATTCTTCTCATGATCAAGATATGCCTTTCATACCACCTCATGATACTTTTCCAAGTCAAGATCAAAATACCCCATCATCCTCATGTCAAGATCCTATCACACCTATTCAAGCTATCCATGAACCCCACACCTATAAATTGGGATCCTCCACCTTTATCCATTCCGGTTTACTTCCAACACCTATCCTCTCATCCATATCATATCCTCCCCAAAATGGACTCGCATCTTGTTTCACAAACAATACATATCCCATTGGTAAACAAATGTGTCAAAGTATGAATTACAAAGGAAAAGGATTAGGCCTTCATGAACAAGGTATCCTAGAACCCCTTTCTATTCAAAGAAACCCATATCACCATGGCCTTGGTTATACACCTAATTGTCTTAGTTCATTAGACCTACCATCTATCTTAGGTCCTCATCCTAATCCTCCAAACATACCGTCTATCCTAGGTCCTCATCCTAGTCCATCAAACCTTCCCTCTATCCTAGGTCCATATCCTATTTCTCAAGAACAACAAAGGCACGCATCCTTGATGCCCTTTCAAAATTCTACCCACATTAACTCCTCCATAATACCTCCATATCATTCATCTCAATCCACCTCTCCCATTACTCTTGGAAGAAATTTGGATGCCAAATATCAAAAGCTTCTATATCAAAATCCGCATGTATCAAAGGATCAACATGTCTCCTCAAAGAGACATGCAAAAATAAAAGAAAAATTGATCCAAAATCAAAAGAAATTTTCAAAAGGCCACAAAGGCCCATCAAAGAAAAAATCTCAAAGACCACAAAGGTCCATAAATCAAAAGAAAATTTCAAAAGGCCACAAAGGCCCATCAAAGCAAAAAGGAAATTTTCAAAGACCACAAAGGTCCATAAATCAAAAAGAAAAATGTGAAAGGCCACAAAGGCCCACAAAGAAAAAATCAAAGTCAAAAATCATGTGGATTCCTAAAAGTCTCATAGAAGCAATAAAATATAAATTGGCATCCAAATTTGCTAATCCAAAAGCTTCCTCCAATTTTCCATCTAATAACCTATCACCTTCCAAATCCATTTTTCCTCCATCACTCCACCACCCTTCAAGGTGTGTGCCAATGTTGATCTTTCCATCCTTTCCATCTATCCATCACCAAGCCTTCCAAACTCCTATCCATTATCCAACATTCATCCCCAATAATTCTCCTTTAATCCAAACCTTTGCATAAGTCCTTAGATTCTTCCATCATATCATTTATCTACCAACATTTAGGAGTCTAATTCCCATTGCCATGGTTTATTAGAGGTATATTTTATTGTGAAACTTGATGCTTAAGTCCTTCCTCCATTTCCCTATCATCCTTATCCTATCTTCCATATTCCTCTTGCACTCTACACTTAGGTACAAGTTTCATCCATCTTATCATTCATGGTCATTATCCTTTCTATGCTCATTCCTTACATTTCCACCTTTGATCTTGACAAGGTTAAGGATCTTCTTGAACATCATATATCTTATCCTTTACGCTTTATCCATATCTTCCATACCATATCTTTTATCTTATCCATATTCCATCATTCTTACTAAATACATCCTTTCTTCCTTTCCTTGGTCTTGATGAGGAATAGGAGAAAAATACTTGGGCCTTATGTCTGTATCTTATCTAGTTAATCTTGATCATCTCCATTCATCATTTTTTTCCTCGCTTTCTTCCATTCCATATCTTCTAGCATATCAAAATCCACGTCATCATGTCTCTTTTCAACCTCGAACCCTATCATACAAATCATATTTAAGCCTAGCTACAAAACATTATCCAATCCTCATATCTTTTTTCAATCAATCATCAATCTTATCATCATCATGTCTTATGGAATCAATCATTCCTGGCATCTTAATCAATCATACCATTATCATCTTTCAACAAGAGATATGTTGCTTGTGTGACATGTTTTGTAGTGAAAATTTCATTTTGATCTATCAATTATCCATGGTTGCATTACCCCTATTGTCGGGCATCTTGTTCCTTCAATCAACCATATCATCTCATTTCATCTTAAAATATCCTCAAAAATACAAAAAAAATCATAAAATTTGAAAAAAAGGTGCAATAAAATCTCAAGAACATATCATTGCAATGTGGTCATGTCTCACCCTAGCTTGGGGGCAAAATACTGAAATCACTGGGGGCAACAAAACAATGAGCTTAGGAAAATCACAACAAAAACAATGATCGAAGTGCAAACATCAATCACCATTAGAACACTTCAAACATTCGTATCAGATCAAAAATCCAAAAACATGTCAAAAATTCAGTCAAAAAAATCCAAACAAAAGTCAAAATTCAATCAAAACTCCAAAAACATGTCAAAACTTAGTCAAAAATCCAAAAACATGTCAAAAATTAGTCAAAAATCAGTCAAAAAATCCAAAACAATATCAAAATTCAATCAAAAAACTAAAAACATGTCAAAAATCACAAAAACATCACAAAATCAGGATGGATGATCTAATCTGAATAATGATTGAAATACTTTAAGAAAAGGTTGAACATGTTGCATTTTGATCATTGTTATCATTTCTTTGGAGCAACTTGATGATGTATTGGACTAGAGAAGCAAGGAAGGAGAATGATAATTTTATTGTCTGCTGTCTGTAAGTTAATCATATGAATGTATGAATTGTCGGGGGATGTGCTATGCAAATGTATCATCGATGACATTCAGAATTCACACATTGAAATGATTAATCACTGTCTATTTATGTTATAAATGCTCAGGTCATCTCGGTTCAATTATACCTCGATGCTTGTGTTCGCTTGCAATATCAAAAATCATGAAAGTAGTACTCAGGTCATCATTGGTCTAACATATACCATTGACGCTTGTACTCACTTTCAACATTTTTAAAGCTCTATGATGATACAAAGCACAAAAGTATTGTTAAAATGACAATAGTTTGCATATAGTTGCATGATAAAATTAAACTGCATTCATATTAGTTTTGCATCTGCATTATAGATTTTTCACATCGATTAATGATATCTATATCAGCTTGCACTAGATGCAGAATCATGTCCCACATCTTTGGGAAAAACTCTAAAATCCTCGCCTATCATGAGGTCAATCATCAATCTATTATTGATCCTCGCCTATCATGAGGTCAATCATCAATTTATCATTGATCCTCGCCTATCATGAGGTCAATTATCAATCTATCATTGATCCTCGCCTATCATGAGGTCAATCATCAATCTATCATTGATCCTCACCTATCATGAAGTCAATAATCAATCAATCATTGAATCTCACCTATCATGAGATCAATAATCTTCTAATCTATCAAGATCAACAATCAAAGGCTGACATGATCAAAAATCATCAAACACAAGGAGGCAAAGTAGGGCAACATTTTATCATCTAGCAGAATCAATATTCTATATCGGGAGATAAATTATTTCATCATCAAATCATCAGAAAATCATCAGAAAATCATAAAAATTCTAAAAATTCTAAAAAAAAATCATCAAATCATTAATTTATCTCCCAAGGAGGCATATTATCATCGAACATCTGAAAATCAATGTCTGGGGCATGTCTAGGGCATATGGAAATATTTTTTATCATCGATTCTCGCAGTAGCAACAAAATTTTCTTCAAAGCAACGCGTAAACACATCACTTCGAAGAGGGGCAAAATGTATACACCTAAAATTGGTCTGGAGAATTCCTATTAATTAAATACGATTTATTTGATTAATTATCCTAATTTCCTCTAATGTTTGAATAAATAGAAATATTTATTTATATAGTTCACATTCACACCGCATTTAAATTCTTCTAATATCTCATCTTAATTAAATAAAAAAAATTAAATACTTTGTTCGATTTAATTATCAAATCCCTATCGATCTCAAATTAATTAAATAAAGATCAAAACACTTTATTGATTAATTACCATTTTCTTCTATTTTAATTTAATAAACAACTATCCTATAGTTCGTTTTATTAAATTATTTATCCCTCTTTTTCTAATTTAAATAAATCAAAATATTTGAATTAAAGCACAAGGAATATTCCATCTATATTCTCTCAAAAATGAATTAGATATCCTATGTCTAATCTATGTATAAAATTAATTGAAATTAATTGATTGAAACTTCACAGGAAGTTTTGGAGACAAATTCCAAAATCTTCTATCAATCCTCCTCCATTAATCTTTCCTCTTCTCTTGCCTAGTGTTTTCATGGGTAGAGACAATCTCCATTTTTCTCTCAATCTTCTCCATCTCTCACCATTCAATTCTCCAGATTGAATCCAAGCCTCTCAAAGATTTCCCTGTGTATTTCTACAGCCAGTAAATCTATAAATAAAGCCTCATTGAACCAAGAAAAGGATCCAGATAATCTAAATTTTGCACTCTTACTCTGCAAGAATTCAAGCATCAAGAATCAAGCATTCACACATCAAGCATCAAGCAATCAAGTTTTCAACCATGGCTGCCTCCTGTAGCTGCAATTATCCGTTTCACATCAATATCATGCTAGTTTAATTGTTTTATCATCTAGTATTGCATTAGCATCATCTCGTTCTTTGAATTTTCATTTTAACAGTCTTATTTGCTTAAACAATTTGAGATCAATCAGGATTTAATAAATCTTTGGAGATAGAGAGCAATATGACGCTTTCAATTTATTATTGTTTTGAATTTATTCAATTTGTTTAATCTTTGATATAATGTCGTATTAAGAAATGTCTTTTGTGCTTATTCACTTATTCACACTTACAACTTCCATTTCCTATTGTTTTTCCAATGCTTCAGCCTGTGCTTTGGCATCTGACTCTTGTTGTTTGAGCAATGCATTAGCTTGTGCCTTTGCATCTGATTCCCTCTTAGCTTCTTCAAATAGTTTCCATTGGTCCTCCTCTATCAAAACATGCTCAATTCCTACATCCTCAATTTCATCAAGAGGCATCTCCTCCATTGTCTCCTTATCTGATAGAGTGTCCTCATATTCTATATCTACATCATGGATTTCAACCTCAAGACCCTTTCCCTTCAAAGTTTTAGCTTCCTTATGGAGAGTTCCCCTAGGCATTTCTCCACTTGGTTGCTCTGTAGGAGGAGATTGATTAGATGACTCACCTACAACTGGCGTTGAGGCCCCAAGTTCTATTGGGACTTCTTCTTCATGTGCTTCAGGTAGATCTTGAGCCGAAACATCAAGTTCAAATTCCTCTATATTAGGAGGGAAGAATTCCAAGGGCTCCTTAGGGGGCATCCTTCTTTTCATCCTCTTATACCCTTGAGTGGTACCTGCACCTTTCCTTTTCTTGTAAGCTTGACCCCCAGGCTCCTTGGTTCTTAGCATGACCCATTGGATGCTTTTATCTAACACTGGCCTTTCTATCTATTTAATATCTATGGTCTCCTCTGCACCCCATTCTACAGGATCCAAGTTCTTGGTACCTATATTTTGTACCTCATATTGGGGATCCAAAACCACCCCATCATCTGATAATGTTCCACGAATTTCCACCTTGACCCCATACTCCACCATGAGTGGGATAGGAAACCTTTCATTATTTCTTTTCCTCAAGTCATACTCATCCTGAAGATCGCCCCAAAAGTCCTCCAATAGATTGAAGTGTTTATGAAAAACAGAAGCAAGAAAAGTGTTCATATTCTTCTTTGGATCAAAGTGATTCCTAGTAGTGTACAAGCCCAACTTGAAGTGCATCAATTCACTAAAAACAACCTTAGCTCAGACAAGGTATGGACAGCTATATTCACCCAACTTCATAGGGAACTTATGACAACCGGGCTTATGCTTTATACCAAATTTAGAATTAACCCCCAAAGCTTGATAAATGAACTCCATTAAAAAAATCCTATTGCTACAGCATCTAGGGAGTAGGTGAGGGTGACCATCAGATCCGGCCAGCCTGAAATAAGTAAACTTGGGGTATTGGATAAACCAATATCCCCACTCTGTGATGAATGCCATGGCCTCCTGGCTCAATCTATATCCTGCATCTCCCATAAGTTGGTTAATTATGACATATAAAAATGCATCATTAACCTTTATGTAATGCAATTCAAAAGTCTACAAGGTGAGTTGATCATAATAATTCCACACCTTATTATGTCCATCAGCTTCTCCAAAAATCCCCACTTTGTTTAAACCCAAAAATATGCCCCTTCTTGCTGCTACATAAATCACATAAGAGGTCATGAAGAAACTCTTGGTTTCTCTCTCTAATCATTTGGTTGTGTATGCTTTTAGACACAATCTTGGGCCAATCAAATTTTTGTCTACCATCTAGGATTGTCTGAATGAATGGAAACATTCATTCTTTAAAGTGAAGAGCATCCCTTTTCCCAAACACTCTAGATAGAATCATTATAATGTCCCCAACCTCATTGTAGAATTCTGCTCTTTTTGGAAGATCTAGAAGCTTAACGAGAGACTTTTTCTCATCTCTCATCCATTTCTTATTCAAATGATTTTTGCTGGCCTCTTATGATTACTATATATTTTCAAGGCCTCTGCCTCATTGATTTTCCTAGGATTCTTTGGAGTGGGCACATTGAACATGAACTAAAACATTTGCAGAGTTAGATCAATTATGACATTTCCCTGCAAATCCACACATTGTCTAGTAGCAATATTATAGGCTCCAGTTGCTGTCATTACCAATTCATGACATTGGATTGATAGAGGAAATATAGTAATATGATCCAAGCTAGATTCAACAATTCTTTGGGTCCTCCCTGTTACCTCTTCAGCAAACATTTTTGAGTACAACTCCTCACAATGGAACGGACCCAGGTTGGTATTAGTTATATCCACCCAATTGGAATCCACTTTACTAGCAGTGATGGTAGGACCCTGATTCTTATACCTCAAGGTATAAGGGAGTTGTACTAGCTTAACTTTTTTAGTCTTTGCTCCTGGTTTTGAAGTCTCTATAGGTTGACTCCTTTGAGAAGCCTCACCCGATACTTCTGACATCTTTTAATTTCTGCAACAAAACCCAATATTAGATCCATAAGAAGTGTGAAAAACTAGGTCAAAGATCTCACCTATCATATACTTTCTTCACACTTAGTCAAAATTTCATACTCACCAGAGGCGGGACCAGGCAGAAGATATCCCTAGAAATATTTTAAAGCATTGTCGGGGTTGGGACCGGAATGCACATTGAACTCATAAAAAACCATATAGCGGGATTAGAGACAAATTCAGAATGGTAATCAGGACCGGGATCAGAATGAAAATCGGATCCGATACATGCAGAAGTTCCAAATCCATATTGTGTTTTGCTTCCACTTCCGACATAGTGAAAGATATTTTGATAATTTATAATTCATCGGAAGCGGACTCAGAGATGGAATCCAACATCCATTGCCAACAAAGGTTCAAGAATAGAATTAATCTTGGATCTGACTCCGGTTAAGACAAACATGATGTCATTAGAAAGTTCAACCGTAGAACGAATGACATTATGGCCCAAAAATGAGGTCACCTAACAAGCCAAGGAGGCTTAAAATAGCATTATTAAACCATCTCCCATATGACCGAGGGGAAAAACAACAACTAGGGTACACTTTTAAAACTAACAGGGACGTGCAAAACCCTAGTTTATTAAAACCTTCAACTTAAACAATTAGGGCACAATTTAAGCCTACTCAAATCAATGAGTCGACACACAAAAGGACCGAAAGGTAAAGTAATGAATCGAAGAACACCATAAAACCAAGTAGCAGATGATCGACACCTTAAAAACCTAGGGCATAACGGTATGGCCATGAACAAAATGTGAAAACGACTGTTGCAAAGCAAAAACAAATGAGAAAATGAAAAATAGTAAATAAAACAAAAACAGAGAAAGAATCGAAGACAAGGAAAACAAAACAAAACAAAAGCAAAGAAAATAAGCAAGGATTCAAAGGAAAAGAGTCACGAACCCCACAAAGAACAACAAACCAAACAAACACAACGAATGGCGACAAAGAAAAAAAAGAACAAAAACCCTACCTCGAAATGCAATCCACCAAGCTAGCTCTTGATGCGAATCCATGCACAAAATGCTTGACCTTCAATTGAATCATGCTCCCAAATCCTCTACCTTAACTCTGGTTCGATATTACTTGTTAAACAATAATAATAACCAGCAAGTTAACCTTACTTGAGGTTAAAATCCAATTCCGTACGTGTGAGGTACCTGTAATTAATGCCATAAATGCGGCAGGTCGGATGCGGAATCACGGCGAGAATAGGAACAAAACTATTGTGTGACTGAAGTAAAGTCAGATAGCAACAAGAAAAGTGGGAGCAGAAGCGGAATGAGAACCGGGTTTGGAAACTTTGTCCATGTTCCAAGTTTGGTTCCAATTTTGGTTCTGATTCCGCCAATGATAAAAAGGAAAGAAATAACTAAAAAGAAGTCACTGAGATTGAGACAAGGTAAATAGCATCGATCCCAAGTCCAAACAAACAAACCAAAAAGGAGGAGGTGGAGGCGGGATGGAAACAAGTTTGGAAATTTGTATAAATTCTGAACTTAATATCCATTCTGGATCTGGTTTCACAAAAGGAAAATAAGACAGATCGAAGAGACAAAAAAAGAGACGAGCGGGATCAAAATCAGGAAGGAGTCAGGGAATGAAACTCAAAATGAGTTTCAAATCCAGATTCCATTTCGGTTCCAGTTCTAACTAAACAAAAGAAAACAAATTGTTGGAAGAAAGAACAACTCCAAACTTTGTTGAAAAAGACCCAAGGACAGAAAACAAAAGAGGGGGACCCATTTTGACCAAGGAAAAAGATGGGGTGGTTATGCAAGGCATAACAAATGGCAACTCGGCTGGGAAAATGGTTTACCCATTTTCAAGACACTGAAGAATTTAGTCACCCAAAAACCTTCTAGTTTATGAATCATGTTAGCTTGAATAAGATTAGATTCATAGAATAAGTTTGAGCTGGAATCTCAGATGTATGTGCTCATGAACTATTCTAAATCTAAGTGTGTGTGTGTGTATATGGTGCATCCTTCTTCATAGACACTTTCTCCACTCCTAAACAACTACACCTAAGATCCAAGCTACATAGGTTGAGTCCTTCAACTGTCATGCAATGAAATCCTGGGCATTGCTCCATTGCCAAAAAAGCGTCCATAGCCCCGATGAAGATACCTCTAGTTCTCTCAAAGCATTGCTCTACTTCCATGCAGGTGTCTATAGCCCCGATAGAGATACCTGATTCACCCATTTGATATTGAGTTTTCATTTTCTCTCTTTCTCTTCTTTTTTTACTTAGGATTTTCTTGTGGGAACTCTTTATGAACTTTTCTCAATACTCAGGTGAAATTGATCTGAAATGTGGGCTGAGAACTATAATGAATTTCATGATAGTCTTGGAATCATATTTTTCACTTTAATCAAAGATGCAGCCACCCTGAAATAAATAGGAATTTTACTTAGGCAGATGTTTATCTATTTTGTGATAGACTTCGATCATAATTGATGAGATATTCACAATGTACCTTTTTTTTCTTAATAACAATTCAAACCAACATTAGAATGGTCATAAGACATGAGTTTAGAATGAAATATTTCAACAGATGTTCCTTGAAAATACCTAAATCAATTTCTCTCCTAGTACTTGTAGCATACTTTGAATAACAACCCCTTTTCTTGGAATGGATAGAAATGAAGATCCCCAATGAACAAGACAAAAGAAAAAAAAAAGAAAAAGAAACAAAGGAAAAAGACAAAAAAAAAAACAACTCATTACATATGATACAATATAGTACAATTATTCAAAAAATCAGACCTTTATGAGCCAAAGCAATTCTTAAGAAACTGACCATTAACTAGAAATGGAACAAGTTCTCCTGTCAAGGCACTCAACCGGAAAGCATTATCACCTAGTAGCTTAGCTACTTGATATGGACCCAACCAGAGTCTATCAAACTTTTGGTGATCTCCCTTCTTCTCTTTAGCCTTGTCCCATAGTAGCACAAGATCTGATATCCTAAAGGCCTTTACCTTGGCCCTCCTATCAAACCAGTGTTTGACGATAGCTTGATGTTTAGAGAACTACTTCAAAGAAGCATCTCTCTGTTCTTCCATATTGAGAAAGTTGGTTAGTCTGACCTCGATCCTATCATCCTTTGTATAAAATTCCTACATAAACTTGAGGATAGGTATTTGCAAATGGATTGGGAAGACTAGGTCTTGGTCGTAGACTAATTTGTATCATGAATTTCCTAGGGCAGCTTTGATTCGATTTTGATCTGCCCATAAGGAAAATCTCAATTGAGTGTGTCAGTCCCTAGGATTATTTTCTAACAATTTTTTAATTACCTCCAATAGATTTTTATTAGTGGACTCAGCCACTCGATTTCCCTGAGGGTAGTAATTAGATGAATATTTCAAAATAATCTTATGTTCACAAGCCCATTGAATAAATTCAGTTGAAGAGAAAACAAGGCCATTATCACATACCAAGGAAAATGGTACTCCAAACCTGGTGGTGATGTTCTCAGTTAGAAACTTGATAACCACTTATGTGGTGCTATTTTTGTAGGGTTGAGCCTCGGTCCATCATTTGCAGTAGTCAGTTGCAATCAGGATGAACTTGTGACCTGCAGAAGAGTTTGGATTAATGGCACCTACAAAGTCTAGTGCCCATTGAGCAAATGGTCTTACCTCATACACTAGTTGCAAAGGCATTGTTGGATTTCTTTCCCTGGGTGCAAAGGTCTAGCATACATGACATAGTCAGACATGTTGGTGTGCATCTCGAAACACATAAGGCCAGTAATAGCCTAATCTAAAAATTTGATGGGCCAAAGCATCTACAGATCCATGTCTTCCTTGAAACTCAGTAATGGTGTGCTTAGCCTCTTGTTGATCCAAATAGGGCAAGTAAATTCCTTGAAAATTTCTTTTGTATATAGATCCCCTTTGAGCATATAGTGAGCACTCTTCATCCTTAGTGCTTTCCTCTAAGTAGCATTCATCCCCTCTGGGCATCTGTTGTTGAGGAGGAAGAAGATCAAATTTGTGTACCAGGGATCCTTAGTGAACGACTACACAATGTACTGCTAACATGTGATATTCTTGTCAACATCTACCATTGCCTTTGATAAACCCTATCGTCAAATGAGTTTCATTGGATTAATTTCTAAGTCGAACTCTTGCAAAATAGCCATCAACTTTCCTCTTCTTTCCCCCAATTTGCTTTGCATCAGGAGGGATTTTACAGCTGGATCGAGAACTATAGCAATAACCTGAATCCAAAGAATGTAATGCCTAAATTTTTTTACTGCTTGAACCAATGCAAAGGCTTGCTTCTCGAGGGGTGGGTACCTGACTTCTGCATTCTTAAACGGGGAGCTCATGAAGGAGATAGGTCTTTCCTCTCCCTCACCTCTTCATTGCATTAAAACAGCTGCACATGAATGGTCAGGCACGAAATAATAGATATAGAAGGGCTTTAGATAATCTGGGCTAGTCAAGATAGGTGCCTCAGATATTGATTGTTTCATCTACGAGAAAGTAGATTTGGCCTCATTGCTCCATTCTATTTTGCATATTTTTTCATCATCTCATTAAGGAGTTTGACGATTTCTACAAACCTTGTTATAAATTATCTGACAAAATTAATCCTTCTAAAGAAGGATCTCATTTCTTTCTTACTTCCTGGCCTTTTCAGCTTTAAGATGGCCTCTACTCTATCAGGTTCTATGGATATCCCCTCTTCTGATATTATGTGGCCTAAGATTTTCCCTTCACATACTCCAAACACACTTTTTTGGATTAAGGGAGACACCGTAGCTTATACACTATTTGAAGACCTTTTCCAAATCTGCAGCATGGTCTTCCTAGTTCTTGGAGAAAATAGTTAAGTCATCCACATAAATAATGATATACTTACCTATTAAATCCTTGAATGCTACATCTATTGCATGTTGAAAGGTTGTTCTAGCGTTGATAAGGCCGAATGGCATCCTTTGATAGGTAAATGTGCCCCACTTGGTGGTGAAGGCAGTTTTCATTCTATCCTCATGACTGACAAGAACCTGATTATACCTAGAATACCCATCTAGAAATGACATCATTTGGGACCCATTGACTGTTTGTAATACCTCATCAAGAGAAGGTAGTGGGTAATTATCCTTCTTGGAGGCCTTATTTAAGTTCCTGAAATCAACACAACCTAATTTCACCACTTTTCTTGTGCACGGCAGCTAAATTTGCAACCCAAGTAGAATGTCTGACTAGGAAGATTATTCTTGCAAATAGCAGCTTTTGCACCTCCTTTTGAATCAGGGGCTCAATCAAAAAGCATTGACCGAGCATTTTTTTTTACAAAAGGGCTTGGCTTCTGGCTTAAGAGGTATGGTATGTGTGATCAAAAAAGTGTCAAAGGTCTTTAATTCTTCATATCCCCAGGAAATGGCTGCAATGTTCTCTTCCAAAACATTAACTATCTTCTTCTTAATTTCTTAAGGATAAGTCTTTCCTATGAGAGCATTCCTTTCGGGACCTGAGTGAGTCAGATTAACAGATTCATACTTCCCTCCATCACTCTTTGTGGGCACCGTTTGATGAGCCCGTGGGTCAGTGTCAAATATCCTTTCTAAAGCTACCATCCCCTTTCGAATACTATTGCTTTTCAACTCCAGTATCCCTTCTGGGTCACCATTCTCAGGATCCCAATCTCCCTTATCTCTCTCAGATTCATCAATTATCTGTCCTTCGAAGACCTCTGAACTTTCCAAGAAGGCCAATATATGTTGGTCATCATCAAATACCTGAAAATTCTAGACATTATCCGGGACAGCTAGGATTGAGACTAATTCAACTAAAAATATTTTTAGCTTGGAATCTTGCATAGGCTCCAAGGTGCTAGTAGTAACGGTGAGGGAATCTACAATTTGATTAGTTTCTCTAGGAATCAGAGTGATCCCAAAAGCATCAAAGTCTTTAATCAAATTCCATATTCTATTTTTGTATGCAGCCAATCTTTTGTTATGACAAGTATATTGGCTACGAACCTGCTTTACAATTACTTTAGAATCCCCCATTACCATGAGAGTGGTGACCTTCTTTTGATGGGAAAACATAAGTCTGTGAGCGAGTGCTTCATATTTAGCCACATTGTTTGTGCAGCCAAACTGCAACCTGTAAGATGCAAAGTAAGTATTCCCTTTTGGGTTGGTTAGTTCAATCCCTACTCCACTTCCTACTTTGGATTTAGAGCCATCAACATTAAGACTCCATAATTAATCTTTATCTGGGAGTTCTTTCTTTTTTGGGATAACAGGGGATGACTTGTTTGAGATGGGTGGTGGCTCAGACTATTGTTGGCCATCAAGAGTTGAAGGTGACTATGGGAAAGGTTCACTTAAAGATTCTTCTATATTTAAAGCTTGTTCAAGAATCACTCCCTGAACAACTTATTGGAACAAGTTGCAATCGAATTCATTTTTCATCAATACCTTAGGAATTGGAAGAGTGTATAGGGTAGGTGTAATAGAGAAAGACTAAGATACCTCAATCTCCTCTTGAAACTCAAAGCATAGAACCTGAGTCTTCTCAAATGGTGAGGTATCTTCCTCTTGAGAAAGACCGGTTCTAGTGAGGATGGTAGTGTCCTTAGCTTCAAATGGAAATTAATTGGTGGGTGCTTGAGGTTGATCTTGACAAATCAGTTGAGGTTGGAAGATATGGTTTAATATATCTATGCAGGTTTCGCATGTCAACTCAGAGTGATTTTGATAATGTATCCTACACCAGTTAGGAAGCAACAAACTGCACAAATCAGTCTCTTCTCCCAATACCAGCCTATCTTGTTGATTTTTTTTATTAGAACATGTTGGTTGACCGAGATCATTGGGTCATTCTACTCTAGAGGTAGTGTATCATCAGGATTGAGTATTGAGAAGGTCATGATCTCCTCCTACTTGTAAACTCCTATCTCAGTCTCAAATTATGCTACTTCATTAGGGGAATCATATTCAGTAATCATGTGTTTGAGCCTAGGCTCACTCTCAATTCTAATCTATGTTGCTATCCCTTTCCAAGGTAGCCACATGTGACAGAAATCCAAAGACAAATATCCCCCAATACTCTTCACTAGATCGTGACTCGGGAGCATACCATATGTTTCTGGGATATCAGCCACTTGGATATCTATGTAAGTTTGGATCCTTGGATCTGATCCAACCTGTACATGCATATTTTTTAGTTCTCCCACCACATTAACCTCAGTTTTGTCCAACTGAATCACTTTCTTATTAGTCTAGGAAGGACTTAATCCTAGCTTCTTGCAAATGGAAAAGGGCATAACATTACGTGATGCTCCAGAGTCTAGCAGACAGTTGTGCAAATTCTTTCCAAAGATTCTTAAACTCAAAAGGAAAGGTGGGGTATTGGTCTTACCTTTATAGATGGTTGCATTCATCTCCTTTGCTGGAGTCACTTTACCTTTTCCTTTTGAATGATCTGCCTCCTCTAGGGCTTTCAACACAACTTCCCATTGAGTTGGGCACCACTTCATAATGTCAAAGAATGACAATGATGTCTTTTATCTTTGTAGCTCTGTAATGAAATCAAACTC
This sequence comes from Sequoiadendron giganteum, assembly GCA_007115665.2. Classification (NCBI taxonomy): domain Eukaryota; kingdom Viridiplantae; phylum Streptophyta; class Pinopsida; order Cupressales; family Cupressaceae; genus Sequoiadendron; species Sequoiadendron giganteum. The sequence goes on along the minus strand of CM021106.1, from coordinate 252,475,745 downwards.
TGAATCATTCCTAACTTGATACTTAGGAAAAGAAGGTGGATTAACTTTGTTATGAGAGTCAGAAGGCCCCTTTGGTGATGGTGGGTTATTATCTACATTCTGATTAGGTGGGACCATGTTGTTGGGAGGTGCAGATGTAGTGAATGGGCCCTTATTCTGATTTCTTGGGAAGTGACCGCCTTTGGATTGGAAGGCTTGGGCATCATACACATCTTCTTCTGGTTCATTATCTCCCTGCATGGGAAATTGATATTATTCCTCAACAATCTCATAAGTCATAGTAGTACTTACTAACCCGTTGTCTTGATTGGAATTTCCTTGTGGAGGTTGGGAATTAGCTTGCACAATCTTCACCATTTTTCCATCTCTGGACAATTAACCTCAGAATGTGTTGCAATATCATGTAGTCTACACCAATTAGTCATGAAATTGAGATCTACAACATTAGCAGTATGTGGTTTATCTTCACCAAACTGATAAGTATGGGGAACTCCCCCATCGTTGGGTCTAGTGTTCCACTGCCTATTGTTGTTGTTGGACCTCTGATTGTATCCTCTATTTTGATTTTGATAATTTTGGTTAGAGGAATTTTGGTTCTAGAAGTTCATGTTGGTGTTCTAATTTGTATTCTGATTAGAGTAACTACCCTGGTTGTTATATCCTCCCTAATTCTGGTAATTCTATTTTTTGGTTCTGAGGGGGGTTATGTCTAAGTTGTGCCATGTCATTGGACATTTGTGATAGATTCTTTTTGAGAGTTTCCATCTCATTGGTTAGTTGAGCAGTGTGTTCATTTTGCATAGTTTGTCCTACAGATGGAGAATGAATAGGAGTTGAACCTCCCCCTTGTTGTTGGTAGTTTTAAGATTGCTAGGAAGAATCCTAAACGCCATTAGCAAAAAAAGGCATGGTAGGTGAGGCTTGTAACTCATAAATAAGTCCATATTGGGAGAAGACATCCTCGAGACTGTATTGAACAAAGGTGGATTAGGCATCTGATAACCCATAGGGGGCATAGCTCCTCCTAAACTTCCTGATTGTAGACTTATCTAAAGTTGCAATTTAATGGCTAGATGATAAAATTTAGACAAAGAGTCAATCTCATTGGTAGCATAAGTTCTCTACAATAATAGGCCAATCAAGGGATCAACATCTCTTAAATATGCCAAAATGGCAATATTTTCAACCACTAAGTAAGGGTCTTGTAACCTACAGAACATTCTTTGGAATCTAGTTTTGAATAATGGCAATGGTTCATGATGTTCCTTTCTTATGGTAGTGAATTGATGATACAATATGGCAAGGTCTACATAGACCCTAAACTGATTGATAAAGGCATTTTCTAAATCCTCCCAGATTAGAATAGACCCCTGGGGAAGATTTAGATACTAGTTGTATGCCATGTCTCCCAAACAATAAGGAAACAACCTACATACAATGTCTTGGTGAGCTACCTGAGCATGAGTACAGGAATCCTTGAATGCTTGTATATGTTCCTCGGCACTTCTTGATTCTCCATACATATGCTTGGGGAAAAACCTTTCTAGATTTTTGGGTAGATCATGTATACCACTAGGAATAGTCTCGAGTGGAGAGGGGTTATTTATGAAGTAAGCCATGGGTGGTGGTGGGATTGGTTGAGCAGATGTTGGTGATACTAGTTGTGGTTGAACTGGTGGTGATACTATTTGAACCGGTGTTGGTGTGTGTGGATTAGGTTGTTGGGGTGGTAAAGATGGATTTGGCGGAAATCCAGGTGAAGTAAGTGGTGGTGACAATGGTGGGATCAAAACTCTACAATCTTGGGGTCTATATCTAACTAGGGTTTGAAGTTCTACTAATGGTTCAAGGTTTGCAAAGGATCTGAGAATCCTCCCATACTTTTTCGATGAGAATGACCCAATCCGAGCCAGCTTGTTCCTTCAATCCCTCCTTCTAGCACCAGATCTATTGATGGTCAAAATAGCACAAACAACATAAAACAAAATATTTCTACTATATTTCTCCTAAAAAATAAAGACAACATATAGTAGCCTAACTTTCAAGGTCCTGGTAGTTGGTTCTCAATTATCTGATGTCACTCAATTGGCCAATGCAACTATAATATTCAAGGGGCCTTTGTTGGTGATAAGGAATACACACTGTATCAGATTCATCAATCTATGTTTAATGGGGGGGTTTAAATAAATATAAAAAGGATAGATCAAGGCACAGACTAGTAAAAGATGAACAAAATCCTTTAACATCCGGACATATATACTCAACAACGAGTGTTTCTTAATAGATCAAAACCATAACATGATGCAGCTCACAGAACAATCCATACCATTTGCATACATTCACAGTGCTTAATTTAATTATCACAACCATTCATCAAAATACTACACGATTCAAAACAAACTCCTCATTCATTTCCAATAATATAGATCAACAGACATTTAATAATTCCATTCATAGAAATTTAATGAAATAATCTTTAAAATTTGGTTTCCCCTATTGATTTGCGTCAAATAAGAAACATGTATGCACAGCAAACTCACTCGCATACAGACTGATTATGATTCATTAACATCATCCAATAAGTTCAACTCCAACATAAAATTGTATAAAAAGTGTATCTAAATTAAACGTGAACTTAAAAAAGTATCTTTGCTCAAAGCTATAAAATCCTATCTGCTATCGTCAGGTGGTTAATCCTACTTCAATAAGCCGACCTTTACAACATGGAGCTCAAAATTACATATAGACATGCTACGCATAAATCCCTCTCAATCAAAAATTGAGATCCACTAATCAAGGAACTGGAACCGCATCAAGAAACTAGAATGGTTGATCTTCAGTTTAAAGGTTGATTTCCTTGTTGTGCAAAATTTGATTCCCAAGGAAAGAGATAGGATTGGTTGATGAAAACCTTTAGTTCAAAGGTTGATTTCCTTGTAAAGTAGGATAGAAAAGGGGAAGTCATGTGCCAAAAAAATAAAGAACATTTTGCTGCCAACTCACTCCTGCGTAGTTTTCTCAAGAAGATATTCATCATAGCTGGAGAACACTTGTTGAAGGATGTCCACATCAGGCCCATCGACCTAGTTGTCTTCAAATTTGATTCTTTTTACCTCTGCTAAGGCGAATTCCTACATATCTTTCAATTTGGTCAATTCCCTCCTAGCAGCTTTCACCTCCTCTTTAATATCCATCAGTCTATCCAACAATAAATCCTCTCCATCATCTTCTTTCTGTATGACCTCCTGAAATCTGTTGTTCCATTTCTCCTTCAATTGATCCAAAGGCATGCCTTCTTTAACTGGTATGTCTATATTGACTAAAATATCTATTACAGCTTCTAATTCATCAAGCTACTCATTCAAGTCTTTACTAGCATCTTGAACTTCATTTCTATGCTTATATATGAAGTCAGACCTAAACTGGATTATGTTTGAAGCCTTTTCTATGAAATCTACATTATCTTCCTCAAGGATTGATTGCTCTAGAATATTTTATCTTGGAAACTTATTTATGTCTTTCATCTTTTGAATATATCCCCTATATTCTTCCTCCTATTCTTCTAGAGTTTTAGTATGATGACCCATTTCTTCTATCAACTCAAGTGTTGTTTTATGGATTTCAAAACTATTTACCAACACTTCACCCACTTCCTGATTAATCTTGTCAATTCATCTATCCAACATCCCAAACTTACTCCTCATTTGTACTAAATCATCAACTTCTCTTTTGTTGAGTAAGACTAGAGTTTCCAAGGCAGCAACTTGTCAGGACATGGGAGTGGAAATATCTCTTAAGAAACTATGCAATTGATCCAATTGAGGCTTAAGCTCATCCTTTCTTTGTTTATCCTTAATCATACTGGACTTTATGGAGGAAGCTACAACATCAATGAGAATCATTTTTTCATTCCTTATAGGCCTCCATAAGTTGATTGTTCCCAATTGATAATCAGTCGCTTTCATATCTTCTCTATCCTTGTCCACCACCGAAATTTCACATTCAGCAATGATCTCTCCTGCCTCTGTGAGCCTTGTGGAATGAAGAACCTTGGCCCTTTTCTTAGGTCTCTCCTTTTCTATCTCCTTCATCATTTCTTCCCAATTAAGAGGCTACATTGGAGCTATCTTCTTTTTCTCTAGATCTAGCTTTAACCATGTAGGAGCCCTAGGACTAGTGACTACTTGTGTTGAGGAAGAGGTAGCTGTAATAGAAGATAATGGTTGTAACATGGTAACTTGAGGCTGAGAAGAAAATTATTTCACATTTTGTTGCTCCTTTTCTACATTCTCTTTTCCAACCCTCTCGGCCTCTTCCTTATCATTCTGCTCCTGCAGCCTTTTATGTTCTCGTTCCTTCTTCAAACGTTCTTCCTCTAACCTCTTTTCTTCAATAAATTTATCTGTCTGTCTCTCCAAGTCTTTGATCTTGTCCCATGCTTCCTTTTCCTTTTTTTGTTTCCTAGCAAGTTCTTTAGCATCCTTTTCCTTTTGTAAGCGTTCTTCTTCATTCCTTTTTTTATATGATTCTTCAATAATCTTAAATTTAGCCTCAAGAGATTCCTTTTCCCTTCTTTGTCTAGCCTTCTCTTCTTCAAGATCATGGATCTTTTGCAACATTTCTGACTTTTCATTCTACTACTTTATTCTAAGCTCCTGCTCCTTTTGTTGTTGTTGCTTGGCCAACTCATCAGCTTTCTATTTGGATTCTAATTGTTGTTGCTAGAGTAATGCATTAGTTTGGGATTTTGTTTCCATTTCCTCTTGTTTTACCAATGCTTTGGCCTATGCTTTGGCATCTGACTCTTGTTGTTTGAGCAATGCATCAGCTTATGCCTTTGCATCTAATTCCCTCTTAGCTTCTTCAAACAGCTTCAATTGGTCCTCCTTTGTCAAAACATGCTCAATTCCTACATCCTCAATTTTGTCAAGAGGCATCTCCTCTAGTGTCTCCTTATCCAATAGAGTATCCTCAAAGTTTGTCTCTACATCATGGATTTCAACCTCAAGACCCTTTCCCTTCAAATTTTCAGCTTCCTTATGGAGAGTTCCCTTAGGAATTTATCCACTCGGTTGCTCTGTAGGAGGGGGTTGAGTAGATGACTCACCTACAACTAGCGTTGAGGCCCCAGGTCCTATTGGGACTTCTTCTTCATGTGCTTTAGGTAGATCTTGATTCGGAACTTCAAGTTTAAATTCCTCTAGATTAGGAGGGAATAATTCCAAGGGCTCCTTAGGGGGCATCCTTCTTTTCATCCTCTTGTACCCTTGAGTGGTACCTGCACCTTTCCTTTTCTTGGAAGCTTGACCCCCAGGCTCCTTGGTTCTTAGCATGACCCATTGGATGCTTCTATCCAACACTGACCTTGCTATCTATTTTATATCTATGGTCTCCTCTACACCCCAATCTACATGATCCAAGTTCTTGGTACCTATATTCTATACCTCATATTGGGGATCCAAAACCACCCCATCATCTGATAATGTTTCAGGAATGTCCACCTTGACCACATACTCCACAATGAGTGGGATAGGAAACCTTTCATAATTTATTTTCCTCAAGTCATACTCATCCTGAAGATCACTCCAAAATTCCTCCAATAGATTGAAGTGTTTATCAAAAACATAAGCAAGAAAAGCGTTCATCTTCTTCTTTGGATCAAAGTGCTCCCTAGTAGTGTACAAGCCCAACTTCAGGTGCATCAATTCATTGCAAACAACCTTAGCTCCTACAAGGTGTGGACAGCTATATTCACCCAACTTCATGGGGAACTTATGACAATCGGGCTTATGCTTTATACCAAATTTAGAATTAACCCCCAAAGCTTGATAAATGAACTCCATTAAAACAATCCTATTGTTGCGGCATCTAGGGAGTAGGTGATGGTGACCATCAAATCTGGCCAGCCTAAAATAAGTAAACTTGGGGTATTGGATAAACCAATATCCCCATTTTGTGATGTATTCCATGGCATCCTGGCTCAATCTATATCTTGCATCTCCAATAAGCTGGTTAATAATGACATATAAAAATGCGTCATTAACTCTTTTGTAATGCAGTTCAAAAGTTCGCAAGGTGAGCTAATCATAATGATTCCACACCTTATTTCATCCATCAGCTTCTCCCAATATCCCCACTCTATTTAAACCCAAAAAGATGCCCCTTCTTGCTGTTGCATAAATCACATAAGAGGTCATGAAGAAACTCTTGGTTTCTCTCACTCTAATCAATTGGTTGTGTATGCTTTCATACACAATCATGGGCCAATCAAATTTTTTCCTGCCATCTAGGATTGTCTGAATGAATGGAAACATCCATTCTTTAAATTGAAGAGCATCCCTTTTCCCAAACACTTTGGATAGCATCATTATAATGTCCCCAACCTCCTTGTAGAATTTTTCCCTTTTAGGCTGATCTGGAAGCTTAACTAGAAACTTGTTCTCATCTCTCATCCATTTCTTATTCAAATGAGTTTTGTTGGCCTCCTTATGATTACTATATATTTTCAAGGCCTCCAGCCCATTGAGTTGCCTAGGATTCTTTGGAGTGGGTACATTGAACATGAACTGAAACATTTGCGAAGATAGATCAATGATGGCATTGCCCTGCGAATCCACACACTATCTAGTAGCAAGATTATAGGCTCCAGCTACTTTCATCATCAATTCAAGACATTGGATTGACAGAGGAAATATAGTAATATGAGTCGAGCCAGATTCAACAATTCTTTGGATCCTCCCTGTTACCTCTTCAGCAAACGTTTCCAAGTACAACTCCTCGCAATGGAATGGACCCAGGTTGGTATCATTTATATCCACCCAATCAAAATCCACTTTACTAGCAGTGATGGCAGGACCCTGATGCTTATACCTCAAGGTATAAGGGACTTGTACTGGCTTAACCTTTTTAGGCTTTGCTCCCGGTTTTGAATTCTTCGTAGGTTGACTCCTTTGAGAAGCCTCCCCCAATGCTCCTAACATCTTTTAATTTCTGCAACAAAACCCAATATTAGATCCATAAGAAGTCTGAAAAACTAGGCTATAGATCTCACCTTTCATATACTTTCTTCACACTTAGTCAAAATTTCATACTCACCGAAGGTGGGACCAGGTAGAAGACATCCCTAGAAATATTTTAAAGCACTGTCAGGGTTGGGACTAGAATGGACATTGAACTCGTAACTAACCATATAGCGAGATCATAGAGGGAGTCAGAATGGTAATCGGGACCGGGATCGAAATGAAAATCAAATCCGATACATGCAAAAGTTCCAAATCCATATCTCGTTCCACTTCTACTTCTGACAAAGTGAAAGATATTTTTTTATAATTTATAATTCATCGGAAACGAGCTCGGAGATAGAATCTGACTTCCATTGCCAAAAAATGTTTGAGAACGGAATTAATCTTGGATCCGACTCCGGTTAAGACAAACATATCATCATTAGAAAATTCAACTGTAGAATGAGTGACACTATGGCCCAAAAACAACATCACCTGACTTGCCAAGGAGGCTTAAAATAGTAGTATTAAACCATCCCCCATACGACCAAGGGGAAAAACAACAACTAGGGCACAATTTTAAAACTAACAGGGACATGCAAAACCCTAGTTTATTAAAACCTTTGACTTAAACAATTAGGGCACAATTTAACCCTACTCAAATCAATGGTTCGACATGCAAAAGCATCGACGGGTAAAGTAATGAATCAAAGAACACCATAAAACCATGTAGAAGATGATCAATACCTTAAAAACCTAGGCCACAATGGTATGAGCATGAAGAAAATGCAAAAATGACCATTGTAAAGCAAAAACAAACGATAAAATGACAAACATTAAATAAAACAAAAATAGAGAAAGAACTAAAGACAAGGAAAACAAAAAAAAATAAAAGCAAAGCAAAGAAAACAAGCAAGGATTTGAATGAAATGAGTCACAAACCCTGCGAAGAATGACAAACCAAACAAACATAACGAATGGAAATAAAGAAAACAAAGAACAGAAACCCTACCTCGAAATGTAATCCACCAGGTTGGCTCTCGATGCAAATCCGTGCGCAAAATGCTTGACCTCCAATTGAATCATGCTCCCAAATGCTTTACCTCAACTCTGGTTCGATATTACTTGTTAAACAATAATAATAACCTGCGAGTTAACCTTACTTAAGATTAAAATCCAATTTCATACATGTGAGGTACCTGTAATTAATGTCATTAATGTGGAAGGTCGGACGCGGAATCACGGTGGGAACAAGCACAAAAATATGTGCGACCAAAGTAAAGTCAAACAGAAATAAGAAAGGTGGGAGAGGAAGCAGAATGAGAACCAAGTTTGGAAACTTTTTCCAAGTTCCAAGTTCGGTTCTGATTCCAGTTCCACCAATGATGAAAAAAAGGAAAGAAAGAACTAAAAAAAGACACTGAGATCAATATAAGGTAAATAGCATCGATCCCAAGTCCAAAAAAAAAACCAAAAAGGCGGAGGCGAAGGCGGAGGCAGGATGGAAACAAGTTTGGAACTTTGTATAAATTTCAAACTTAATATCCATTCTGGATCCGTTTCTGCAAAAGGAAAACAAGACAGACCGAAGATACAAACAAAGACACGAGTGGGATCGGAATCGGGAAGGATTCAAGGAATGAAACTCAAAACAAGTTTCAAATCCATATTTCATTTCAATTTCGGTTCTGACAGAACAAAAGAAAATAAAGTGTTGGGAGAAAGAAAAACTCCAAACTTTGTTGAAAAAGACCCAAGGACAGAAAACAAAAGAGGGGGACCCATTTTGACCAAGGAAAAATATGGGGTGGTTATGCAAGGCATAACAGATAACACTATAGGTCATCAAACACCTCATCTGATATCTAAGATAAATGTTGAGAGTGCTCAAGGCCAATTGAAGACAATCATTACTCTGGATAACAAAGGACAATCTACTGGTGAAGATGTGCCTAAAAGGGGTGATGGGTAGAGGTCTAAGGAGAAGAAGAGTGAGGATGCATTTGGTGATGTAGAAAAAAAGAGAGATGTGGAAACATCAATTAACACTGGTGACAATGAAAAGGATTTGAAGGAGAAGACTAAAAAGGAAAGTGTAATGACAACTGGTGAATCTTCTAACACCTTCGAAGATTCATTAAATATTTTTTTAAGCATGGAGTTATAGTTCCAACCTGTAGTGTCCACCCAGTTACTACAGCTTCTGATGCAATAAGAGTGTCTAGAAATAGATAAGATATATCCTCTTCACAAGTTTCAACTAGGTGATGTGTTTCATGCATCTTCCCATAAATAAATCATTGAGACTCATCAGAAGAGTGGATAAATGATTGAATATGTTGTAAAGGTTTTGCAAGAGACCATACCCAATGTTACCATTGACAATTCTCTATCTAGTATGGACAATTTAAAGTTTTTACTTGATTCATTTAAGGAGTATTCCAGTGGGTTGAAAGGGAAGCTAGAGAAAGAAATAGAAAAAGGGAAATGACAGGAAACTAATGGATGTAATAGAGAAGTGTGTTTCTACACACAACAAATTCCAAGAAAATATTAAAGGTGTATAGACTTATGTGGTAGAATCCAAAGTTTTATTTTAGTTTTATATGAAGTGTCCAAGGTCTACAAAAAGCATAAAAGATGAAATGGAATCTATTGAGTCCTAATTTGACAAATATTCTAGTGCCTATGATCTGGTACAAGATCTGGATGGAAGCACAAGGTCTGCAATTGAGAACTTGCATGAGATATACCTCCAACTGCAAGCTCCGAAACAAAAGATTAAATTGCATATTGGTAATCTCATGGATCTAGTGAATGCCAAGTTTATATTTGTTTTTCAGTGCCCTATTGAGTGATAACAATAATTCAAAGCTAGATCTGGTACCCAACACTTTGAATGATGGTGAAGAACTCTTGATGGAGTTGGAGACCCAAAGTAGAATTCTTGGCATAGCCAAGAATATTTGGGAAGAAGAAAAGCAAGAATGGCAAGCCCATCTTGAAAAGTTGCAAGAGTCAAATTCTTCCTTCAGGTGAATGTATTTCAGTTCATTTATGAATTTCATTTATTGTTTTAGACTTCTGTGTGAATATCTAAATGGTTTAAGGCAATTTTTCAGTACAAATTTGTATTGGATTGTACCCTTAGGGGGAGTCAGATAAGTTTTTAGCTTGTATATATGTACATATCAGTCAAGGGGAGTTTTGGTATATGTGAAGACTTATGTTTTGCACCCTTTGCCTTTGATGTCAAAGGGGGGGAATAGTTTTGGGAGATAGTTAAGGCATGTTGCCATCAATGAAAAAGGGGGATATTTTTGAAAGAGTAAGGAGTTTTTCATTGACGCATTTGTTGGCAACATGAGCATGAGGGATAAGTGCATTGCATTACAGTTTTTTCATTGATGTCAACACTATATTCTGGTATGAATACCATCATGCAGATCATTTGTACAACTTGAACATGTTTGAAGATGGTAATCTAGTGGGCATTTGCAGGAAGGTTTTATTTGTTAAAGGCAGTTGATTTGATCATTGACTAGTGTCAATACAAGTAATTCTATGTACAAGACATCCAAGTTTTGGGTCTGCATTGGTCCGTTGTGTAAGATCTTGTTTTGTGCTTCTGATATAATTTTCTTGGTTGTTAGAGAAGCTTATATCTAGAGTTTTATATTGTTTTGTCTTTTGGTGAAGAAGTTATGAGTGACATAAGTTTGATCTAGCATTAGTAGAGGTTTCCAATTCAATGCACATGTTTTGGTGAATCTATACTTCTTCGCAGATTGGAATATAGCTTTTTTAGATTTTTGGGAATGTTGATAGGTGTCAATATCACCTATATACCAAATGGCATATATTTTAGAGGTCTGTGTGTTAATTTTTGGATGAACAGTTGGTGAATTATGTTATTAGGTCATTACCAGTTCCGACCTAATAAGTTTTGTATATTACGTAGTTTGAAAAAGTATTGATTCATTATGTGGGAGCTATTATGGGTCCATGTTGACCCATTTTGATTTTTTATGAGTCTTGGATCTTGGTGTGAAGTGTGTATGTATGTATGTTGAGCCGACAAGGTATATTTGGTATGATACATCTAATTAGGCCAACCTAATTGACGTTGTAAGTGTTTATGGATGAAGCGGATATATATGTAAGATCCCTTTCGGTGTTTAGAGATGTATGTATGTATGATGAATATTATTTAATGTGAATTGTGTGAGTATAAGGCGAATGCAGAGCAAAGAAGAGTGTTAGTGAAAATCAATATGAAGTGTGTGAAGCTGGTTTATTGAGCTTCAATGGAACTGTATCCCAACATGTTTTAGATGCATTTGTAACGATTCAAATCTTGGTTGTGTGCCACAATCTCTTCTATCTTTTCTTCTTTCAATGGGAAATGATTCCACCTACAGTGATCAATTCTATAATATACTTGTATAGGAGCGAATTTGCACCCCTAATGCAAATTCCCCTTTTACCCCTCTCCACTTTAGAGAACCAAACTCAGAGGCTTAATTCCACTTGGCACCTGTTTTGAGTGTCAGTGGAGGCATTATTGTCAAGGATGCCCGCGCGACGCATAAAATCTGTGTGGTGTGCTTACATCCCTGGTAGATTCTTGTGGCTGGAGTATGCAAAGACATTAAACTTCCTAAAGGAAGTCAAAGTGTAATGCCTCCCTTTGGTTGGATGACCCGAATATGGTCGTTTCTTGACCTCCTTTCTTCATATTCATCTCTTATTCATCCATTTTCATCTCTAGACATCTCTTCACAACTTCATTCACTCATCCACAAGCTTTGAGCATTCACATCAAGCATTGTAGTAGCAATCTCTTCACTCCATCACTTCAATAGAGCAAGCGTAGGACAACTCCATTTTAGCAAAGGCTTGAGTTCCTCTCATCTTTCTCCTCCACTAGCCTTGAGCACTTTGGATGGAGGTGGTAAGCTCCTCACTCGTCTTCTCTATTACTTGGTTGAGTTAGCACATTACTATTTTGAATTGTTTTGTGTACTTTGCTTGTATTCCTTTCTTTATCGCGTCATTTCTATATCATTCAAAACATGGTTGTCCTTGGAGGTGGAAACACAAAAACGGGGGTCTAACTGAGGCAAACCCCTAAACAGCCCCCCAACATTTTCCCTCTTTTTTTTTATGTAGGTGGAGAGATCTTGGAGAAATCTAGCGAAAAGGTTATTGTGTGAGATTTTCTTCATCACCCTTGTGGTAATGTACTTCCTTTATTACATTCATCTATATTTTTCACATTTCATAGTGTTATTTTGCACCTTTTGGAACTCTTAACTAGGCTATTAAGTTTGTTTCCTAGAGGTCAGACCTTATCTCCTCGGTTTTCTGATCGTACAGACGCCAGCGCATCTGAGAGATGCTAGCATGTCGTGTTGTCATCCCAGAACCGTGCTTTTGTCCTCTCATAGAGAGCTATCTGAGACATAGAGTCAACCCTAAAAAATGACTCACCTAGTCTCCTTTCAACTCTCGGGTTTATAAAGTGATCGAAGGACCCCATAGTCCTCATCATTCTCATCCCGTCTATCCTAACACTGCTTTAAACTGAGGTAAGTTAGGGCATCCATATTGTTCTCAGCCTTTTGTGACCTGGGGCCTTGCAGTGGTTGGTCCCCCTCTCTTACAATACTATAACCGGTTATAATATATTGTGAGCTAATCCTCACCGTGGCTTTTCCCATTTTGGGTTTTCCACATAAAAATATAGTGTTCATGTGTTATGTGCTTTGATGGTTGCTTTCATACTTTCCTTTCCTACTACAAATTGAATATGCTTTGTGGAATGAATGTTTAAATTCTTAAGTGGTTTAAAAGAATATTGATTTACCCATCCTCTCAACATTCTGGGTGTTCAACAAGATGGTTGTCATGTGCTTCTTGATATGCCTTGGCAATTTGATAGGAGAGCCATACATGATGGAAGAAACCATACTTGCACATTTCAGAAGGATGGTTAAAAACATACATTATTACCTTTAAGAGGAGAAGAAGGGGATAATAAGAGCAGCAGTAGCAGTAATGTTATTTTGGTGAGTGGCAAATAATTTTGACATGATATGAAGAAAGAGGAAGTGGATATGCATTGGTACTCAAGCTAAGGTTGCACTTACCTCTACTAAGTTGGATAACTTGTCGAATGAGATACAGGACATATTCAAAGAGCATATGGATATTGTGGTAGTTGGTTTTCCTAATGAGTTGCCTCCAATGAGGAGTATTAGTCACCATATGGATTTTGTTCTAGGGGCTAGCCTACCAAATAAGGTTGCATATAGATTGACTCCCAAGGAAAATGAGGAGATTAGAAAGCAATGCAAGTTGAAGAGTTACTGGAAAAAGGATTTGTAAGGGATCTAGTCTTAGTCCTTGTGTTGTACCCACGGTTTTAGTACCCAAGAAAGAAGGTGATTGGAGAATGTGTATGGACTCTAGAGCAATCAATAAGATTACCATTAGATACAGGTTTCATATTCCAAGGATGGATGATTTAATGGATTGTTCGAGTGGTTCTATGTATTTCTCAAAGATGGACTTGAAAAGTGGCTACCATCATATTAAGATCAGACTTGGGGATGAATGGAAGATGGTGTTTAAGACTAATGATGGTCTTTATGAATGATTGGTTATGCCCTTTGGGCTTACGAATGCACCTAGTAATTTTATGAGGCTTAAGAATGAAGTCTTGAAACCATTCCTGGTGATGTTTGTGATAGTTTATTTGGATGATATACTAGTTTTTAGCAGGTCTAAGGAAGAACACCTAGAAGACTTAAGGTTGGTTATAACACTATTGCATGAGGAGAAGTTGTTGATCAACCTCAAGAAGTGTACATTTATGAAGACTGAATTAGTCTACTTGGTTTTTAAGGTATCCAGAGAGGGATTGGAGATGGACAAGGAGAATGTTAAGGCCATTTTTGATTGAAAAACACCTAGGAGTTTTTATGATGTAAGAAGTTTTCATGGACTTGCTAGTTTTTATAGAAATTTTATCAAAAAAATTAGTACCATAGTTGCTCCTATACTTGACACTATAAAAGGCCACAAAATGTAGTTTGAATGGACTCAAGGGGCTGAAAAATGTTTTAGATTTCTCAAAAATAAAGTGACTAAACAACCTATAGTACTTATGTTACCCGATTTTAATAAAGTCTTCCAAGTGGAATGTGATGCTAGTGGCTTAGCAATAGGGGTTTTCCTAAATCAAGAAGGGAAACCAGTTGCTTATTTTAGTGAAAAATTAAATGATGCTAAGAAAAAATATTTAGCTTATGCCCTTGAATTTTATGCATTGGTTCAATCCTTGAAGAACTAGAGGCACTACATGCTTTCTAAGGATTTTGTTGTTTACACAGATAACCATGCACTCCATTTTGTTAACAGCCAACACAAGTTGAATCAAAGGTAGGTAAAGTGGGGAGAACACCTTCAAAGTTTTAATTTTGTGTTGAAACATAAGAGTGGGCAAGAAAACAAGTTTTTTGATGCATTAAGTAGAAGAAGTTTGTTGCTACAGGAGATTCAAGAAAACCATGCTGGGTTTGAGGGCTTGAAGGAGTTGTATGAAAATGATTTAGATTTGAGAGATGCATATGAAGCTTGCAGCAGTCCTATCAGTAGAGATAGAGGAACATGGACTAATTTTATGTTGCAAGAGGGTTTGTTGTTCAAAGGTAATTAGTTGTGCATTCCCAGGGATTCAATGAGAGAATATCTTGAAGGAGGAGCATTTTGGTAGCCTAGCAAGACATTTTGGACAAGATAAAACTTACCTACAGATAAGTACACGCTATTATTGGCCACAAATACAAGTGGATGTGAAGAGGTATGTGGAGAGATGTAGAGTATGCTAGCATGCAAAGGGCAGCAGTCAAAACACTGGTTTGTATCAACCACTACCTATGCCAAATAGACCATGGGATTTTGTAAGTATGGATTTTGTAGTAGGATTTCCTAGAACTCAAAGAAGCAATGATTCCATTTTTGTAGTTGTGGATAGGTTTTCAAAAATGGTTCATTTTATTCCTTGCAAGAAGACTAGTGATGCAACAAATATAGATAACTTGTTTTTCAAAGAAGTTGTGTGATATACCCAAGAGTATAATATCTAATAGAGACACAAAGTTTGTGGGTCACTTTTGGAGAACACTTTGGAAGAATTTGGGCACCCATCTCAGATTTAGTTCAGCTTTATCATCCCCAAATGGATGGTCAAACAAAATTAGTCAACTGAAGTTTGGTAATATGTTGAGGTGTCTTGTTGGAAACACACCTAGTAATTGGGATATGGATTTAGCACAAGCTGATTTTGCATATAATGATTCTCCAAATAGGAGTATAGGTTTGAGCCCATTCTATATTATTTGTGGTATGCATCCAAGGGGTGTATTTGAACTCAGAGATCTTGGTAATTTCGAGATGAGAAGTGTAGATGGTGAAGACTTTTCCAAATGTATTCATGACCTTCATGAAGAGGAAAAACTGTAGATTAAGGGAAGAAACCAGTGGTACAAGCAGTATGTTGATGAGAAGAGAAGAGAAGTATATTTTTAGGTTCGTGATCTCATTTTGACTCATCTCAAGAAGGAGAGATTTCCAAAATGTGAATACAACAAACTAAAAATGAAGAAGATTGGTCCTTGCAAGATTCTCAAAAAAAATTCCACCAATGTTTACGAGATAGCTCTTCCTTTTGATATGGGTATCTCTCCCATCTTCGATGTGGTTGATCTTTATCCCTACAAAGTTGAGGAAATGGATGGAACAGTAGACACAGAGTTGATTCTAAGATGGGAACAACAAATGACCAAGTTGGCTCTTATTGACATTGAGTGTATCTTGGAGAAATAGTTGTTGAAGAAGAACCGAGAAAAGGAATATTTCCAATACTTGGTGAAATGAAATGATCATCCTTTGGAGGATGCCACTTGGTTATCAGTTGTTGAGATCTCCAAATACATTCATAGCATTGATAACCTCATGATTAGGAGCTCATTATTTATTTTTTATTCTAAGGGAGCTGATGTAGGAGCATCGACCTCCAAATTTTGGTTTGCATTGGTTTACTTTGGTTTTGGTTTGCAAGTTTTTCTTTTGAATTTAAAGTTTGGGGCAGATTTCCTTTAGGTAGTGATGATCCATTTCCCACAAAAAATTTAAAAACTTTTGCTTGATAGACCATGGGGGAGCAAGTAAAAAGAGACCAAAAATAAAACTTTCATTGAGGTTGCATGAGGGAAGAAAAGAATCAATTATTGAAGACAGTTAAAAAAAAGGATCATCAAATGGAAGGAGGGAGTTGATGTTTTAGCGTAGGAAGAAGAGATAATTGTTGGGAAAGAGAGGTGACCCCGGACCAAAGATTTATCCCTACTCGGCGTGGAAAATTTTCTATGTGTTCTTGTATTTGTTGATCTTCAATATAAATGTGGTGTTGTTCATGAGCTTTTGTTTTTGTTGTGCAAACTTTGTATAAGAATTTTTCATTAGATAAAAATTGTGCAGTCATCATTGCAACCTCCAGTTGAAGGGGCGTGGTATTTGGTTTTTGGCAATTATTTTTTTGTGTTTACATCCTTGCATTGTTCTGTAGACTTTGGACTGTAATTCCTTTGTATTGTTGTCTTTTTGTGTGAATTATTATGGTGCTTTGTTTGCTAGGCAACTATGTAAGAAAGAATTGATTTGGTATTTGCCTCCATATGCCAGCATTGTGCTTACTTTATCATTGTTGAAGGAAAGACATACATTTCTGTTTGAATTAATTTCCAGCCATCAATGTGGTTCTTGTATGAAGAATTGGCTACCTATGTATTTTATTTTAAGAATATTTGGTGTTTGATCCATGTAGTCGTTCCTTGTGGCCTTGTTTTTCATGGAAGTGTTGCGGTGTAGATAAATTATTTTCTCCTATATATTGTGTTTATGTGTCTCCTTGGATGTTTCCCTGTGAGTTTTGAGTTCCTAAGCCTTTCCTACTAAGAGTGATTATAATTTTAAGAGGATTTTTCCTACAATCTTTCCTCTAAGAACCCATAAGTTGTTTATAATTTTAGGGAAATCCTCTTTTAAGAGTGGAACTTGAGGAAGGACCTCGTGGAGAGAGACCATGACTATAAGGGGATGCATGATATTGGTGAGAATGAAGGTGAGGTAGTGTTGCATGTAGCTTTGAGGGATATTTTTCGCTAGTTTTGAGTTGTAGTGTTTTGGGATTAATGCCTCGGTCTTATGAGGGATCATAAGAATTGCAACCTTGTGTTGTCAAATCTCATGGACAGTAAATATTTGCAAGGTTGTGTACCTCTCCTTGGTTTAGTTGGTAGTTAGATGGAGTCTCCTAGTAGTGGAAGTCATCCTATTTAGAACCTTATTTTCTTGTGGTTAATTACACCATGTGTTTAGATATTTCCCTCAGTTGTAGTGGCAAATGGATGATTGAGTGTTGTGATCTATGAGATGTTAATGGAAGGATTGGTTGATATTCACCTAGCTTGTGCACCTTTAGAGAAGGGTGTGTTTTATTTTTGAGGTCTAGACTTGGTGAGAGTCTAAAGGGTTGATCTTGTGATCCATTTTGTTTTGAAGGATTATGCATCGGGGATACCTTATCCTCGTCTTGTGGTAAGCTTCCAAAAGTAAGCCTAATACTGGTGTGAAAGGATATAATACCCACAAATTGTTTGCCTTGAGATGGTTGCTTCGGCATTGTATTTCTAATTATGTATTGGGGGTGAATATGGCATTGGTGTGCATGTTATTTTGAGTGTCTATTGGTGTTTTAGCTTCACCCTTTTTATTAAGTCATTGTTGTCGTTATTATTTTTTTTGCATTGAGATGTATGTTTAGTTATGTGTCAAGTTCTTTATGAGGAATTGGTGTATTTTATTACATGTTATATATTGAGATGCTTGTGTTATACCTTCTATCGTAGAATCATAAATGTGGTGATTTAATGATCTTAGTATATTATATTTTAATTAATTATTGTAATTTCATGTTTATATGATATATGTGGCATTAAATCTCATTGGATTATTTTTATTTAATGCAGTTTTTATATATGTGTGGGGTAGGTACACTTTATGTGTGAATTGAGTGTGTGGGTACATGTACAAAAAATTATTTCCCCACCTAAATATGTATGTCTAGGTTGTTTCCCAAAGGTGGATATATCGGAGATGTCACTTTGAGCTAATGTGTATGGTAACACCTATGGCTCCCATTTTGAGTGTGAGATGAGTCTAGTTTCCCTTATGGATTTGAATTCAAATCAGTGGAAATTCCAAACTCTATGTTTTGTAGAAAATATATAATTCCATTATTACAATTATGGTTGTTTATTTTCAAGGTTAAATCATTGTATTTTAAAATGATTCCTGATGCATTAGGAATCAAGAAAATTGGGGAAAGAAAAGAAAGGGAAAAGTGTTTATTTAAATACATTAGAAATTGTTTAAATTATTGCAACTTGTTTAATTGTGTTCAAAAAATATTATTATTTGGGAAAGATAGTTGAAATATTTAAATTATCTAGAAAGGAATTAAATTGAATTATTTTATTGGTCTTTGGGAATTAAGAAATGACTTAGGAATTTTTATTTATTTGTGATGTATTTTGTGAAATGAAAATTAGAAACTAGAAGGGAAAAAGAAAATAGAAAAAGAAAAGGCATAGAAGGAAAAAGGTTTAATCTATTTTTCATTCTCCTCATATTGAGCAATTTTTTCTCTTCCAAACCCTTCCTTTCCCAAAATTGCAAATTGGCTTGGGAATTGGATTACAAGGAAAAGTATGGAAGGTAGGATTACTTTGCATTTAGATTGCTTGTCAATTTTGGAGGAAATTGAAAGAAAAATAACATTTTATGAGCTTCAACCGTGAGGTAATTCTCCTCATTTATCTATGTTTTGAGTTTTTCATTTGATTTTGTCATCATTAGCCTTATGGAAGAGTACGGCCTCCACTATATGTTTAATTCCATGCATTTTTTATTGAATAAAATCATTATTTTGAAAATATGGAAATGTCCATTTTTAAGCATAGTTATGGGAAAAAAATCCAAAAATTAGAAAATGTGAATTTTATTTCAAAAGAGTGATGTTGTTCACCATTGAAATCAACAAATATTTTTAGATTTTTTTTAAATGCAATTTTGAAAATATGAAAATTTTAAGCATTCATCAAATGGAGTTTGGGTTTTTTTATGATTTTTCCTTTGAAGAGTATTTTTTAAATTCGAATTGTAAATAATTTTGAATGAATTGGAATGGAAGAAAATCGGTCTCAATTTTTTTAATTTAAAATGTTTTGATACCATGTTCAATTGGTTATCCCAATTTTGTGAACTGAAGTCTATGTCACGCTCAAATAGCTATTTGAGTCATGAGGAACCTAGGATTAAGGTATACGGCTAGAAAGCAGTGGCTTCCAACATTTGTTGGGATCCAAAGTGATACCAACATAAGACAAGCAAGAGTTATTATTTAAGTGATAACTAAAGAATTTATTGGGTAACTAAAATAAACTAAGATATTAATTTCATGAAATAATTGAAGCACTTGTAAAGGATTGATGTGTGTAAAAGACATGACGCTCTTTGAGAGTCAATGGATATTTTTGATTAGGTACCCTCATGAGGCGAGTGGAATGCATACTCAATTATTCATATCCATCCCTTCAAGCTACTGCAATGATACTCATTACCTTTGTCTGGGGTCCTTATTCTTATTATTGTTGGATTGGTATTCAACGTGAGACCTGTCTCCAACCATATTTATGATTGGATGAAACCATGATTGCAAGTGTATATATATATATATATATATATATATATATATATATATATATATATATATATATATATATGTGTGTTGTATGTTTAATTTTTAGCATGTTTATCTACAAGATGTGGATTATATCATATGCTTATAATTGGTGATGGTTTCCCCTTGAGCATGTTATTCTATGATTGGATGATTATTACTTGTTGGTTTGTATTCTATCAAGGTTTATTTTACTTGTTGTAGTGTTGATAATATGATGGATGTTCATTTTGATTGACGTGTTTGTGATTCATACTCCCTTGTATTGTGTTATTTGTGTGTGTGTGTGCCCAAGTGACTATCTCCAAGCATGGACGGGTTGACTTGAAGATACTTCATGGTTGGGTGGCATTGAACCATAATTGGGGATCAAAGGACTTGGAGGATTCTTCTTGGAGAGTGTCATGGAATCTCATGGTATCTTACAAATGGTATTTGTCTTATTATAGTAAGTAAATGATATAAAATGGGTCCTTGAGATCATTGTATTAATATCACGATATTATATTATATTAATTATTAATGTGGGTTATGATTCATCCATGTTTAAAATGAGACCTATTTTTTGTAATGATTTATTGATGCCATTTAGTATTTTTACACACCAGGTCATTTTGGAAGGGTGTTGTATGCTTAGAAAATTGATATCATGTTAATTGGCTATGTTATCTTTATCTTTTTTAATGATTTAATAATGTTTATGGCTATGCTAATGTTGAGTCATATTTATCCCATCTAGGTGTTGAGGATCCTACTTTTATTTTAGCCCATGTCAACATTGGTGTCAAATGGGTAGTGTTTTATAACACATTCTCCTTTTTGGCTAAATGGTTTCTAGTAAAAAGAACTTAGAGAATATTTGGATTTGGGATTAAAATAATTTTTTCATGTAACTAAAAATTATTCAATTGGCTTCATTGGATCTTGTGTTGTTTCATCTCCCTAGTTGGGAAGTATGTGTAAGGACCACCATGGGATGGTGTCATTTGAGTTCTCTTTTTGGTTAAAGGTCAAGTAGGGTGTGTTGGGAACATTTCCTTTTGTCCCTCATGTCCTTGGAATTGTTTTGGAGTCCCTCATAGACCTCCCATCTTACAAGGAGAATCCCCCTCACTGGTTGATGTGTTGGAGATTAGGTTAAGTTGTTCCTCTTGATCTCTTGATCATTTTTTTATCATTTGTGTTGTAATCTTGTTGTGAGTCCTAGTTATTTCCCATGGGCATGAGACCTAGAAATGATTATCTGTTAAGTCTTTGGTAAGGACTATAGCACGAGGTTAGGACTATAGTGCAATTTCAAGACTCCAATAAATCTTTTAGACATCTAAACAGTTCCAAGATGCCAGCATATTTCTAGGAAACCTAAGTAGGGGTGTGTTAGTGTCCCCCTGATGTGCTACTATCCTCCTAGCATGATAGTGTCCCTTCAAGGCACTTTGGTCCTTTAGCATGTTTTTGTCCTTTATTTCATCAAAAATCAAGTACTTCTAAACATTTTTTGAGGAAACTTTGCATGCAAAATGTTTCCCCTTGCCCTAGTGAGCCTTCCCATTTTGACACTGGTTTATAGGTGTCCTTGATTTGAATTTTTTATCTTTTACAGTAGCAAGTTGGCTCATGGCCTATATTGTAATTATTGATGAGGGTTGTAGTGCTTGACCCATTGTATAATTTGTACTATTTATATGCATGTATTATGTTGAATTAATGGAATTCATGTGATCTTTGCTTAATTCACTATATAAGCCATTTTTGTTTATTTGGAAAGTTATCTCGAGACTTATATTGTAATTATTGATTAGAGTTGTAGTACTTGAAACATTTTAAATTTTATTGTATTTATATATTTATATTATTAATTTAGGTGCTACCATAATAGTGTGTCTTACTTGTGGGACACCCAAATTTTTGCCTGAAATCATATATTTTTTGAAAATTTTAATGATTTAAGAATTGATGGATTTCATCTAAAAGGTTTTAATGAAAGAGAATTAGATCGAACCCCTTGGAACAAACCTCCTTGGTTAGAACCCCCTAATCTTAAATCAAACCCTCAATGGATTCTTCTCTACACCTATCAAAATGTTGACAAAAATCATTTTTCCTTCACCTTTCGGGGGATCGAATGAACTCATTCAAAAAAATCATTTTGTAAGTATTTCTTATTATAATATTTCTAAAATGTATAATTTTGAATAATTTAATTTGATTTTTATATTTATTTTATATTTCTTGTGAATGCAGGTTTTTCACCAAACATCAAGGTCTTTGTTTCACACACGCAAAAAAATAGATAAATAGATAAATAGAAAAAAAATCTAAAAATATATGTGCATTAAGTATTGATGTCCTTATTTCGACAAAAAAAATGTTAATTTGAATAATATAAAAAAAATTATGTGATATGGAATAAACCTATGTACAAATTATATATAATCTTACTTCAAAAATTAATAAAAAAATAAAATATGCAACAAAAAATTATGAAAATGTTTATGCACTAGATATTGGCGTTACTAATCTAACTTTAGAATTTATAATTTTATATTTTTTAAAAGTTAGGTATCGAATAAATGTCACTTTTGAAAATCTCAAAAATCATTAGTTCGAATCATTTTCAAATTCGTAATGATTTAGTTGCAATGGGTGGTAGAAAGTGAAAATTGATTAAAAATGTTAATTTCAATGTTCCACTTTGATCAAAAAATGGAACAAACTATTGTGGACTAACCCATTTATGAAATTCATTGTGATTATTGTTTAATTAAAAGAAATTTTTCTACCCTTTTTGAGATGTTATACTAAGAAATTTTTTGAATGAAGTTGACCAAAAAGTCAATAAAACTACTTAAACTTTTGTGAAAATTAGATGGCTCAATTGACTTTAGATATCAGACACCTTAATTAAATTCGTTGACAATAGGAAAAGGAGTCTATTGCTACTGATTTCCTTGACAATCAAAATAATAAGAGTTATGTCCTTGTAATAAAACTTCTTACAATGTCATCTGATAACAAAACTCTTTTATCTCATGTAAATTTCAAATTGGCATACTAACATGTCTAAACTTCTCTAAAGAAATATAGAGTGTCTCTCTTTAATGAAAGGTGCTATTAATTTGTATTCATTTCCAAAAAGGTTAAATCCTATTTCTTTATTTGGGCTTTCAATTTTTGAAAAATTATTGAATTCTTTTGTTAAGTCTTGATCCATAAAATGAAAAAATCTTTCAAGTTGTATTTTACCAAATTGAGGAATTGTAAATATTCCATTATTTTCATCTAATCGCATTGGATGTTTTCTATATATAAAAAGTATATTGTATATTTCGATATTTATTCTTTATTGATCTATACAAATAAATTTGACAAAAAATTGACATGTATATTTTGTTGACTCTATCCCAAAAATAAATTAAAAAAATCCTTATTAAACCTTTCTTGAGGATTTTTCTATAATTGTTGATTCTCTAATTATTAGAGAAATGTGGATTTAGTGTAATTACAATGGATACTCAAAATCTTGGTTTTTAAACATGCAATGCAATAGACATTCTTCATTGCTCAAAATTGTGTTTGTGTTGCTTAAAAAAGACATCATTTTCATATGACAATGCCCAGTATATTGGGCAATACAACACACACTATGTTGACTAGTGATCTAAGATTATCATGTTTTAGTTCAAGAAAGTTCTTAGGCTCACCTTACCCTAAATGTGTCTTCACTATTTGTTGCCTTGGCTCATTTTCCTCGTGTCCATTTATGCCAAACTAGTTTATTAAAGTTTTAATGAAGGCCAATGAAAATGCCTTAGCATTATGCTAAAGCATTCAGTTTCTGGTTGCAGTCACCTTCATCTTAAGTGATTTGTTTCTTCCCGCCGTTTCACCCATTACCCGTTCCCTTAGATTTGTGAACCAGGAGGATGGGTGAAATATCCATTTAATGATCTATCACAAGCATATGTCATCAACATCACCATATTCAAGGTTCTGATAAGTACAAGTAACATGGCTCTTCTTGATTAGGCAATTGGTCCACGTGAGTAAGTACATTTGGCATAATGGAATGTGCCCCTTCTAAAGGGAAACTAAAGGTGGTGTGGCAACTTCTAATAGACTTCTATAGAACAATGAATAGTCAAGTGGGTCCCCTTAAACAGTATCTTATCCAATGCAACTGTCAATGATAACTTGGACAGTACATTTGGGTCATGGATTGAAAGCAAGTTGGAACTTATCAAGTAAAGATCCAGCAGTTTTAAAGACGAGGCTTCATCTAGTACATTGCAATGCAATACATCAAAAGAGATACGCACAAGTCGTTGTTCTTGCTGTAGGGATCAATTATAGAGTGAAAAAGCATAAAATAGTATAGCGAAGAAGTTGATGTTTCCGTGTGGCATACTTTGATAAAATTTTGGACTTAAATGAATTAAACCACCTGACGCTTTGGTGATCTCCCAATCACCCACAACCATTGATCTTTGAGTCACGTGATCTAGAGCGTTGATGATGATCAAAGTATAAGTAATGTAAGACAACAATTGAGTAGCAAGATTGAGCAGTCTCTGTGAGGGCACATAATGCAATCCTATTAACTTCTGCACTTTAATGAACCACAAATATTTGGCACCTGTTGAACATAAATGCAATTTTGACTAGGTCCCATTGATCAAGGTTGCAGTTAGGAAGCATTAAACAATGGAATCGAACTGTTGCAATGATGACGTGTCTAAATTTATATCTGTAGATCAGTAGATCAAAGAGTATGCACTTATAAGTTGTGGTAACTAATAGATATGCAATAACTATTGAGCCCAATGGGTAATCAATCTAATCACTGACCATGATTGATGCTTTAAGGAATAAAGAAATAGAGTCTTAAGTGTCAATAATGGAAGGATGTGGCAAGTTTTGATTAGCTTATCAAGATCAATTTTTATTTTTTTTATTTTTAACAGATAGCTATCCTACACTCCTATTTATTGAGGTTTATCAATAGACCAGAGTGTGCATCTTTGGCATATGTAAATCTATTGAAATTGTTGATTAAGTGACCAAATGCATCATAACCATTGATCATGTCAATGTTTAGTTTAGTAAGTTAAAGTGGTTTTTTTTTGGAAAGGAATGAATGAAGAATATTTGGCATTGGTCAAAAAGTGACAGGAACTTTTGTAGGCAGGTTTCTATAAGAATAAATGAAATTATGCCATCTCAAGTTCAATCACAAAAATGATGGTGAGCCCACAGTGATTCTAAAAAAAATATCAAAATTTATTTCAAAAAATATCGTCATTCATTATCAAAACCTAATTATCACTCTTCAAACATAAAAATAACCAATATAAAAAATCATTTTGATTTTCCTTTTCTTCTTAAATGCATCTATAGGTTGTGAATTATATCTATTTGAAATATTTTTAGTAACAAAATTACTAGGATTAGCATTAAAGATAGTCAATGATAGATAATTGGATATAAGGTTTAGTTTGTGTTTGCTCTATGTTTTTTGTCATTGCAATAAATCATTTAGTAAGATCTGAAAACAATAGACCCAAGCCTTACAAACCTTGAAGAGTGGAAAAGTTAAACCTAATTTTCTCAAATGTCTTGAATTACTTATAATTTGATTGAAGCATCTACCACCCCCGTACCTCCCTTGATCATTTAGTTCAACATATTCTTGAGAGTTACAATTTCAATGTGCATCCTTTAACATCATAAGGAACAATTTGTTTTTGTAGACATGGAAAATGAACAAATTTGTTTTGGCACACCTCATCCCGATTACTAACAACGTTTCTTCTCAGATCAAATTCTAAGCATTTCATCACTTTCTATCCTTTAATTCAATAAATCATTATTCATTGGATTAAGTCTATCACCTCCTTTGATTAAATTAAACAATTTAATTTAATTAACCCTACATTGTTGTTTAATTAAATAAATCATTTTATTTAATTAAAATCTCTAAAGTCCTCCTATTAAATTAAACCTTGTTTGATTTAATCTAACACATTCCTTCTTTATTAAATAAATCAATTAATTTATTTGATAAATCATTTCCTCTCAATTATTGACTTAAATCAATTCACAAGCTTAAGTCTAAATGGTCACATCACCTAATTCTTCATTAATTTAATCAAATCCATGATTAACTTAATCCCTCTCACTAAAATCCTCTAAAGAATGCAACTTGCACAATAAATCAATTACTTTGATTTATTAATTCTCCTATTTTCCCTCACAAAGCATCAAAAAGGGAATATTCCTCTTTTGAATTCAAAAAATCCAAGTGGATTTGGTCCTTCCAACAAAGCATTAAAAGCCTCTTACATGTCCTTGACCTTGAGCCAAGTGACAATAACTTCATTCCTTTTCCCTCTTCAACATGTCATTTCTCAAGTTTGAAATGCCACCTAATTGCATTTATTGGCACATTGGCCAAAACTTGCACATTCCTCATCCAATCACATGTGGACAAGTGGCACAATGCCATTGGACTATCTTTTGTCCCACATTGCTCAATCTTAGCGTCTCTTCCAAGATTTGAATCTATAAATTGGAGACTCTTCTCCTCAATCTTCATCCACAACTCATATGCAAAGTTACTCTCTTCAAGTGAGAATTGATTTTGCTATTTTTATCCACACATTCACAACATCTCACATTTTGCATCAAGGTTATGCTCAAATCTTTTTGGAGATTTGACCATTTCTCTCATTCAATCAAACATTTACAATTAGGAATTGGGAAAGGGCCAATTGCAACATATCATTGGCACCAATTCCCCCATAAGATCTTTAACTTATTTGCTTAATTAGGATTTAATTCAAGTTTCTTGCTTCATGTTCTTCATTTTCCTAATTTTAGCTTAATAGGTGGATTTTATGGGGAATTCTTCAAATCTTTACATGCATATGTGATCTAACACTAACAATGTTTGACTTCCTTGTGCATTTGCAGGTTTAGGGGTTCACATTTTGGCGCTAGAAGGAGAGCTTGAACAATTTTGACACGTTTTTTCTTTCAAAATTCCACGGTTTTTCACATTTTTTTGTTCATATACAGGAAACTGCACTACGCACCAGACACGCGGCGTTGTATTGCACTGCGGCCGCATATGCGGCGCTGTATCGCACCGCATCCCCAGAAGCCCGTGACACCATATAGCACTGCAACTACTTCCCGCACTTCAAATTTGAAAATTTTCCAAACTCCACCGCGTGTAATACTCCGTGCCACCCGCGGTCTCTGTTTCTGCAGAACACCGCATGGCGCTGTATAGCACCGCCTCTATTTTTAAGCAGCACCGCACCCGTTAAGCAGCACCGCACCTACTAAAATCCACCGCGGGATTAGTCTGGTTTTCTAAAAAAAAAATTAGTATTAACCTGGTTGACTGTATTTCTTTTTTTTTACTCTCTGTTTTTCTGTTATTTTGCAGGATGGAAGCGAAAGGAGAAGTTCACCATGATGCTATCTTCACAAACCCAAAGTGTTTCTAAACACTAAAAGTGTTCTTTAACACTTCTTGAGAAAATTTGTTAAAATCTTTGGCCTTAGGAAAACTAATTTCACTTTGGGCTTTAAAAAAAAAAACGTTCAAATTTTTTTTTATATCATGTTCATTTTGTGCAAAGTGTTACTAAACACTTGAGTGTTCTTCAATAGTTCATAAGAAAATTTGTTAAAATCTTTGACCTTATGATACCAAATTTTCATTGGGATTTAAAAAGAACAAACAAACTTTGTTTTTAAAGTTGCCAAGGGGCTAAAAAGAATTTTAGGCAAATATACTAGAGTTGGTTGAAAGGTAATAATTGAACAAGGCAATTTCACACTTCCTTTGGTGCTTTTAAAAAGAATTCATCATTGCTTTGAAGGTTAAAATGAACAAGTGTCTTTTATGTTTTGCAAACTTTTTCACAAATTAACATCACTAAAATGCGTATGCGCTTCTCTCGCGCTTTATAGCGATCTTGAGAATCAAAAGCATTTTAGTGATATTAACTTGTCAAAAAGGTTGCCTCCACATTTTGATTTGGGCACTTAAAATTGAACAAAACATGCGAGTGTGAGCATGACATATTGCGAAAGTTTTCCCCTTTGTTTTTTAATGAAGGTTGTGTAAACGACGGGATATGTTAGCTCGCTTTTGTTTATCTTAGAGGGCCTATCTTGTGGGAAAAAGTAATCACCCAAGGGAACGACCCAACCGGGAACACGCTAAAGCCAAGCGACTTCCAACTAGTATATAAGTGTGGATATTGGAACAAAGGCCAATATCACGAGGATTATTCCAACAAGATGGATAGCAATGGACTCTCGCCGATGTTGGATAATCCCCCACGAACGGAATGCCCGAATTAGAACCCCTTGTTTAGAAAAAGGTCAAAACCTTGTCTATCTTGTTGGTGCAAAAGGTCATGTCCTTTGATGCCGCCCCACGTAACATGCGGTCTTGTTGTGGAAATGGAAAGTATGCCATGGGAGATTCATGGGTACTAATGTTTGGCTGACCTAAATAAGTGAGTGTCGTGGAGGGGAGCCGATATGGTCAAGCATTTAGCCATTCGCACAAGATATACGCAGCTGGATTTATCCAAGTGGGAACCCAACAAGGTATTGTCTCATCAACCTAGGAGTGTAAAAGTGCTTGGACAGAACACATTGCTTGATCTTGAAAACATTTGAAAAATGAACATACATAAAAAAACCTTGAAATTTCAAACACCTTGTGGGAAACAAATACCTATTGACGAACTTGCCCACTCTTGCTTTCCCTAGGAATCACATTCCTAGAGGTTTCTAAGTGTACAAGTTCTACCGTCATTTGTTTCCAATAAGGATAAACATAAGGAACTTTTGCCCTATTTTCCTCGATTTCCACACAAAGGACCTTGTGGGATGAGAAAGAGAATGGGACACTAGACATATAGTTTGAAAACTTGAGCAAGAAAGTGTCTTGGATAAAAATAACCTTATTTAACCAAGATAAAGAAACAAATTGAATTACACGTGTTGTTTCCAATGATTTCCCACAACATTAAGATCCCAAAGCCAAAGTTCAAGAAAGTGAGTCTAAAAATCCGTGAGCAACGCCTTGAGATGCTCCTTGAAGTAAGGGAAAGACTTGTATACAACTTTTACAAACAGGCCTCAAGGAACAATCCCACATTGTATGCATTTTATTGCCAACAAAATCTTGAACTTTTTCAAAGGTTTTCATTTCTCTCATAGGAAGTCTAGCATGTTCTTCAATACCGAGGTTTTGTAGAGAGAGTCGCATCTAGGTTAAGGTTCAAGATCAAGGTTGTCATTCCCATTCATCCCTCCATCAAATCAAGTCCCATTTCATCATCAAATCTTTTTAGAACTCTAGAATCAATCATCATGCTAAACTTAGAGGGCTGAATCAACATCATCATATCTTGGCTTAAACACACTTGGCCAACATAGTCTTAAACCTTTGGACAAATTTTCTTTGAGATAACACAACTTCTTAAAGTCTATTAGTTTTCAAACACTTTGGCATAACACACTTTGTCAATTCATCCATTTGTGCAAGTTCCCTTAGGATAACACTCTTCCTAAGGAAAAACAACTTCACAACAATCTTGTTTGACTTAACGCATCTAGTCAAATTATCACAATCAATCAAATCAAGAGCCCTTACAAAGTTTAGCATACCTTCAAAAAGTTCTTCAAAAAAGGTTTTCACTCATCCCCTCCATTTAACCCATCACCA
Source organism: Sequoiadendron giganteum (assembly GCA_007115665.2). Lineage (NCBI taxonomy): Eukaryota > Viridiplantae > Streptophyta > Pinopsida > Cupressales > Cupressaceae > Sequoiadendron > Sequoiadendron giganteum. The sequence goes on along the minus strand of CM021106.1, from coordinate 252,446,119 downwards.
TTATCACCATCTTTGATCTTTTAGCTTCCCTAGTTCTTCTCTTTTGGACCTAGAAGATTAGGATCGAACAAATCCCTATTTTTTATGGTCCAAACAAGATCTCAATACAAGAAGGACATGGAGAATATCAGAGAAATATTAGCTTCTATGGACATGAGTCATCTAAACACCGAAGTAAACCTAGCGGGATCAAGCAACTCTCCCTTATCATCACAAAATCCTCAAGAGGAGAGTCATCAAGAGGACAGCACAAATGAAGACATGGGGATGACACCAAATGAAATCATGGAAATGGTTCAAAATCCAGAGAACCACAAAATCGTTAGTGCTATGTTCAAATACCTAAATACGATAGCAAGAGGAGGGGTCATGCCCCCTCCCAACCTTAACACAAGCACTAGTACAGATGCATCCCCATTATCAAACATCAATCAAGAAGTACCTTGCACCACATCAGTCATCACACCAACCTCCCCGAATGTGAACAAAGGGAGTGCCATGTTCCGGGAATTGCAAAAACACCGCTTTGTGGCTAATAGAGAAGCAATCATCACCCCCACACCGGCTACATCTATTCCAGAAAATCCATCTCACCCTTACGTCCCACTCACATTTCATAATCCCGCCGGTTCATTCTCATTTCACACCACACCAGCCTATCAATTGAACATACCAACTGCCCCACCACATGAGGAAGTTGGCTTGTTTGGAACGATGGAAGCTATCAATCCTTTCTCTTTCCAAAGTGGTGCATCATCCCTTCCCCCACTTCCTTTCACATCCGCATCACCTCTTGGAATAGGTCTTCCACCTTTACCCATCAAAAAAATTTCCAATCTAAGCAATCCGACCACCACGTTGAACCCGCTTCTTTTTCCCATATCCTCACAACAAATCGCAACTATTCCTGTCACCACGGTTAATGCATCTATTGGTCCTCAAGTCTCCCAAAGCATGCCTCCTCAAGGACCAATCATCTCAAACACCCTCCGACAACCCAAATCACAATCACCACCATAATCCCTCCACCCGCCACGATAGTTGGCATGATTCCTGCTCCACCACCAATCCCACTAAAAGCCAACACAACAAATTCATTCACCACTCTAATCCAAACCCTCCAAAAGGTCAACCAACAAAGAGTACTCCAACAAAAGCAGCAAGCCCAAGCACAAGCTCAAGCTCAAGCCCAAGCTCAAGCCCAAGCCCAAGCCCAAGCTCAAGCTCAAGCCCAAGCGCAAGCTCAAGCTCAAACCCAATAGCAGGCACAAGCTCAATACCAAGCGCAATTGCAAGCGATCCACCTACAAGCCTACCAACAAGCCCTGCAAGACTTTCAGGCATAGCACCAAGCTAAACAAAAAGCTTTATTGGCACAACAGTAGCTCGACCAACAACAAGCATTGTTGGCACAACAGCAGCTAGACCAACAACAAGCGTTACTAGCTCAACAACAGGCTTCATGGGAACAACAGCAGATGGACCAACAGCAAGCACTATTAGAACAGCAATAGCAAGATAAACAACAGGTGTTGTTGGCACAAATGTAGGCTTACCAACAAGCCTTAAACACACAACCAAGCTTGCAGCAAACACCAACCAGTACTCTCCCCACCCATCAAACACCTCCAACACCTCACCACTCATTCATCCCACCCCCCGACCCAAGCAAGGATGTCACAACACAAATCAAACTACTTTTGTAGCAGGTGTTGGACTTCCAAGCAGGAAAAACCACAAGGACACCAGGAAATTTGTGCCCTTATCCATTCGATAGAACTCTCACCATGGTACCATTCCCAAAGGGATTTGAGATCCCCAAATTTGATAAGTATAATGGAACGGGCAACCCTGAAAACCACGTCAGGGAATTTTAGGTGCACTGCATGGAGGTTGCATATGATGACACATACCTTATGCGGCTCTTTCCCCGAAGCTTGACTGGTCTAGCTATGGAATGGTTATCTTGCCTACCCACGGGCATTAAAACATTCAAGGAAATAGTGGAGGCTTTGCTTAAAAATTACGCTTTTAATATGGGTGTGAATGTTAGTTTAGAAGAACTATCTACACTCAAACAAGAAAAAGGAGAGTTATTCGCATCCTTCTTGCAAAGATGGCGATCCAAGGCCAATCAGAGCAAGTGGACTATGCCAGAAGAACAACAAGTTTGCACCATTATATCCAACCTTGATAAAAACTTGGCATTTTACTTGAAAATGCAGTGCATCACATCATACGATCAACTCATTCCAAAGGCGCTCAACATTGAAAGGGCCCTTACAGCGTGAGAAGGTGCACCAACATTCACTCCACCGCAGGATAACCGCCCATCTAACAACTACAATGATAAACCTTAAACATGGTTGAGGAACAAAAATATCACGAACGACGACGTGGTCGACGCTAAGGTAGTCATCAGTGCTCCTAGGAAAAATACCCAAAATCATCATCAACCGCAAAATCATAATCACAACAATGTGCAGACTAATGCGGTAGTAGCACAGTCACAACCACCTTCCACCAGTCAAGTCAACAATGTGGGTAATCAAGGAGGACCACCTCCCTGCAACAAGTTTCCCCCCAAGAGGAAGTTCACAGCCCTTGGCGAATCGATTGAGTCTGTCATGAAGAAATTGGTCAAAGAGAACCTAATCAAGATCTCTAACTCCGAACAATACACGAAGCCCATGACCAAACCACCGTGGTACAATGAGAATCTCCTGTGTGACTTTCACAAAGTCAAAGGACACACCACCGCCAACTGCATGAGACTCAAAAATATCATCCAAGACCTCATCAAGGATAAGGTCATCAACATCGAGCCGCTGGCCGAAAACCAAGACCTGAAAAATCTACATGAATCCAATGCCGAATCATAACCAAGGAAACAATCAGGGAAATAACCAAGGGAATAATAAGGGTAAACAAAAGTATGCTAGTGCTAACCTGGTATATGACAAGATAGTCGGATGTGTCAATGAGATGGTCACCATCATAAATATCAAGGGAGCTAACAATGACTGTAGAGTCACCACACGAGGCGGAAAGGTTACCATTGTTGGGGCACCTGCTAAGACCCCCATTACCAACACAAAGGCCATCCCCTATGATTACAATGTAATTGACTAGCTGAAAAGAACACCCGCACAAATCTCCATCATGGAATTACTAAAAATCTTCACCGCCCATAGACAGATCCTAGATGAAGCACTAGCTACGTCTGCCATTGCTGCCACCCTTGATACAGAGCAATTTTAGGCTATGGTGGGTAACATCGTTACCCCAAATCTCATCACATTTTCAGACCAATATTTTCCCCCACAGCCATCTCATAATCGTGCACTCCACCTCCAAGTCCTAATCCACATAAAGAAAGTCAAACGGGTCCTGGTAGATGGAGGTGCAGGCCTTAATATTTGTTCTCTGAAACTTATAAAGAAATTGGGATTCGCTGAGGATTCCATCAATAAGAACAAAAGCATCACCATAAGAGCATATAATGACCAGGAAAGAGTGTCTCAAGGCACTATCAAGATCCCAATCCAAGTGGGGCCAGCAACTATGGAAACCACCTGTCAGGTCCTTGACCTCGACTTACCATACAACATCCTCCTAGGATGCCCATGGATACATGGAATGAAGGCAGTGGCCTCAACCTATCACCAGTGCATTAAGTTCTCATATCAAAATGAGGAGGTTACTATACATGGGGATCCCAAACCTTTCGCCTATTGCAAAAACTTGGAAGCCAAGTTTTACAAGATCCCTCAAGTACCTAAAAATGATGAAGGACCATCCACTTCATACATAGACCCAGCTAATCTTGCCTCCACTTTTGCGACAGAGACACCCGCCATCCCTGACATATCCGAGATCAAAAACATGATACAAGACAATGGATGTGGTGATTATAGAATGAAGAGAAATGCTTTTGTTGTAGGAGAGTTACCACAATCTCCTAGGTCACATGGACAACCACAATTGATTCAAACACCTATTCACACTAGAACGGAACCCTCTGGATTCCACCATTGGGGGGATCTCAGTCGAGAGAATGTGGATGAGGAGGACATCACAAACACTCTATACCAAGATGAAATACCCACTCCCACCCTACCCATGGAGGAAACAAATAAAGGGTTACAAATGATGTTCGGCATGGGTTATAACAGGAATGAAAGCCTAGGAAGAAACAATGATGGACGGTTGGAGCCCATCATTGTAGAAAGAAGAACGTGGAACCTTGGCCTTGGGTATACTCCTTCGAGTATAACCGTATGTGGCAGAGGTACTCCCAGAAGAGCAGTCTGGTCCTCTCCTCGGGTAACAACAGCCACTTCTAGACCACCCGTTTGCTTAGGTATCCTGCTCAATAATTACACCTTTGACGTCACTGATATTCCTAGTAGTGACGATGATGATACTATAGCAAGTCTCCCTAGGATTTTCAAGGATTCCTCTTTGCTCATGATTAGTGCCTCACCCGCTGAGTCAAACCAACCAACCCACCAAATCACCGTAGTGCACCCCCAACTCATCAATCACAACCAACGAGGACCACCGATTCTAGACTCATTTGAAAATGATGAGGCCCTCTCGGAATTCATGGGACTAAGGGATACAATTCCATGCGAAGATCACAAGGCTGGACTCAACATTACACTGGACACACAAGCATACTATGGGGAGACGATTGAGTCCTTCAGTCGCAAAAGAAAAAGATCGAGAATAAGTTCAGAGTTATTGAGTGAAAACCACACTGTGGCACTCTCTAACCATAAAACAGTAAACATAAAGGACGCATCCAATGGTAAAAACCTCTCTGAGGCACCGGAGGATGAAGGATTCAATCTCCCCCCTACTGCTCTACATCAGGAGAAATCAGCAGTATTGGCAGAATAGTGCAACCCGATCAACTTAGGAACAGAATCAGAACCACAAATTACCTTCTATGCAGAATCCCTCCTAGTAGAAGAACAGGAACTATTGGCAGCATTCCTAAAGGAGAGAAAGGTAAATTTTGTGTCGACTTATGCAGAAATGCTAGGCTTGGACCCTGAAGTAGTAGTTCATCATTTGGTCGTTTACCCCAGAGCAAAACCAAACAGACAAAAGCTAAGGAAGATGCACCCACAAATAGCCTTGCTCGTCAAAATTGAGCTACAGAAACTTCTGGATGTTGGCTTCATACACCCGATTGACTATCCAGAATGGGTATCAAATCTTGTACCTGTCTCAAAACCAAAAGCAGGCATTCGCATATGCACATATTTCAGAGACTTAAACAAAGCGTGTCCTAAGGATGACTTTCCACTACCCAACATTCACATGATAGTGGATATGACGGCCGGACACAAGATGCTATCTCTAATGGATGGTTTCTCGAAATATAATCAGATAACAATAGAAAAAGAAGATCAACACAAAATAGCCTTCACATGTCCTTGAGGCACTTACTGCTGGAATGTGATGTTGTTTGGGTTGAAGAATGCAGGAGCTACCTACCAAAGAGCCATGACATTAATCTTCCACGACATGATCCATAAAACAGTCGAAGATTATGTAGACGACATACTAGCTAAATCAAAGAAGAGACAAGATCATATAGCAACTCTAAGTGTTATCTTTGACAGGCTCGAACAATATAAGGTTAGACTCAACCCGAAGAAGTGTCTTTGGGGTACAATCGAGAAAGCTGCTAGGATACATATTTTCAATGAGAGGAATAGAGGTGGACCCTGCAAAGGTAAAAGCAATCTTTGAAATGGAAGCACCAAGAACGTTAAAACAACTAAGAGGATTGCAAGGTAGACTCCAGTCCATCCGGAGATTCATAGCACAATTGGCAGATAAACAGATTGCCTATTCACACCTACTTCACAAGGGAGTAGCTTTCAGATGGGATGACAAATGCGAGCAAGCATTCAGCAAAATAAAATAATATCTACTTGCACCACCTGTGTTGATGCCACCAATTGTGGGGAAATCATTAATCCTATATATCCCTGCAGAAACAGCCGCCCTGGGGGCCCTTTTAGCCCAACATGATGAAAAGGGAACCGAGCGGGCTATCTACTACATCAGTAGAACAATGGTGGGAAATGAGCTCAATTACACGTCAATAGAAAAAGCTTGTCTAGCACTAGTATTTGCAGCTCAGAAATTCAGACACTATATGCTAGCGCACCAAATCAAGTTGATTTCCAAAACAGACCCTCTAAAGTACCTATTGTCAAAAGCAGCGCTTACAGGTAGAATGGCTAAGTGGGTAATCATATTATCTGAACATGATATCGAGTATGTAGAATGAAAAGCAATAAAAGGACAAGTCATTGCAGATCAGCTGGCAAAATCTCCCCTCTACACAGATAACCCACTCATATCAGAATTCCCAGATGAGTCCCTTTTTAACCTTGGTGCAGTAGACCATTGGAAGTTATACTTTGATGGCTCTCACACACAACATGGATCAAGAGCTGGTGTGTTCTTCATCACATCGCAAGGAGACTGCATACCTAGATCATACAAGCTAGCATTCCCTTGTACTAACAATATTGTAGAATATGAGGCTTTGACCATAGGTCTCAAGATTTCAGCACAGTGGTGAATCATGGCACTAAAATTCTATGGAGACTCACAACTTATCATCAACCAAGCCAATGGTGAATACCAAACGAAGGATGATAAGCTCGCACCATACAAGAAGGTGGTAGAAAGCCTCAAGGAATCTTTCATTGACATTACCTTTGAGCATATACCAAGGACAAACAACAGAGCGGCCAATGCAATGGCGATAATTGGATCCTTACTGGACATCCCTTGTAACATCTCAAAACATGAATTCCTCGTAGAGCAGCTTCTCGTACCCACATTCAAGGTACCAAAGTCAGAATACGCGTGTGAACTCGTTGGTCCTGGTGATCTTTGGCATCATGATATATGCACCTACCTAAAGTTAGGAATCCTCCCCACTGACATCAATCCAAACCTAAAACGCACTTTTTTCAAAAAGACTTCACATTTTGTCATCCTAGGAGAAACCCTCTTTCATAGAAGCACCGACAGAACCTTGCTACATTGTTTAAAACTCGAGGAAGCCTTGACTGCTTTAACGAAGGTACACAATGGCACATGCAGGTCACACTCGAGTGGTATGACCTTGGCTAAGAAGTTGTTGAGAACAGGGTACTACTGGTCGACGATGGAGAAAGAGGCACACAACTTTGTCAGAAAATTCCTGCAATGCCAATAGCATGGAGACCTTATTCATGCACCAGCTCAAGAACTGCATCCCATTGTTACACTTTGGCCCTTTTCACAATGGGGGCTCGATCTCATTGGCAAAATATCACCCACCTCATCCAATGGCCATAAGTTCATCATCACCGCCACCAAATATTTCACAAAGTGGGTCAAAGCAATTCCCATGACCTACATCACAGGAAAACAAATATCCAAGTTCATCCTGAATTACCTCATTTGCCGATACGATGTCCCCCAATCCATTATCTCTGATAATGGTACACCCTTCAAGAATTAGGATGTCCATGATTTGTGTGAAAAATTCAAAATCCAACACCATTTTTCCACTCCATACTATCCACAAGGCAATGGCCAAATAGAAGCTACAAATAAAACCATTCTAAAAATCCTCAAGAAAATAGTCAATGACTCTGGTCCTGACTGGCATCTGCAGTTAAATCCCGCCTTATGGGCCTACCGCACCAGCATTCGCATGCCAACAGGCGCCACCCCATTCTCTCTGGTCTACGGATCAGAAGCCATCCTCCCTATCGAGATTGAGCTCCTGTCACTGAGGATATCACTGCAGAATCTCATCACAGATGAGGAATACAGGGTTACAAGATTCAATGAGCTGGAATTACTAGACGAAAGGTGCATGGATGCCCTTAATCATTTACAAGTGTACCAGAATCGCCTGAAAAGGAGCTACAACAAGAAGATCAGACAACGCACTTTCCAAGTTGGTGACCTCGTAATGAAAGAAAACCAAAAGAACATGCCAAATCCGGATACAAAGGGAAAGTTTGAGCCCAACTGGTTGGGACTCTTTATCATCACTGCAAGTTACAAATCGAGGGCATATCAGTTGTCGACACCGAAAGGCGAACCCCTGCAGGAGCCCATGAATAGCTCGCACCTCAAAAAGTTTTATGCCTAAATGTTACAAAGTGTAGAACCAGAAAATAAAAAAACAATCAAAAAAAGTCTTGAAAAAATGGTCACCTTGATGAAAACTTGGCAAACAGGCATCTTGGCGACAACAAAAAATTCAAAAGATCAAAAAATCCAAAAAAATCAGAAAAGGATTGAAAACAATAAAGAAAAAAATCGTCTTCTAGTGAAAACCACTTCGGTGGCGCTTTGGACAAGTACCTTGGTGAAAACCTGGAAAACAGGTGTCAAGTGTAAATAAAGCACCTTCCCCATCTACCAGGATCTGCACAACTCATTCCATCACTCATTTATCCACTCATCCGCTCGCATCCATACCATAGCCTGTGTGGGTGTCTACACCATATTCCACCATGGAACTACTTGGCATTTCTAAGGTCAGTTTGTCCTGCCTTTATCGAAGTAGTCTATCACACCACACTGGGGGCACGTTCTCGCAACATCAGATCGGATTCATGTACATTCTTGTGATCTTTTTCAAAATTCATCAAAAAACCAAAAACATGTCTAAAAATCAGAAAATCTTCAAAAATTCATCATTTAGTATTGTCAGTTTTCCACCTGGTCAAACTACGTCATCTCTGAGCTCGAACGTAGGCAAGGTTGATCTTTGATCATCCCCCGAGACAGTAAGAATTGGTCCTTAGGCATCCGTCGCATTGGCAATCCGTTTGCACATCTAGTTTGCATCTTAAGTCAGTCCTTTAGGCATTAAAATGGCAATCCATTTGTCCATCTTACCATCAAGTCAAGTCTATCGTCAGTCGAACTACGTGGTCTCTGCATGTATAACGTAGGCAAGGCTAATCTACGGATTAGCTCCCGAGACCCCTAGGATAGGTCTTTAAGTTATTCTGTTCGTCGTAAATCTTGAAAATACCAAAAACAGCCTCAAAATATCTGAAAAAATAAAAATGGTGCATCCATTTCATCTCGCTTTCACTCGTGATTGTCTCACTCATAATAAAGTCAATCGTCACTTTCACCCTTTGGTGAGTCAGTCATAAGCAAGTTTAGCATGTCTCAAAGTGAACACCTTAATTGTCAAAGTCTCAAGTTTAGCATAGTAAGCAAGCAAGTTGGTCAACTCAGAGTATCAATAGCTTATCACCCAATCAGCCCCATCAAAACCCTGATCACTACATGTCCTACGATGAAGCTTTCCTATGATGGACATAAGCATCAGGTAACCCTCATAGTAGTTAGTCTTGGCTAGCGGTATGAAGAACATTAGCTTGTTTGTTTACTTTAGCTTAGTTTTTTAGACTCATCTTATTTTGCGCTCATTCCAAGGACCTCTTGGTGATGCCTAAACAAAACAGGTTTAGAGAGAAAGGAATGGGGCAATGATTTTTATCTTTTTTATCTGTTGTGCTTGTGGGATACACTCGTAAAATAACTTAGTTATGCATGTTTTGTTTGGTTTATGACAAGGATGTTTTAGATATCTTGTTGACCACATAGGAAAGCTTGTTTTTTTGTGTTTTGGTCTGAGATGTTTAGAATGTCTGAACTACACCCTAAATAAAGTATGTATGCTAAGTGTGAGCAAGAATACTCCTATCTGATTGTCGAGTCAAATTCCATCACACTAAGTATCGCTCCATCCAGGTCCTTAATACCTCGATGCATCATACTTATGTGTGTTATCAAACATAACGCAATGGACCCTTTGAAAATCCCAATTCTTATATGCAAATGTAAAATCGCCATCATCATCATGACTAACTCATTAATTCTACATTTCTGCTACCATTCTTTCCACACTAACATGGTATTATAACAGTAATCAAAACATCGCCCATGCATACATCTTGCATCCACTAGATAGTTAACATCAGAAGAGCATTATATCATATCAATATCTTAAGTTATGAGGAATAATATAAATTCGTTATTCTAAACATCTTAAGACATCATTACATCATGCATTATCATCTGCAACCATTACCATTACCATTTGCATTCATTACCATCATTAATACGCATTACGTCATTTAAAGCACGGAAAATACAAAAAGAAATACATTCATTACATACACTGCATCACATGAACCATAAAGATAGAAACATCTCATAAACATCACATATTTGCATGAACATCATAAAAGGGTGAATCATCTCATATATATCATCAAAAATCACTATTATAATACAAAATCGGATCAGGTGTCCATCGGATACATAATACAATAAGGCCAAAATACTGCAGCCCATATATCAAAAAATGAAGCAAAACTATCATGTGATCAAAAAGGGGGCAGGCCCTGCCGGCTGCTGCCCTCCCCATCCTATCTCTCACCATGTGCCTCTGTCAGTCACCTCCCCGTCTGCTGGGAAAATACTGGCACTCTACGATCAGATGGTACTACCTGTTGATAATGATGTCGATAATACTTGGCCTCTCTGATAGCCTCTCTATAATCCTAAATATCAATCGATCGGGCCCGAGATGAGGATGCTACACTCTCTAACTGTCATTTTCGGCCTATCTCCTAATCCCTCTCGAATCGTGCCTGGTCTCTCTCCGCAGTCAAAACCTGTATCTGCCCCTGTAGTTGCTGAATCAGCGCATCTTGATGGTCGGGCTGCCTTGCTGGTTGTCCTGCCGGCTGTCCTGCTGGCTACCCTACTGGCTGATGTTGAGGATCTACCCTCGACTGACCATCCTGATCTCCAGCTCAAACAAGTGACTATTGATCCCCATCCCTAGGAGGTGTCTAATGAGGAGGTGCCCCACCTTGTCCTCTGCCTCGCCCCCTGCCACCTGCTAGGCCCCTACGTCTGCGTTGTGGGACAACTGCACCTGGAACTGTTAATCTAGGAGGAGGCCTGAACCATGCCCTGTAAGCTGCGATGACTCCTGCATCTGTCGGCCCCTGATCATATGGCCATGGCCGAGCCACTAACTACCTAAATGAGGACACTGCCTCGTCTGTTGGGATGGGCTGGCCCCATGTTGTCTCCCTGGTAATACGTACAAAGATGGCCATACACTGGTCATCTGGCCTGTCCTGTACCTCCCTGAAGTGACGAGCAACCCTATCCAGAAGATATCTCTCAATCATCGTGTGCTCTTGGCCCTGCATCAACCTGTCTTGTCGAGCAAAGAAGAGTTGTTGATCATCATCTATCCACGGACCAATACCCATCCATGGTCTCCAAACGAACTCTCTCATCTCATCAAGAACTCGCTGCCAGTACGGAATACCACCTGCTCTAGTAAAGGAGAAATGCATCAATGCCCTGCTGTACTGCCAAACAAGGGGGTCATTTGTCTCTAAGGGAACTGGTGTGATGTCTGGACGAAGCACTGAGATCCTCTCCCATCCCCACACATGCATCAAGGTGTCGCCTGCCCCGATGGACCTGTTGTCCAGGTAAACAAACTTGTGAAGGTCTCTATAAAGGGACGCCAGTAGTACCGGTCCCCAAGTGAAGCACTCCCTCTAATGAACCATCTGATCCCATGCAAGCTCCCATCCTAGACTGAAATATTGCCCTCGCCGATCAGGTACCACAAAGCCTGAGATAATAGCAGCAATGATCAGTTGATATATGTGCACTCGGTCACGATACAGCTGTAGATCAATCTGACCATCGCAGAACTCAATAATATCCATCTCCATCACTCTGTAACAAGCCTCTCTGCCAGCATCTGGATCATAGATAACTCGAGTCCCGTGAATAGGCAAATGAAGGATGCGCCATACATCCTCAAGTGTGATGGTGGCCTCGCCAGTAGGAAGATGAAATGAAGAGGTCTCACTGTGCCATCGCTCTGCCAGGGCCGTAAGCATACCTAGGTGAGCCCGAACAGGAGGGGCGTACACAATGTACTAAAGGCCAATGGCACCAAGGTGCTCTTGGACCAACTCAGGCATGGCCCCTAATCTACTAAGTACTGGCCATCGATGCTCCCATGAATAGAGTACACCAGGCTCCTCCTGCACAAGAAAGGCGGTCGCATCAGAAAAATAAATTTTTAAAGTCAAAATCTGCCTCAAACTGGCAAATGCGACGCTGTTTGCGGGTGCGGCGCAGTTTGGAAATTCCAAATTGCACCGCCATGGTGGAGTTTGTCATTTTGGCAATTGCAAAATGACCCGCGCGGTGCACTTTTCATATTCGGTCTTATTTGTCCCGAACCCTAATTTCCTAACTGAGTCATGCGGTGAAGAATGGACATGCGGCGGACTTTGGAATAACTAAGTGCAAAATTGCAAACTAGCCCGCGTGGGGCACTTCGCATATGCGGTGCAATACAGCACCGCGCGGTTGCAATAAGACACTTTCAACGGTGCCATATGGCACCGCGCAGTTTGAACTGAACCTTAACCCTATTTAATGCACGTAAAACGATAAAATTAAAAGACAGATAGGGGTACATACCACGGGTCCTGCGCCAACTGGCCACTGATGTGTCTGAACCCTCTCCATCACATGCCTAGGAAGCTGTCGTTGCACCATTTCCACTCAAACCCAGAGCTAAAAATTGAAATTTTCTAAAAGCTAAGATTGCAAAATGAATTGAAAATGACCCCTCGTGGTCTATTTAGGCCTAAAAATTAGGGTTTTTTGACCTAATTTGACCTCCCAACTTGGGTTTTGGTCCCCTGAGCCTGTTTTCGTCCAACTGAGAGTCGTTTTGCGTCCCTTCTGGCATTTTAAGCAGTTTTCTAGCATTCTGGAGCATTTCTGGCCTGTCGGGCACCTTGTTATCTTTTTTCGCGAGATCACCCAAAAATTCAAAATTTTCGTCTGATCTCTTGAGGGGGCAGTATCTAGCAATATCCTTCCGCTGGGGCAGCAGTGGGGCATCTAAAAAAATAAAAAAAATTTGAACTTTGATCACAGCAGTTTATTCTTTGAATCAAAGCAACAAGTGCATTGCTTCAAAGAGGGGCAAAATGTAGACATGAAAAATGAACAAATTCGTTTTGGCACACCTCATCCCGATTACTAACAACGTTTCTTCTCAGATCAAATTCTAAGCATTTCATCACTTTCTATCTTTTAATTCAATAAATCATTATTCATTGGATTAAGTCTATCACCTCCTTTGATTAAATTAATCAATTTAATTTAATTAACCCTACATTGTTGTTTAATTAAATAAATCATTTTATTTAATTAACATCTCTAAAGTCCTCCTATTAAATTAAACCTTGTTTGATTTAATCTAACACATTCCTTCTTTATTAAATAAATCAATTAATTTATTTGATAAATCATTTCCTCTCAATTATTGACTTAAATCAATTCACAAACTTAAGTCTAAATGGTCACATCACCTAATTCTTCATTAATTTAATCAAATCCATGATTAACTTAATCCCTCTCACTAAAATCCTCTAGAGAATGCAACTTGCACAATAAATCAATTACTTTGATTTATTAATTCTCCTATTTTCCCTCACAAAGCATCAAAAAGGGAATATTCCTCTTTTGAATTCAAAAAATCCAAGTGGACTTGGTCCTTCCAACAAAGCATTAAAATCCTTTTACATGTCCTTGACCTTGAGCCAAGTGACAATAACTTCATTCCTTTTCCCTCTTCAACATGTCATTTCTCAAGTTTGAAATGCCACCTAATTGCATTTATTGGCACATTGGCCAAAACTTGCACATTCCTCATCCAATCACATGTGGACAAGTGGCACAATGCCATTGGACTATCTTTTGTCCCACATTGCTCAATCTTAGCATCTCTTCCAAGATTTGAATCTATAAATTGGAGACTCTTCTCCTCAATCTTCATCCACAACTCATATGCAAAGTTACTCTCTTCAAGTGAGAATTGATTTTGCTATTTTTATCCACACATTCACAACATCTCATATTTTGCATCAAGGTTATGCTCAAATCTCTTTGGAGATTTGACCATTTCTCTCATTCAATCAAACATTTACAATTAGGAATTGGGAAAGGGCCAATTGCAACATATCATTGGCACCAATTCCCCCATAAGATCTTTAACTTATTTGCTTAATTAAGATTTAATTCAAGTTTCTTGCTTCATGTTCTTCATTTTCTTAATTTTAGCTTAATAGGTGGATTTTATGGGGAATTCTTCAAATCTTTACATGCATATGTGATCTAACACTAACAATGTTTGACTTCCTTGTGCATTTGCAGGTTTAGGGGTTCACAGTTTTTGATAAGATAAGCAGCATTTATAGGGTGTTGTACCCTTTACACAAAGAGCCCAAAGGGCCAAAAGAAAGCATAGTTCAAACAGAACTTGAACTAGAAGAACCAACAGAAACAGTTGACTGACAACTATAGAACAACCTAAAAAATTTAAACAACCCCTGAAATAGAGGGGTCAAAACCTACTCCACAAACCCGGGGTCGTGAAGAGGCAACGGATTTGGGGAGTCCTTTCTTCTTCTGTAGCACAACAGACCAAGAAGGCTCAGAGTTGGGAACCAACGAGACAGGCGGGGGGAGCAGATCCCCACCAACCACCACAAGAGAGGATCCATCACACAGTGGGGGAAACGGCAGCGAAGCAGCAGAGATCGAAGCAGACAATGGACCAGCAGAATCGTTCAATGAAGGATGGACAGGTTCAGGCAAGACAGCAACAGCAGAAGGTTCTGACGGAATAGAGACAGCAGAACGGGGCAAAGGTTCCACGGCAAGCATAGCCAGTAGAGTTGGCTCGGAAGGGTCTCCCACCTTAGAGGAACTATTTGAAGGGGGAGAACCAACAGTGAGATGGTTCATAGGAGCATCCTTCCACCAAGAAGCAGCACTCTTACAGCGAGCAAGAGGGCAGCCGAAAGCCAAGTGACCAACAGAGAAGCAATGCCTGTAATGAAAAGGGAGCCCCTCATAGTCCAGAAGTTGCTTACAAGGTTGGTCTACCACCATCAAGACCACATCACCATGGAGTGGTTTGGAGATATCCAAATCTATCAAAATACGAGCCACCATAGTATGCCCAATATCCTGAGTCATAGAGTCCACCTTCAAAAAGCTGCCAATGGCCTCAAAGCAAGAATCCTCCCAAAATTGGAGAAGGAGATTTGGCAAACGAACCCAAATTGGTCTGATATTTAGAGGCTCCGTAAGGGGATTGAAAGAGTGAGACCACGGTCGGATGAATAGTGAATGAACACCCCACATCCACCCCTGATCTAGCACTTTGTCAAGATCCACCGGGGTAGAGAAGGTAACAAAGAAAAAACCTCTAGCACTGGGATAGAGGTCAATCTGTCCAGAAACCAAAGGCTTCAAAAAACCAACCACCCACTCATGGAGATCAAGTAGGGAGGGCCAGAAGTCATTAAACCTACAAACCACACCCTGACGCACATAGAAGTATTCATTCTCAGCAACCTCAGGCCCACAGACCACCATAGGGGAGTCTCGTGCACAAGGAAAAGGACGAACCCTACCAGGGACCTGGGCACGAGCAGCAGCAACAAAATATTTATGAGAATCAACAAGAGGAGGATCCCCAACCACATCCCACACAACACTTGTTGGAACACGAGCAACAGCAACAGAAGAGTCAACAGGAGGAGGGCCCCCAGCCACACCTCACACAGCACGTGCCAACGAAGGCCTTTCCAAAGGCGGCGTATAAACCTCGCGTCCCTGCACCTACAACAAGTCAAGAGGAACAGGGGGATCTGCCGCCCCCACAGACACGCCAACACTCACGCCCAAGTCTAGCGATTTTGAAACCAGGCTCCCACCCAAAGCCAACACGAAAGCAGCAATGGTCTTCATCGTGAGAGCCAACATAAGGATCAATTTTTTGCACCAAAAAATATGTTCAAATAATTAAGCCTCTACAAATTATTGCAACTATCACCCTTCTATAATAGCTCTATATGTTTATAAGATTTAGTTTCAAATGAACATCATATAGAGACTTTTTCAAAAGCTAAGAACTAAGAATTTAAGAACAAGAAAATCACACAAAGAACTACTCAATAGATGGCATCTCTTGTAGAAACTGTATATAATGAACATATCCAATTCTTTTGTGTAATCAAGGTATATTAAGACCAAACTTCAAAAATGGTAGACAAAATCTCATTGTCAACAAAAGAACAATGCAAAGTGCAAGCTTCGACTCTTATCTTAGATCCTTTCAAAATGTATCAAGAAAATTGCAGCATAAGGGCATTTTGTGCAAAGCCTTCTAAGTTGAATATGACCCTAGCAAAAGTTGAGCTAGTAGCAACCTTTGGTATTTAAAGCTCTTTCAGCAAGGACATCTCATCCAAACCCTAAATTTAACCTATGCAAAGAAGTACACCTATGATCTATCACATATCTAAATTTTCTCTCTTCATCTTGATCATAGATCACAGAGTGTCATCCAAATGTTGATACCAAAACTCCTACAAAGTTTTATTCCAAAATTTTATGTAAAATTGAACACATATCCAACATCTATATCATTCCTTCAAGATTGTTTTTGCTAAATTTGTTGATCATTTAAAATTGATTCCACTTATTTGTAGAATATCTTCATCACTTCTAAAGATAACACAACCATCTTTTGTGCATTTCAATGTTTTACATCCCCATCTCAAGCCATGTGACTTAATTAAGAGAAAGTGGTTATTGAAATTATTTATATATTAAATAAAAACTTGAGATATTTGGAATGGACTCGATAAATATACCTAGTGTGCGATAAAAATACTTTAGCTTTGACTTTACCTAGAAGCTTGTTGATGGGTGTTTTTCACACTTTCTCAACACAGGTAATGCATAGGTGCATCACCTCTCTTGAAAGGAAATATCCAACAACAAGTTGCTGAAAATTACCCCAAGGTCTCTCGGGTGTCAGGTCATGACTTGCTTGGAATATCTCAGTTGATGTTTGATGTGATCTTGTTGGTAATCATAGGGCAGACTTACGGAAGTTAGGCTGGAAGAAAGTTAAGTCTTTGGGCGGAATTCTTGAAGTTCCCCTTTGTTTGGCATAGACCTTAGTATTCTATAAAATCTCTCAGCGGAGAAAGACCCAATTCAATCCATCTTAGCTCCAAAGAGGCCCTCCTTCTAGCACTAATTTTGTTGATGGGTGTTTTTCACACTTTCTCAACATAGGTAATGCATAGGTGCATCACCTCTCTTGAAAGGAAATATCCAACAACAAGTTGCTAAAAATTACCCCAAGGTCTCTCGGGTGTCAAGTCATGACTTGCTTGAAATATCTCAGTTGATGTTTGATGTGATCTTGTTGGTAATCATAGGGCGGACTTACGAAATTTAGGCTAGAAGAAAGTTGAGTCTTTGGGCGGAGTTCTTGAAGTGGGAAGTTGATGTGCGCTTTGTTGTAGGTTCAGACAACGATCTTGAACTCATGTTTCAACTTGAGATTTTGCTTTACAATGTGCAATGAAACTTAGCATAGGTTACTTATTAAAAAAAAGGAAAAAGGGCAGGGAAGAGAGGAGGTTCCTGGACCTACAACTATGAATGAACAGTGATCATGGAGGTTTCTACTATGGACAGCTTTCTTGAAACAAAATTTCACTTAACCAGAAATTTCACAATGTCATGAAATATGTGCTATCTTCTAAGGACTGCAGATATTTTACCATTCATTCACCATGTACATGCATTAACAAAGATAAAATTTTGAGGCACCTTTGAATTTAAGCCTAGACTAACTTTACACAACCATCTACAGCAACAAACAGCCAAAAGTATGGACAAGGAAGGCATCTACATAGCAGAAATCTTCACAACCATAGAACAACATTACTAAATCTATCAAAGTAAACTAAAAATAACTGGAATAGCAAATTAAATCTAACTAAATCATATAACTATGAGAGATGAACCATGAAACATGCAAAGAAACTCTAAAATCCACCAAAGACAATGTATAGCCACACAAAAAGTGTTTTAAAACCAAAATAAACATCAATACTCATGTTATTTCTATTAAAAATTTTGCAGCATGTCATTACAACAACTCAACTCTCTCTTTAAAATGAGAGGAGGACCCCTATTTATAGTGTCCAAAAAGTAGAATGAATGGCCAAGATTGATTTACATTGTGTGGCCAAGATTCACTACAAACTAGGGTTCTACCTACCCCCCAAATATATTACATTTTAAAATACATCCTTGTCCTTATCCCTATTTTGTCTTCTAGTGGCAACACTGTAGCATTTTGTCTTTTTGTTCATTGCCTTTGTTGCAGCTATTTTGTAAGGAACTCTTCACCAATAATAGGGTTGCCTTCCTGCTTCTTCAAAGCAACATACTCCATGAATTTCAGAATCACCGGCTGGAGTTTATCGATTTCTATGATCTCAAATCGCAGCACTTGGTAAGTCCATTCTTTGGACCTGTCGGAGAGCTTTTCCCAATCCTCCTCATACTTGGAAGTGTGGTCCTTGAATAGCTTAGATTGGGTGAAGGCTTGAGCAGCAAAACTCATGAAATTGGCGGTGATCTCATCTGACATTCCATCCTTCATCCTCTTCTAGAAATGAGGCTTTATTTTCTCTGGATCAACTTGTATGACAGGCATGTCATACTCCATCATTAGCTTTAAGTACCGGCTACAATCTGCCCAAACATCCTTGGCCCAATCAATATCTGGATCAACCTTATCAAGCACATGTTCCAACCATTCCTTTCGATTTTCAAAATCTCGCTTCCATACATCCATCAGCCACTGATCCTCCTCCTTGAATGCAAGCTCTTTTTCCTAAGTCGTGCTTGGCAGTTTGAGGATAGCCTCAATCTTCGGGTAGGTAGACTCATATATCCTTGGGAAGTCCGTACAAAACTTCCTTCATCCCTCAAGAGACTTCTGTAAATCTAGGAATTTGTTTGTTGTCTTGACAGTGTGACTGATGCCCATGTTTCCAGTATATAAGACCTGTCGGAACCAATTCTCTGTGGTTTTATCCAAGTTCTTTCCTCTTTCCAACTTATCTATTTGTTCCTTGGAAAGCAATTATGGTGGGGCCAAATATGTGTTAGGTTTCTCTTCTATTGACGACCATTGTTGGATGTAGGTTGTTAGATCAGCCACTTGTGCCTTGAGCTCTTCCTTTGAAATCTTATCCTGTTGTATCAAATGTACCACCCTGGTGATAGACTCCTGAAGGTGATCTACTTTTTGTTCCCTGGTGGCCATCCCCAAGTCGATGGTGGAAATGTTGTAACTTATTCCTTGTTCTCCCACCACTGGCGTAGCTACCTGCACTATTTTGCATCCGAAGGCATCCATTGTCACCTTCAATCTTATTTTAGGCTTCTTCTCCTTCTTGGTGTTAATTTGAGCTCAGACCAGTATAGCCTCCAATATTGTTTTTAGATCTTTCGAAGCAAGATTTTTCTTCTCCAGTTGCCTTTCCAACCAATCGGGCATTGAGGGCTTTTCTTTGGGTGATTCCTAGTCACCTTCCTTTTCATCTTTTCTGGTTTCAATATCTTTATCCTCAAGAGCCTCTTGCTCTATCCTTGTATCCTCCTTTTCTTCATCGGAGTCCTAGATGAACACCGTGTGTTTGATGGGGAATTTAATGGGTAGGCGTTCCTTGGGTCTCTCTTCCCCTTCAGTATCTTTTTCTTCCTTTTCTTCATCATTCCAATGCTCCTCGAGTTGTTCAATCTTCAGATTCTCATGAGTTTCAGCCTCCTCTTCAGGATTATCTTCTTCTTTTTATTCTTCTTCACCATGAGGGAACACCTCCTCATTATGCTTAGGGTTGTGGTCACGTTCCTCTGTTGGAGATTTATTGCCCTCTATCTCTGTTGTGGTGGTCTTTTCTTCAATGATGGGTTGTTTTTCAGCTTCCTTCTCTTCAATGTCCTTGAGCTGCTTGGCTAGCTCCTCATCAAGCTCAGGGTCAGAGGTCTCTTCAATAATCTGCATCCAAATCCTAGCCATCATCATTAGAGGATTCATAGATGACTTTGTCAATTACTCAATGCTCATACATAGGGTGCTCATGGTAATCGTTTGCCTCTTCTTCTAACCCTTTAGCTGCCTCCCTTTGTTTTTGTTTGTTCAACTCCTCAAAAATTTGCATGGTGGCCTCCATTGTGGGCGGCTCAATAGGAGGATGAGGAACTGAGAGATTGGTTATTGGTTGGGCAATGGCAGCCTGCACCATTGGGTTTGTGAACATCCCAAAGAGTTCAGATGGCACATTTTGCATATATTTAACAAAGGACTCTGGAAGGGTGAGGGCAGGGATTGTAGTTGTTGCGGTGGCAGTTGGAAGAGAAAATGATGGGGACATGGATGATGAGGAAAGTGGTGAGGTGGTAGCCGAGGAGGAATCCACTGATATGATTTGTGTTGCAGGAGAGGTAGAGACAAGGTGGACAGAGATATCCGTTGTGAGCGGACAGGTAGCAACTGTTACATGTGGGATAGGCGGGGTGGTAGCAACAGTAGTAGTAGTTGCAGCAGCGGATGAGATAGGTGGAGAATGCGGTTGATCGACCTCCATTTCCTCTCCCTCATGGAGTGGATCTTCTTGAATTATGGGCATTTCAGTGACACTACCTGATTTTTTATGTTTCTTAGAAGGTTCACCTTTTGAGGCCTTTATAGCATACACCTTTGGGTTAGACTGCTTCTCGTCAGTCTCTTTTCTCTTCCTGGAGTGAGTGAGCAGAGGGGACTTCGATGTTTCTCCTGTTGATGTAGCAGCTACCCCACCATCAGATCCACTTGGCTCACTTTCGAGCCCCTTATAAGTTAGGATGACCCCTTGTTGCTTCAATCGGGCAACTTTCCCATCAATCCATTCTTTTGTGTGAGCCTCTACAGACTTGGTGAGAATGTCAAGGTCATCAACCTCTTTCTCATTCCAATCAATAAATGGTAGTGGTAGATTGGAAATTACATTATACCTGGGGTCTATCACAGTGATCTTGTCTTCTTCCATCTGATTAGGCACTGGAAATAGGTTCACCCTTTTTACAAAGTATGCGGTCATCCGCATATAGTGCCTTATTTGCACCTCATAGTCATCCTTAAAATTGGCCCAGAAGTCTTCAATACTATGGAGATGGGCATATTCTTTTCCAATTGCTTTCCTAATGTGACCATAGGGATCCATCTGTGGTCGGGCCGAGTGGAGTCTGAAATGATATTTGGCCAATTCCTTCTCTGAGTTTTGTGCATATTGGGAGGTATAGAGTTTGTACATCCCCTAACTGAAAGAAAGGGGATAAGGAATCCCTGTTAGATGCTTGCTACTCAAAAGGGTGTGAATATGTCGCAACTGTCGAGAAAGCTCCAATAGAATTATCCGGTCATTGGGATACCGGGGCAACTTATTTGGTCTTTCTGAGAACCCTTGATCGTGGATGCATGTAAACTTAGGATATTGAATGAACAAGAAGGCATATTGCTTGAGGAAAGCTAGAGCACTATGGGAGACTCTCCTCTCGAAGTCACCCCTGAGCAACTTGATGATGTAACCTATGAAAGCATCATTTACCTTGCAGTAGTCTTTCATAAAATTCTTGAATTGCAGTTGAGGGTACTTATCATAGACCTTGAGTTCCCTACCAGGCTCTTCATCCGAAGCTCTAAACAAACCATTGTATTACCTCCGCTCGGCCAATGAGTACACCAGATAAGATGTCATGTAGAATTTGGAGGTCTTCTTGACATTCATAAATTGCTCGTGGAAGCAATCGTTGATTATCCCACCCCAATAAAATGTGGTATCCTCCTCTCCACGGAGAATCTGTTCGACAAAGTAGACCATCCATTCTTGAAAGTAGGCCACAGTAGGGAGGCCATTACTCTACTTAGTAGGGTCACCAAATCATGGTAGTCTTCATAAAATTCACTGTGAAAGAGCTCCTAAGGAACCTTTGCAATGCTTCCCCTCTTCTCCTTGAGCCAATGTTGATTTATAATGTTTCTACATTTCATAAGGTCTTCATCCCACTTTTCCTTGCACTACTTTATGGTTGGAAATTCCATCTCCCTGAAGGTAGGGATATGGAAATTCTTTGTTATTCCTTTGGCTGACATGTTGGCCAACACGTTTCCATCCATGTCTACTATTGTTCTAGTTTCTAGTTGGTATGCCTCCCTACAAGCCATCACTAGTTCGGGGGCAACAAGTGAGGGAGGGAAACCTACAGCTTTGGCTATCCCGCTGCTTCTAATCAGTCTTGCATTTTTTGTCTGAGGGTTGACCCTAACCCTTTATATGAATTCAT
This sequence comes from Sequoiadendron giganteum, assembly GCA_007115665.2. Classification (NCBI taxonomy): domain Eukaryota; kingdom Viridiplantae; phylum Streptophyta; class Pinopsida; order Cupressales; family Cupressaceae; genus Sequoiadendron; species Sequoiadendron giganteum. The sequence continues at coordinate 252,423,727 of CM021106.1, read as the reverse complement.
CAATATTCACATGTCCAATGTTGGTATCAGAGACCTCCTTCCAATTGGTGGTGACCTTAGACTGCAATGGTTCCCCTTGGAACTGGCACTTCATTTGGTCCTTGTCTTCTTTCCCATGAGGGTCCTTGCATGTTTTCTTTCTTTTGTCCTTCTTTGTGACCGCCCCCAAGGTTTATGCACTCGATTCCATATATTTTGCATACATAGGCAAGGTGAGCATAATCAAACATGAAAACACACAAGGCTAGCCAAATCCCCACAAAACATCGTTAGATTGGATAATTCATCATTCAAAAATATAACATTTAGTCAAAATTTCCATCAGTAGTTTACCAGAGGGAGTTTGGACAGTCTGGGCCCCAGAGGTTGGACTTCCCCAATCAGAATGTTGTTTTGCAGGGCGAACAGGGCAGGGCAACCCGGATGGTCTCTCCCGTCTTCATATTTAGATGATTTGAAATGTTCATGCAGGAGAAGGTCCAAATTGAGGATGTAGATCAAGGTTTATTTCCAAATTTAGGAGGCAGTTGGATCATTATTGGGTCACTCAGAGTCATGAGGAGGGAAAGTTGTCAGGAGTTCATCGTTTGGAACGGCTCTGGTGAAACGGCATTCCGGAGGCGAAGTTCCAGGGTTCGGAATCCGAGATGCTGGAGGATGGTCCACATAACTTAATCGTTTCGGGTGTTCAAACCACGAAGGTCGAGAAGCTGTTGGGGGTGATCCCACAATACTAGTTTATAATTTTCGGGCAAACTGGACACTAAACTATTTTTTTTTAACTAAATCTTCACTTTCGGGCTCCTATAGCGGCTAAATCGTGAGGAATTTGAAGATGATACAAACTAGTAATTTGTGACATTTTGTCTATAGATTCTAAATATATTTTTTTCAAAAAAATTGGAATCAGATTGCATTTCTTTTTCCATCTCCTTTGAAAAACTTTTTTATTTTTAAAACAGCATTTTTAAGAAGTGATGCTCACCGTATACAACATAACTTTTTTTGTATGAAGGATAAAATTCTAATTTTTTCAAATTTAGATTTATAACTAAGATATCTAGAACTTTCATTTGGTTTCATAGTGTTTTATAAAATATTTTTTCCTTAATCAAGTTTCAAAGTCAAACCAATTACAATTCAGACATAGGCAAACTGTATACAACATAAATTTTTCTGTATGTATCAAAATTCAATTTTATTTTTTTTCAATGGATCAAGGACATTAATACCCAGCCTGAACATATTTTAAAAAAAAAATTGATAATTTTCTATTTTTCCACATATGCAGAACAGAGAGCTTGATTTTCGGTGAAAAACCTATGTTTAATAAAACTAGAAAACAAATACATAATAAAACCAAAACATATTAAAATTATATTCATTAGATAGCTCATTTCGAGGACTACCATGATCATTTCAAAGAAATTTTAAATGAATTCATTTGATCCCCCAAAAGGTAAATCAAAAATGATTTTTTATCAACATTTTGATAGGTGTAAAGGAGACCCCGATGTAGGTATAGTTTAAAACTAGCGAGGTTCTATCCAAGGGGATTTGATCTAAGGTGGTTTAATCAAACACTCTTCAATTGGAATCCTTAAAATGGAACCTTTTTAAGGCTTAAATCATTATATTTTCTAAAAATATGTGATTTCAGCAAAAATCATAATCTCTCATAAATTGTAAACCATCTTTGTGGGATCACCCTTGGAGGATGATCGTTTAGAACGACGGGCCACGAGTGGAAGTCTGGTGTGAGCAACCCGGTGGACCGGACCCAGACATGGATTTTGCCTCATGTTTTCTTCGTTGAGTACTTAATGTGATAGGTATATTGAGGCTCAGAGGCTGAAGGGACAATCTCGATTTTCCCCTTCTATGAGGCCGAGACGAGACGGAGTCCCGACGGCAAAAGTCCGGCAATTGGGACCCGACAAGGGCAAGGACTTGAATTTTCTTGTTTTAACTCATGTGGCACCGAGAATTTCGAGATCTGGGAGCTGGAAGGTAGTCTCCTAATGGCTGTTAGAAACGGAAAAGTGGCAACAGAGGTTCGGGGACAAAACTCTGTAGGCCGAGACCCAAAGGATGTTTGGCGAGGTTATTTCGTTCTTCCATGAGAAACATCAAACGGAGAGATAGGGTCCGGAGGCTGGATAGATGGATTCAAAATTTAATTTGGGAGAGCGAATGATGGATGACGTCCTGGAGATGCAATCCCACTAGAGCAAGCCCGAGGAGCATGGATGTCATCAATGAGCAAGTTTTATGAAGTTCGAACGGCAGAGAGGTAAGGGAGATTTGAGATGGCGGACCCAAGAGGGCACTTCGTCGTTTAAAGTTATTGAAGTTTGAATTTTAGTTAAGCAGTGATGAGAAGGCTTGAGCCCAAAGGACACTATCACTCTATAGGAAGAGTGACGTCGGGGCGATGAAATTTCGAAGTCGGTTACTGGTGATTCGAGGAATTTTCTAAGAATTTTACCACATGGGTTTTTTGGGACAATCCTCCCTTTATCCAATGAAAGCACTTTAACCCATTACCATCCATTATTTAAATAGGGAATTACCAAAAGCATAATGGGAGGTCGAACGGTGAACTTACCTTAAGAACCCAGTGAATAGAACTGATGAATCCACGAAGAATAGCTAAGGGAGGCAGTGAGCGCGAAGGTGGCGATCGGCAAAGGCTCTGAAGGTCTCTACAACTATTCTGAACTTCCTGACATGTGAAAATGAAAAGTCATCAATGTTTATTTATACCCTTAAGTGCATTTAATGCACCCAATTAATGCATGTACGGAGGGCCAAAAGGTTGTGAGTTCAAATTTCAGGACCGCGGTGGGATATCCGGAACCCGGAGGCCGGAAGGACGTGGGTTCAAGGTCGTCTGAAATGCCAAGTGGAAATCATCAGCAAAGAGGGACCCGGGGTCTGATGGCTGAAAATATGTGTGACGACGGCTGTTTCAAATGGCGAACACATGAAGGAATCCCGAGCAGATAAATTCGGTGGACTTGGACCGAAGCACGTGAAGGATGGTCTGTTGCAGCATAAGTTATGAAATGGCAAGCAAGGAGGTGGGCCCCAGAGGTCGGAAGGACGCGAGCCCATGGTCGTTCGAAAGAGAAAATGCAACCCGAAAGTCTGGCAAGGGAAACCCGACGGGTCAAACCTGGAAGTCCCCAAGGCCGCCTAGCAAAAGATAAAATGCCAAAGGAACTTCGTGAGGATTCAAGAATTAGCAAATTTTGAGGGAGTGAAACATGGTCAACTTCAGGTGAGACTTCGGAGGCACGTTGACCATCTAACACACCAAAATGGGGGCACACAAAATGAGGTGGTGACAAGACGACCCAGCAAGGCGAAGGAAAGAGAGGGTCCTCGTTTCGAATGAGGCGTGTGTGCTGAGGCACAACAAAGCTATGTTACCAAACGTGCATGCAGACCAACTAGATCCATGTTCAGTTCGAACCAAATTCATGATTCAAACTAATCTGATCCACCTACAGAGTTAGACAAAATTCACAATTTTTAGATTGGATTTGTCTTGCCCAAGACAAATATGAGGGAAACCAAGGAAACCCATCTATCTCTTTTTTCTTTTTTCTTTTTTCTTTTTTCTTTTTTCTTCTTTTTTCTTTTTTGCATTTTTTAAAGTTTTATTACTTTTACTTTGACTAGGGTGTCCTAAAACAAATTTTAAACTCTAAAATACACTTCTAAAATATATCAAACACCAAAACAAGTTCATTTTAGATTTATTTTTTTGTAAAAAGCACATATCATTCCAAAAATTTGAACATTTATTTTTGTTTGTTAAATCAACAAAGGGAATTGAAGATTATCTGTAAAGGTTCTACAACAATTGTGTTGTCATTCCTGCATATTTACAAGTGTCCACTGATTCCCAAGATGATTATAGAAGAATTTTTTGTAGAGATAAAAAAATTATTTATTTTCTCTCTATTTTTTGTTGTACAGACATGAAATAAATTCTCTGCTTTGTTTTTCTAAGTTTCTTTCATTCTTATATGAATGTATCATAACAGCTAGATTTTCTATATCTAGTTTTATTTTTAAAATTTAATTTGTTTTTAAATGTATTGTTTGTTAAATTTATTACCATAGGAATCACAATGGCAACTAGTTCTAGCTCCATGACTTAATTCAAAATATATTTGAGTTCTCCATACAAGTATGTTAATATGATACAACTAGTTCTAAGTGGTGGAAGTATATTTTGATTTGGATTTTTCAAGGATGTGATGTTAAATATTCAAGTTCATATGGTCAAATGAAAGTCCATTTGTGTGGAATACATGAACAATGCATCAAAGATTTCCCTAAAAATAATGGTATACCTATGCCATTGAAGCAAATGATAGCACATACTATGGAGCAAGAGCAAGTAGATGAACTAGCAAACCATAGAGAAGATCACACCTAACCAAAAATAATATCAAAGGGAATGAAGCCCCCAAAGCCCATGTCTAATCAAAATGTTGTGGCAAAAAGCCACCCTTTTTTTTGCCACTCTTAAATGTGAAGAACCCACTATGAACAAAAGACCAAATGGACCTTTGAAAATTGCATTACAAATTAAGACTAGAGACATTGTCAATTAACACATAACAAGATATATTAATGTAAATGGGTTGGATTTCAATGTTGTTTGCTCACCATATTGACAAGAAATGATGAAAAAAAAATTGAGACTTTAAAAGGGTACAAAGGTTTGGGTTATGAGGTGTATAGTAGAAAATTCAAGCTTGTAGAAAATTCATTGAAGCCCATAAGAGATTCATGGGTTGAGATATGAGTATCTATTGTTCCAATGAATAAAAAGATATTAAAAATCAATATTTGATCATTGTCATAGTAGTGTCCTCTAAAAGGGTAATGTTTTTTAGAGTGGTGGATTGTGAGAGAGATTTGAAAGATAAGATAACTAATTTATGTTAGATTTATGTGATCAGATTAGAATGCAAAAATTAATTCAAATTGACACAATGACACAACCAATACCTTGGGAAAACCCTCCAACCTGAGGGAGAAAAACCCAGCCAATATATCTCTTATATATTAATTCAAAATAAGAGTAGAAATCTGCTTACAACTTAGGCATGATACAATACCAAATAGATACAATGAACATCACCTCTCCTAGATGCAAAGACAATTTATTTCTCCTTGAATATATCAAATGTAGATAAAATTGACTAGTTGCAATAAGGCAAACTTGTTCTTGAACAAATGTTTTTCTTACTTGATGTCAAATACAATGAAATGCCTTTGTATTTATAGGCAACTACAAATGAATCGAACCTCTTCACCAAGAGAGGTCGGCCTATCAAGAAGTGTGCCTCTCTAGAAAATCATGTCACTTCTAGAGTCGGCCCACAAATTAAATACATTTTATTATTAATAAATAAATAACACTTTATTTAAATATTACAATATTCAAAGCGCCTCTTCATGTTGATAATCGATGTATAAATTTAAATAGCCTTATGGTTATATTTAAATTTATTTTTTCACAAGTTGAACTGGAGTATTCATCACGTGGTTGTATATCATCAACACTCCCTCTCAGCTAGGGAGGAATACTTCCAGTTGTACAAAATGTATCACCTCATAGTGATGTTAACCAACATGGTTGCAACCATGTAAGAACAAATCTTGTCATCTCATCGTGAAAGCATATCACCTCATCATGATATCAACCATCATGGCTACCTCCATAGCTGGTAAGTACAAGTGCTCATCACTCAATGTGATGTTGTCACCTCACTGTGACTTTCACCATGGCTCCCCCATAGGGTGAAACACAAGTACAAGTAAATCATCACGAAATCCCTCACGTGATGTTTTCATGGAGTCACACACATGACATCCACCAAGTTTCTCCTAGAGGGTGGAATCAGGGGATTTCACCTTGAACTTCTCTTGCATAGAAGAACTCGTTAACAAAGGATTTCACCTCGAACTTCTCTCACAGAGAAAAACTCATTAAAGAGGATCACTGATACTGAGACTCCTTCTCAATTAAGGTTGTATTCTCCACCATACCAAGCTTATCTCGAAATTACACAAACTTTATCCTGGAGAGAGGCTTGGTGAGAATGTTTGTCATATGCTCATCAGTGCTGATATACCTCAACTGTATAGCTTTCCTCAATACCATATCTCTGATATAAAGGTATTTGATCTCAACATGCTTTTTTATGTCATGAAACATAGGAATGACAGAAAGCTTCACACAGCTCTAGTTATCACAATGAATTATAGTAGGCTCCATTGATTGTCCAAACAATCTTGCAAGGAGCTTACGAAGCCACACTACTTCACGAGTTGCCACACAAGCTACAATGTACTCTTCCTCTATTGTACTCAATGCTAATAAAGACTGCTTCCTGCTGCACCAGGATATCATAGTAGATTCCAAACTGAAGAAACAACCAAAGGTACTCTTCCGATCAGTGACACACCCTGACCAATCAGAATCAGTAAAACCATGCAGCTCCAAATCCACACCTGTAGAATATTTCAATCCATATCCAACTATGCCATGCAAGTATCTCAAGATATGTTTAGCTGCAATAAGACGTATTTGTCTTGGTTCACACATGAACTGACTAAGTGCACTCACTGCATAACAGATGTCTGGTCTAGTGTTAACTAGATACATCAATGAACCAATCAGCTACCTATACATCATAGAATCCACCAGTTCTGAACTAGCTGCAGCCTCCTTCAACTTATGTAAGTTTGTCTCCATAGGTGTAGACATGGTTTTGCAATCAATCATACCAAACCTTTTCAGAATGTCAATGGTATACTTCCCTTGACTTAGAATCATCTCACCTAGCTTTTGCCAAACTTCTAAGCCAAGAAAGTAATGCATGAGACCAAGATTCTTCATTTCAAACTCAAAAGCTAACTCCTTGCATTTTAGAATGAGGTGTTTTTCTCTAGCGATAATCAAATCATTAACATGCAGAACCAAAATCAAAGCTTCACCATTTATCACCTTAAAGTAGAGGTTAGAATCTGCATCATTCTTTGAGAAACCCAAACTCAATAGGTAACGATCAATCCTTTCGTACCAAGCACGAGGAGCCTGCTTAAGACCATACAAGGCCTTCTTCAACTTGCAAACATGAGACTCCTTCCCATGTACCTCAAATCCATCAAGTTGCTCAATGTAAACCTCTTCTTCTATGACACTATTCAGAAAGGTTGTCTTTACATCCATTTGGTGAATCTTCCATCCTCTAGATGCTGCAATAGCAATAATGGTTCTGACAGAAGTATAAGAAGCCACAAGAGCAAAGGTTTCTTCATAGCCAACTCCCTCTTTTTGTGAAAACCCTCGAGCCACGAATTTGGCCTTGTACTTCTCAATGCTCCCATCAGCCGCATGCTTGATCTTGAAGAGCCATTTAGAAGACACCACAGATTTTCCTTTGGGTCTAGGAACTATGTCCCAAACATCATTTGTAAGTATGGACTGATACTCTTCAATCATAGCATCTTTCCAAACTTGTTGACTAGAGGCTTCTTCAACACTTGAAGGCTTTGACTCAATGATCTGACTCATCAGAGCTACATAACCGGAGAATTTATTAGGTCTCTTTCTTTCTCTGAAAGTTCCTCTTGGGGCTGCAAAACTTTTTGCCTCTTGCATTATTTTCCTAGCCCAAAGAGGTCTCTTCCTTCCAATCACAATATTTGTAGGCCCATCAGTAGGCTCCAAGGGTTCAGCTGGATCATCATCTTCTTTAGATTTTGGAACCTACCTTTGATTCTCCGGAATATGGTCGACTTTCATATCCTGAGGAGGCTCTTCATCAAACTCCATATGAGATCCCTTGGATCTTCTAAATGCAACATCCTCCTCAAATGTGACATCTCTACTAATCTCAATAGTCTTCTGACCCATAATGTAGATTATGTAGGCTTTTGATGTCTCACTATAGCCTACCAAAATTCCCTTCTTGCCAGAAGGTTCCAACTTAGTCCTTTTTCCTTAGGTATATGAATATACACTAGACACCCAAAGATCCTCAAATGACTTACTTCAGGTTTCACCCCAGAGAATGCTTCTTTAGGAGTAATGTTCTCCAAGATTCTATGAGGAATTATATTCTGGACATAGACAACAATCCTAGAAGCTTCAGCTCAAAATGAGAGTTGCAGGTCTTGGTCATGAATCATGGCTTTGACTGCTTCCACGATAGATTTGTTCTTTCTCTTCGCAACATCGTTTTGTTGAGGATTATAAGGAACACTAAGCTCCCTCTTAATCCTTGCTTCAATACAAAAGTTACAGAAGATACCAGAAGTCTATTCTCCTCTGTTATCCGATCTCAAAACCTTGATCTTTTTCCCAGATAGGTTCTCCACCTAAGCTTTGAATTCTCTGAATCTTTCTAACACTTCCTCAAATTCTTTAGATCTCAAGAAATAAATCCAAGTCTTTCTAGAGTAGTCATCAATAAAAATAATGTAATACAAGAAACCACTCGAAGATGCAACAGACATTGGACCATATAAATCAGAATGAATGAGATCAAGAATACATTTAGATCTACTTTCTCTACTATGAAATGGACCCTTTGTATTCTTACCTAAGGCGTAGCCTTTACATGTACCTTCATGCTCCTAGTTGATTTTCGAAAGGTCGGTGACCATCTTCTCCATGATAGGTAGGGCACAAAAGTGGAGGTGAGCCAATCTTCAATGACAAAGATCACACAAACTTGAAGAATCGTGCACTAGAGCCTGAAGAGGGCGAGTGCATAGCCTGTAGAGACACCCATGTCTGATTCCAATCTCTCGAGCAGTCTTGAAGTTGGAGTTCTTTGCCCATATAAGAACTTTGCCTTCTGAAAAAGCAACTTGATAAGCTTTGTCTTCCAAGGTTGAGATGGAAACAAGGTTTCTCTTTATGCCAGGAACAAATAGTACATCATCCAATTGCAAGGAAACACCATAATCCAATTGAAGAGAGGCGGTCCCAACTCCTTTCATAGTGTAGCTAGCATCATCTCCGATAATGACTTGTTCGCTAGAGTCTTTCTCCACCAAATTAGATAGATGCTCCCTAAAACCTGTGATGTGGCGAGAGGCACCACTATCTATCAGCCAAGTATTGTTGTCGATGGTCACATTACTTGACAAGGTTGAATAGAACAGGTATTCACTTGTATCCTTCTGCATGGAGGCTTCATCGACATTAGCAAAGGTGGCCTGGAAGGACATTCCTTTGCAAAATGACCAAACTTGTCACAACAGAAACACTGGACCTTGGAGAGGTCCCTCGTCTTCTTAAATGCAGGACCACCATCAACTCCTCTATCTCTGTTTCTTTTGAAGTGCCCTTTCTTTCCACCTTTCTTCTTTGAGGATTGAGTGGCAAGAATATGAAGGTCTTCATTAACAGAGCTTTTCCCAATACCTCTTGCCACCAACCTAGATTCTTCTTGAATACAGTCTACCCTCAATCGATCAAACTTGGGAAGTTTTGATCTTGCACTAATTCCCTGAATATAAGACTCCCAAGATGAAGGGAGACCATTGAGAGTCAGCATGGTTAGATCCTTGCTATCGACAACATGCCCAATAGACAAGAGTTGATCTCTCAATTCGGTTATTCTCATGAAGTAGGCAATGATAGTTTTTCCCTTCGCCATCTTCAAGTGATGAAGTTGTTGCTTCAGTGCAAGAGCCCATTTGGTGTTGTTGATCTTGTACATCTCTAGGGTTTTAACATCTCTCTCGCAATCCTTAACTTGGAAACGATAGGAACAATATGATCCTTCACCGAATCAACTAACATTTTTTTTGCCTTAGTATCTTTCTTCTTCCATAGGGCCTTTTCTTCCTCCTCCGTAGGTTCGGGGGCGGAGCTCTCCACAAACTCTGCCAATTCGCTTTCCTCCAAGGTGACCATAATCCTGAATCTCCATGAAGTGAAGTTTGACGCACCTTCAAGCCTATCCTCGATCTTAAGACCATTCACCATCTTGACAAAGAGGAGGTGAATAAAGATGAGAGATAACAAGGGTATCGCTAAATTAATCAAAACAATCTGATCAGGGATCTTCTTCAAACCCGCTTTGATACCATGTTAGATTTATGTGATCATATTAGAATGCAAAAAATAATTCAAATTGACACAATGACACAGCCAATACCCTAGGAAAACCCTCCAACCTGAGGGAGAAAAACCCAGCCAATATATCTCTTATATATTGATTCAAAATAAGAACAGAAATCTACTTACAACTTAGACATGATACAATGCCAAATAGATACAATGAACAGCACCTCTCCTAGATGCAAAGACAATTTATTTCTCCTTGAATCGATCTGCTATAGATAAACTCGATTGGCTGCAATAAGGCGAACTTGTTCTTGAACAAATGCTTTTCTTACTTGATGTCAAATACAATGAAATGCCTTTGTATATATAGGCAACTACAAATGAATCGCACCTCTTCACCAAGAGAGGTCGGCCTATCAAGAAGTGCGCCTCTCTAGAAACTCGTGTCACTTCTAGAGTCGGCCCACAAATAAAATACATTTAATTATTATTAAATAAAAAACACTTTATTTAAATATTACAATATGAAGCACCTCTTCATGTTGATAATCGATGTATAAATTTAAATAGCCTTATGGCTATATTTAAATGTATTCTTTCACAAGTCGAACTAGAGTATTCATCACGTGGTTGTATATCATCAACAATTTATTGCTAATATTTTCATCATAACAATTGAGGAAGTCAAACTCATAATAGTGTTCAAGTCATAATAGACAATGTAAAGAATTATATAAATGTTAGGTTGTTGGTTGAGGAACGTTATTCACACATCTTTTAAACACCTTGTGCAATCAACCCTCCCAATCTTATGCTACAAAACACTAAGAATAAAATTCATTAGATCAAGGAGTGGTATGATGCACAACTTGTTTTTTATTAATTGATTTTTTTTAAAGTGTTTTTTATTATTTTTATTTTTTATTTAAATTTGAAATAAATTTGAGTTCTTCATACAAGTATGTTGATATGATACAACTAGTTCCAAGTGGAAGTATATATTTTGATTTGGATTTGCCAAGGATGTGATGTTAAATATTCAAGTTCATATAGTCAAATGAATGTCCATTTGTGTGGAATACATGAACAAGGCATCAAAGATTTCCCTAAAAAGAATGGTATACCTATGCCATTGGAGCAAATGATAGGACATACTATGAAGTAAGAGCAAGTAGATGAACTAGCAAACCGTAGAGCAAATCACACCTTCAAAAATAATATCAACGGGAATGAAGCCCCCATCTAATCAAAATGTTGTGACAAAGAGCCACTTTCCTCTTAAATGTGAAGAACCCACTACGAACAAACAACCACATGGACCTTTGGAAATTGCATTACAAATTGAGACTCGAGACATTGCTAATTAACACATAGCAAGATATATTAATGTAAATGGGTTGGCTTTCAATGTTGTTTGCTCACCATATTGACAAGAAATGGTGAAAAAATTAATAAGACAACAAAAGGGTAAAAAGGATTGGGTTAGGAGGTGCATAGTACCTCATTAAAAAAAGTCAAGCTTGTAGGAAGCTCATTGAAGCCCATAATAGATTCATGGGTTGAGATATTAGTGTCCATTGTTTCCAATGTATAGAAAGATATTAAAAATCAATATTTGATCAATGTCATAGTAGTGTCCTCTAAAGGGATAAGTTGTGGATTGGGAGAGAGATTTACAAGATAACTAATTTATTGTTAAATATTTTCACCACTACAATTGAGGAAGTGAGACTCGTAATATTGTTCAAGTCATAACAAACAACGTAGAGAATTATATAAATGCTAGGTTGTTGGTTGGGAAACGCTATCCACACATCTTTTAGAAACCTTGTGTGGTCAACCCTTTCAATCTTATGCTACAAAAAACTAAGAATATAATTGATTAGATCAAAGAGTGGTATGATGCATGAGTTCAAAGCAACAAAATGTTCATCACCAACTACCACATGCCATAAGACATTTTTAAGTCATTTGCAAAATCTAGCAATATAAAATTTTATATTTTAATTTCTCTTTAGTTGAAAAAAAAAATTAATTTAATTACTTCAGTTATAATTTGATTGTATATTCTAATTTTATTTAAAGCTTATTTTTATTATTTTATTTTTATTTTTGAATAAGTTGTTGAAACTCATTTCGCCTCTTAACACATTCGTTTTGAGACAACTTGTGAAAATACGAGACACTTTCTAGCATGGTGACTATCATAAATGTGAAATAGCAAGACCCTATAAAAACTATTCTTTAAACAAATGAACACAATTATTGAAAAAGGATGGAACAAAATGACCATCTCACTCACTACATCTTGTCTTTGCATTAAGTCCAAAATAATAGTGTTGTGATTATTTGTGTGCCAACAAAGGTTGTCTCATTTACAAGTTGTTGAAGGATACAAGGCAACATTTCATTGACTTTTTCCTTGTACTAATTTGCAAGATGTAGTCACAAGTGAGTTCATTGATATTCTACACTCAAATGGTAAAAATATTGACTCTTTGTGATAAGTTAAAAAAAAATGTTCATAGTTGATGGTACTTGAAGGTAGGCCATCGCAACTATAGATATAAGGCACTCCAACATCTAATTTTGGGCAATCGAGAGAGAATAAAGGTGGGTTAGTTCACTATTGTTCCACCCCACTGTTCCTCTAACTTTGCCCTATCCCTTGGCCAACAATTCCAACACCTACAACCCACAACAATCAAAGTTTTATCGTAAATAAGCTTAATGATTTTTATTTTTGTCTTATAAGTTTCATTTATATTTTTTCTTAAAAAACTAATTTTTGAACGTGTACTTGATCTATCTACTTAGTCTTCATAACTTTCTAATTCATTTGCATTTGAGAAGAATTAGAGCACGTATTTGTCCATCCACTCAAAAAAATTCCAGCTTATGTCTCATTTTGCACAAATGACATGGTTACAAGGGGACACAAAGTTGTGGGATATACAGCGAGAGCATACTAAATTAGATGCTTCCACTTCCCCATATATAGCACTTTTAAAGGTTTGAAAGCCAACACATTTTTAATACAAGTGGCAATGGCAGTGGCAATGGCATTGCTCATGGTTCATCTAATGCTCCTACATCTAATGTCAATAATAATGATGATAATATTTGATGATTTAAGAAATCCATTTGATAATTTTTGAACTTGATATTATTATTTTAAAATTGAACTTGAAGTTTGAACGGTGAATATTTTGCAATATTTATCATTTATGTTTTAAATGACATTCAAGTTTATGGTGGTTTTGTTGCCTATATGATGCTATGTGATATTCTAACCTTTGTTTTTTGTATGGACGAATCCAACCCCAAAAAATAATTGTTGGATCTACAAACTTGAACCAAGATTCGTAGAGTACTGGTAACAGCCTATAAAGATTCCAAACTTTTTATCTTCTGTAACATTTGCAAATACAGGAGTAAGTAGAATCAAACAAAAACATAAATGAAACTCAAAGAAAAAGATTAATAAATAAAGAGCTTAGGAAATCTGTAGCTAACAACTTCGCAGAAAAAAAATGTGGCTAATCTGTCCTGTACCTTGAAAAACCACTAATGACTCTTGATGCTAACTAAAGTTGGCCATTTTAACAATATAAATTCTTCACAGCTAAAGCATATCCAGTCTAAAACACCCTAATTCTCAACTAAATTATGTAAAATAATTACAATGGAGTAAATGAAAGCCCGGGGAATTCTGTGTAATATCATTTAAAACAAATATTTACACAGCTTCGAAGGATTTGCTAAAATGGAATTATAATTGTATTTCTTCTGAGAAATCAACCTCAGATTCGAAGTGCATTTGGAATGAAATCATTGGCGAAAATGAGTTAATATATCAGCGCATTTACAATTCTTGAGACTCTTATCAGATTTAAAGTGGAAAATCTACACACACAAACAAGCCTACAGCGGAAAAAGAGATAAATCTTAGAAGTGTGTTGCATTGACGTATCTCTTGAAACACAGAATAAATGGAAGGTCGGTTTACAAGTTCGTCAGAATCTATAACTCTTTTGAGAAAGCTATCTGAAATATATGAAAAACTATGTCAAGAATTGCTACGTCCTGTTTGAAACCTGCTATCTATAATCCAACTTCACCCATATTCCAGTAGCGGTGGCAAACCATTTGACCATGCAACAAAAAAAATATTTTGCTGTCATGTTATACTTGATAAACGACTAAAACTAGAAAAGTTGAGCCTCAATATAATTAATTAAAACAAAAGATGCATATCATGAACATTACTACACACTAGTAAAAACAGTCGATTTTATTACATCTGAAGAGATGGACAGAGAATCATAACTCAGCTGTCATCCCAAGGTCGAGATAGTATGCCCTGAACAAAATCATATACATAACCATTCACTGACATTGATTCAACTATCAAAAACACGACACAATCACAAATTCAAAAAAATCAACATTGGGCACAAACATGTATTACGCTGAACAAAAGAAACTGCTACATTTTATCAATGAATTAAGAGGATAAATGAATCGCCTACAGCATCTGCTCTGGTAAAGATCCATCAATAGAAAACAGATGTCAAATAGTTACTACACTGGAGGCTCACATATGTAGTGAAATAACACATCAAAATGCATAATTGTAGACCAACACGAGAAATGCTAAATACATGACTCCAAAAGCCTGAAGGATCTCCTGCCAATGACATATACCTAAATCTCCCGCCACATCATTAGAAAATAGTATCATCAAGACTCCATAATAATTTGCGGCTAGCAGCAGGAGGTGCCAATCCAGGAATATCACGAATGTTCTTGTTCTTTGGGTTCACAATCTGAAACGTTAATAATCCACAAAAATTTAATGCATCATACCAAACTTGAATGATATCATGGTTGGCATAAAACATACCGAATGAATAACACTCACCTTAACAACAATTATAGCTATTACACCACAGACAATCAAAAATAGAAAGGCCATAATACAACGATCTGTGGCCATCTGCAAGATGCAAACAAAAGGTAACTAAAGGAAATCTATACACATTATTTCAAAAAAATAGATCAAATTGCATATATCCAGACTTTAAAGCATAGAAGTGCACGCACCTGTCTACCAATCTCCTTCACTAGTTGAGAAGCTTTTTTAATCGAGAACTGAATCGTATCCAGCTCATTCACAATCTTGCCCATTTGTTCTGTCTAGAAAGCACACATAAACCATCTTAACAAATTCACTAGTACGTACAGGCCATTCAGATGTTAAACACACAACAGATGATAAAACAAATATCAACAAATAATAAGCTACAAATGGGAATTAACACCACCTCATGGCCTTTGCAAAGCAGCAAATCACAATTTAAATATTGTGCTCATAAAATTGGGTTCTTATTTTCTATGAAAGCCCTCTTTGAGAATAGCCACATAGTTCCCAAACAAAAACATTATCAGAAAAAAAAAATCCCAGGTTTTAGTCCCCTGACCTCCGACCATAGATGCTTTAATCAAATTTAACTTCTTGCAAGCAAAGAAACTAAAACAACTTCACCCACGGGCTGCAATATGATGACAACCATTCCCATACTAATTCTAGAACCCAGTTACTGAAAACTAGGTATGGAATACATATCTCACGTCTTCTCAACTAAACTTCCAAATTGTATAAAACAACTTATGAACTATATTGCAACATATCTGGTGAGGGGAACCGCATACAGTATGGATTGTGGGTTTGTCCCAGGCAAACCCAGACTGAACCTGGTAGGATCCAGCTGAACTAATACAGCACCCGCACAGTTTTTGCCACTTTTTAATTCTATTTTATTTTTTAATTCATTTTTCACCTTTGACTTTGACTGGGATGGACCAGAATGAATCTCTAACCCTAAGAGGGCAACAAATATTAAGCAAATGATCCTAGATGACAGTTGGCAGGATTGTGTGGAATATCTTCACAAGCTTCATTGAGCTCATTGTTTAGGCACCAAATTTTGGGTCCAGACGTCCAACTATCAGCAAATATAAATTCATATTTTGGAGCTGAGCACTGCAAGAAGAATTTGCAAGATTGTTGAGATTTGGTGATCAGTTGGGACGAAAACCCTAGTTGCCTACTCAGATCAGGACGAAAACCCTGGTCTGGGATCTAGCTTAATCTTCTTATTCATTGCTGTCTCGTGATCCAAAATTGCAATTTGACCTAGTTTAATTCCACCAAGTTGAGTGCCATTGTTGGAGTGAAGGATTTCAGTATTGTAGCCTGGCAACTGGCAATCTGGTCACCTGCCGGGCACTCCTGACAGCAGATTTAAGGGTCTTGCACGCAGATTTATATTGATCTGGGAGTTGAATGGTATACTGCTCAACACACCAGCAGCAACGCAGGCCTCAAGACTCAGATTTTCCTGCACAATTAGGGTGGCATCAATATTGGAGCTGTTGCAGACTTTCCAAACTCTGGTTATGCTGGTCACTTTATTATTGACTGTAGCAGACAAAGAAGCCTGACTTTAGTGCCTGTAGCACCATTACACAGCAGATTGATCATATCACCCAGTCTAAGGTGCAGATCTGTAATATCCAGGCTGCCCTAGGACGACCAACTCCCAAAGCGCTGCTGGTTGTAATTGCAATTCCAGATCTGTATTTGGAGATTTGAGGTTGAGTGTGGGTCATTCATACAAGATCTGTTATACCAGCACCCTTATGAGATCTGTGCACTTGTAATTACCTCAGAAACATATGGATCAGACTTTTCTATAGTGTTCACTATGCTGGGCAGTCAATCTGAAATTTAAATCTGAGCATATATCAGAAATTTACAACCAGTAGTGTTTGCTGTTCAGTGTTTCCTTTGTTGAGACTGATTTGGCGTTTATATTTCATTTCTGCTCACTGCTAGTATAGTGGAATTTGCTGATGTGCTGCAAATTTGAATTATGTTGAAACTGTTGGCAGATGGTCAGCACTCCCGTCAGGATTCGTGACAAGGGACTAACCGCCTCTCGTGCAATCCATGTCTCTACCGTATGTATCGGGCGTTGATAGATCAATCTATTGACACAATGGCAAATGTGGGCCAACAATTGGTATCAGAGCAGTGGGTCACGGGTTCGAATTCACTCAGGTAACACTGAGGGGGAGATAGTTGGCAGATGGTCAGCGCTCCCCTCAAGATTCGTGACAAGGGACTGACCACCTCCCGTGCGATCCATGTCTCTACCGTTTGTATGAGGCGTTGATAGATCAATCTTTAGATGCAATGGCAAACATGGGCCAACAGAAACCTTAACCCAGGGATTTAGAAATGGTTAAAACCCTAGGATTATTATGAGTCTATTTTACTTCGAACACAGTGTCAATCATTGTAATCCAACATTGAGCAAACCAAAGGTGAGGCCAAATAGACCTGGCGAATAGATAGACCTGTGTTGGCTCAAATTGACCCTATTGGATAGTATATGTCACATGGTAAAGATACACCAAAGTTGAGGATACTTGCCACTCATCTCCCTTCACAAGTTGCTATTTCCTCTATTGCAAAGGGTAATTGGTCCACATGCGGCTTCATCCAATAAATCAATAATAACAAGCTTACTTCTCAACAAGTGGAGCAATTAGTGGTTGTGCATAGTCCCTAGGAGTTTCAGAATCAACAAACTCCTAAGTTTTGTCAAGCTTGAACCACATGTTGGGATGTTGATCCCCAAGATTCCACATAAGTTGAAGAGGAGGAAGCACACAAGGGATTGGTTGGAGTTCCTTTGGCTAAGGCAATCCCTCGTAGTGGTAATGACTTAGATTCAAACTCAGATTTTGATGTAGTGTAACTAAATGCTAATTAGGGGCAGCGGCAGATTTTCTTTGTTTGTCATTTTGTTGTATCTTTTATATAATATATATGCACATTGACAATGAAAGCAATTAAATTGTTTGTTAACTCATGTGAAATCTCAATTGAACTCTAATGTTATGCATTAAGGTTCTAGAATGTTTATGATGAATGCCTTCTCGAATCATTTGAATATTTGAAATTTCCTATTTTTTAATAGTAATCCCTTCTTGTCCCTAAAAAATGGCCTCCAAAAAAGTTCATCCCAAAAACGTGTCCCCTATCCCCTACCCGAAAACTCGGTGTATCACTCACACACACACATACTTTTTATGACTATGTGGAAGGCAATCAATGGTACCTGACACCACCTTAAACTTTTCTTGAACCCTTAAATATTAGATTTTACTCTTTTCATATTTAGGGAAACTTGTGCCACAAACTAATATATGCAAAGCATTTGAAAGGTGTCATCTTTAACAATGGTATGGTAGCTTTGTTCTCTCCATACAAAGGCGTTTGCACCAAAAATGTTAATTTTGTACATTTGATAGAAAACTATATTTCAAGAAGCTTTCATATTGCACTAGACACATAATATAAACCATGGTTTAAAAACTCGAAAGCAAATGACATTTAGCAAGAAACTTGCCAAATAAGCAAAATTACTAATAACCACAAGT
This sequence comes from Sequoiadendron giganteum, assembly GCA_007115665.2. Lineage (NCBI taxonomy): Eukaryota > Viridiplantae > Streptophyta > Pinopsida > Cupressales > Cupressaceae > Sequoiadendron > Sequoiadendron giganteum. The sequence continues at coordinate 252,405,099 of CM021106.1, read as the reverse complement.
CTTGTGGGAAGACTCGCCTATCCTTGTGCAATCACAATCCATGGCTTAAAACTGCCAAGAAATTCATTGTTTTAGCTTTTTGGTTTGTGCTCTTGTGCTCATAGCTTCTTGCCTCTTGTTTCATTGATTTTCAATTGATTTAGACTAGTTTTGGTGATCTTCGATCAAATTGACAAATTTATTGTTGAGATTTGAATGGTTTAAAAACTCGAAAGCAAATGACATTTAGCAAGAAACTTGCCAAATAAGCAAAATTACTAATAACCACAAGTCTTGTGGGAAGACTCGCCTATCCTTGTGCAATCACAATCCATGGCTTAAAACTGCCAAGAAATTCATTGTTTTAGCTTTTTGGTTTTTGCTCTTGTGCTCATTTCTTGCCTCTTGTTTCATTGATTTTCAATTGATTTAGACTAGTTTTGGTGATCTTGACAAATTTATTGTTGGGATTTGAATGGTTTAAAAACTCGAAAGCAAATGACATTTAGCAAGAAACTTGCCAAATAAGCAAATTTACTAATAACTACAAGTCTTGTGGGAAGACTCGCCTATCCTTGTGCAATCACAATCCATGGCTTAAAACTGCCAAGAAATTCATTGTTTTAGCTTTTTGGTTTTTGCTCTTGTGCTCATATTGGAGACTTTTTGGTGATCTTTGATCAAATTGACATTTAGCATTTATTGTTGTGGGATTTGAATGGCTTAAAACTGCCAAGAAATTCATTGTTTTAGCTATGGTCTCTTGTGCTCATAGCTTCTATTGATTTTCAATTGATTTAGACTAGTTTTGGTGATCTTCGATCAAATTGACAAATTTATTGTTGAGATTTGAATGGTTTAAAAACTCGAAAGCAAATGACATTTAGCAAGAAACTTGCCAAATAAGCAAAATTACTAATAACCACAAGTCTTGTGGGAAGACTCGCCTATCCTTGTGCAATCACAATCCATGGCTTAAAACTGCCAAGAAATTCATTGTTTTAGCTTTTTGGTTTTTGCTCTTGTGCTCATAGCTTCTTGCCTCTTGTTCCATTGATTTTCAATTGATTTAGACTAGTTTTGGTGATCTTTGATCAAATTGACAAATTTATTGTTGGGATTTGAATGGTATGAAACTCTATGTCTTGTTTATTTATTAGGTTTTTGCTGTTTTTTTATTTCATCTTAGTCGTGTTCTAGAGCTTTTAGGGTTTCAATCTTTCTTTTGTGTTTCTTGTATTTTCCAATAAATCTTCTTTGCATCAGATATAGGGTTTACAATTTTTGAAGTTTTAACTTGGTTTTTTAATCTTTATGTGAAGGTTTTCAATTCTATAGATAGAGATACCTTTCTCTAGTAGCAATAGTAGTGGCAAGTTCAAGGACCTGAACCAGAAGAATGGCAAATGGAGTTCAAGGCCAAAAACAGCAGTTCGCAATTATTGTGGCTTTCAAATGAGATGAGACATCAATTGCCTCAAATATCACCTTGCACAAACCTCTAGACGATATGTGTAGCTTAGTAATTCAATGGAACCCAAAGTTATAAGAGAGAAAAATTCTCATTTCTGGCTATGAGGAAAATAAATATTAAAGAAGGCAAATGAGGCAATTGCAGCAGCAATGAATTCTATTACTAATTCAAAGACCAAATTGGTAGGCTCTTGTTTTGGCCCATGGATGTGGGGCTCATCACTATAAAATGTTTTGGCTAGTTGCATTCATAGGGATTCTTTAATCCTCACATTACTTCTAGCAAGCCACCTTCACTAGAAGGTACTGCTTGAAAGTAGGATAAGCATCATGAGGCAACGATGGCTACTGCACTTTTTTTAATATATGTAACCATAGATTACATACTCTCCGAGTAGCTGAGAAATCTCCAAAAAATTTGCATGCCGAGTAATTTCTGCTTTTACTCTCAGGCAGTATGCAGATGGATTTTCTCCCGTCAAATTATCGAGTAATCGCCAGTAGCTCGCAAAAAACCCACAAATTTGGCAAGTTTGTGTGTGCATAAATATGTCTATGTGTGTATATGCATGCAAACTTGGCATCCTGTGTATGTTTATAGATATGTATGTGTGCACAATGCAGTCCTTAGTATACACATACATAAATATCCACACACATTTGCCAAGTATTTTCCGAGTATTTGCCGAGTATTTCTCGAGTTTTTCCCAAGTCAACATTTTTGGGCTTGCCGAGTACTCTCTGATTCCGAGTATGTAAACTATGTATGTAACAACCAATCTCCTTCTGACACAGATTAACCGAGGGTTTTCACCAAAAGGTTAAAACATTAACAAGAGAAGTGAATATATATTTATTTATTTATTTATTTATTTATTTATTTTGAAAAACATGTAATCATAAACCAACATGCTACTGCATTTCATTTGCATAATCATTTAAAGAAAATTCCATCTTTACTTTTTAATTGATAACACCCATATCAAAAACAAGATACAAATCTTTTCAACATTTAATTGATTAAGCTAAATAAAAAACTATGAGGGAATAGGGTTAGAGAACATCATCTGATTCTTACTGTCTTCCAAAACTCGACATGCCACCTGCGAGAGGGAGAGCATCATCCGAGTGTTTTACCTCCAACCTTGGACTTAAGCGGTCCCCCGCTCACCTTCTTAAGTGGAAGTGGCCCTACCCTTCAACAAAAGGTTTGTTGGGAACCCTCTCAGTTGTCATCTAAGCCTGATGTTGTGCCCTACTTAACTAACACTATCGTGCTACTGTGGATACCTTCCAACCAAGCACAACAACTCTGGCTAGCTAAACAACTGGGTCACGGTGAACTAACAAGTGCAAGCAGTGGCTCTTGCACTCACTATGGCCATAGTTTTTGTACAACTGTACAATACACTTCTAGAGCGTAGTCGTGGTTCACCCACCCTACTCAACTTGGAAAATGCTATTGACCTAGGGCATACTAGAGCTACCTGCTCCACCCAACACGTAAACACAAAAGAAACAATTCACTAGGTTTGGACTCCCTCAAAACCCTTCTGGAATAAAACAAGGATACATTTCCAAACTAGGGCATACTTGCCCCTTTAAGAATACATTTTCAAACTAGGGAATACTTGCCCCTTTAAGAATACATTTTCAAACTAGGGAATACTCGCCCCTTTAAGAACACATTTTCAAACTAGGGCATACTTGCCCCTTTAAGAATACATTTTCAAACTAGGGCGTACTCACCCTTTTAAGAATACATTTTCAAACTAGGGCATGCTCGCCTCTTTAAGAATACATTTTCTTGAATACCCAATGTTCAAGCATATTAGGTAAATGAATATTAACCTTAAGTTGAAGATTCTTTCTTCTTATAGTCTCGAATGTTCAATATTTTAGTTTTGTTAGAGTCCTTCCTCAAATAGTGAAGATTTATTAAGTGAATAGCTCATATGGGTCATTGGTTATTTCTAACTCGAACCCCTGAGTTACCTTCACATAACTACCTGGATCTTGGCTACCACGACTTGCTCGAGTCCTAACCCTAACCCTTGAGAGCGACTACTCTCGATACAATCTTTAAGCGAATCTTGTCACGAAACAATATCTTCTTGACCTTCCTGATCATAATGTAGTATGAATATTATGTAGACAAAGTCTTCATCGTAATGGTTAGAACTTCATTAAGAATTTAACTTTCTTTATGTTTTAGTCTTTCATGTATCTCATTGAAATCTTGTTATCTAAAGATAAAACAAACGTAGACCAACTAGTCCCATCTTTCAATAAATTCGCATAAATATAAGTGTTTTGACTTTGCTTGAACTCCCGTGTTACTTGATGTAACTCTCGAGACTTGGCTACTACCACTAGTTCAAGGTCAAAAGATACAAGTGGTTTCCCACCTTGTGGTTTCTTGGCATACCATTATCAAAGCTACTTTCATGACCTGACCGGTCACAGATTATAAGGAACTTTTTATGAAACCCTAGAAGGGTTTGGGTACCATACAACGTACCAATTACTTTTCAAGTAACACCTGAGTCAAAAATCCTTCGTCCCAAAAGAGAACTAAGAATCTATCATTAATCCCTTTTCACAATCTTGTAACTGTGGCTCCCATCTAAGCTTAGTTGCCTACACTCTTATTTTTCGCTTTTCCAAATAAGCTTGGTTCTCTACTCACAAAAGCCTTTAGTTTGTTATTTGATTCCCATGGTCCCTTCCAAGGACTTGAATGCAATACCTTAGGTTTAAATGTTAAACCGATAACAACCATTTCTTAAAGAAAGAAGAGAGTATATTTACCCTGAACTAGCTCAAATCTTTCCAAAACTACCAAGAAACGATCTTACTCCACTTGGAGATTAGACACTTAAGCAAGAGACATGCATGATATTAAATGAGGCTAAACTACCTCCATTACTAGGTTCTAGCAGCCCACTAATGTCTTAACTAAATCATGATGTCTTTTGGTTGAATTAAGAATTTCAAGATGCAATCTTTCAAGACCATAAATGAACTTAACCAATAAGGAAAGAATACACTCAAGAATTCCACAATCAGCATTCAGCTCATTGTAACCTATTATAAACTAGCTATGGCACCTTGTGCAATGGGTACACCGAAGAGGTGTGGAAGGTCAATTAGGAAAAAATTGGTTTATTTTTTGCACATTTGTGTAGTGTATGAGATCAATTGGTAGGTCATTTAGAAAATGATTTTAATATTGTTATTAATTTTATTTTATTTTTTTATTATTTTTTAAATTTTATGTATTAACTATTATATTATTATATAAATATTTATTATGTATGTCATTATTTTATGTATTTATTATTATATTATATTTATTATTTATGTATTAACTATTATATTGTTATATAACATAGCATTATACATTAAAAATCAAATTATTTATTATATGTTTTTGATAATTTTTCTAATCATTTTTTGTATGGACATGTATTAAAATAGAAACAAATAACCTTACTCCAAAACTATTGAATATTTTATTTAGTATTATTCTTTATTATTTAAAAATGTATATCAATAATATAAAATTATTTTACTTACACTTAAATAATAAGTAAAACTATATAATCACATTATTAATAAATTAATTTAAAATTCTCACTATAATAATATCTACCAAAAAGGTCTTTTGAATGGTTCGATACAAGTCGTTGGATATAAATATGTAGGAGAATAAGATGACAAAACTTGTCCTAAAAGCTCCTTTTATATTATTTTATAATTTATAAAATAATTATAAACTAAATATAAGTCAGTAGGCGCATTTTGAAATAGACGAGATATCTCTTTTGGTTGTCTAGTGTTGCAAGGGAGGGCTCGTAATTTTAATTTTAATAAGCATACTCTAAAACCCTTTTCGAAACCTTATTTTCAAACAGGGATACCAGTGAGGAAGAGTTTGGAGGAGCGGAAACCGATAGTGGTGGGGAATGCAGAAAAAAAACAGCAAAAAGCAGCTGGAAAAATGGCAAAAAACAACCGAAAAATGGCAAAAAACAACCGAAAAATGGCGAAAAATGATGGACGGTTGAGATTTGTTTCACTATCAACCAAAGTCTCTGATTGCTTTTCAACCGTTCGTAGGCAAACTGAGCTTGTGAAGCTCAAATAAGGAAACGCCTTCAGCGTAATAAAAGACCATCAAGTTTTCCCTGAGGTTGTTTCCACATACTCCAATAAGGCAAGATAGACAATATATGAATATTCTCACGTAGAGTTCACTAGTTCAGACTTTCATGAACCCATCAAGTATAAATGTTCAGTTAAGTCGACTCTATAAACAAGAAAAGATCCTTTCAAGAATTAATAGCTATCATGATTGCTCTTAGCTGAGCTTCAAACTCTAATTTCCACCTGCACTTAGCATATAGTGTTTAAAAGGAAACAAGAAAATCTTCCAGTTTACTCACCATGTAATTTTTTGGCTAAGTAAAACCCTACTCTGCTTAACGGATACACTTTAGTCTTCTTCTCTCAAGTACTATCAAGCTATGATATTTTCAGTATAGCAATTCTTGTGCCATCCTCTCGGTTGTTGGCCTCTACACACCTGCAACTCTTAGTAGTTCTCTTCTTTTCTTCCTCGTGGTAGGCTCACAACATGCCAATAATAATAATGTGTATCCCCCCAAAAGAAATCAAGTAATGATTATTATATAACCAATTCAAGCTTCCTCTCTTTTAACAGTCTCTTCTTCGTGAAAACTATTTGCCAACCCCCATAACATATCTTGATAGCTTATAAATAAACTCTGTTTGAAACAAACTCAAACCGTTACCAAAACGATTGCCAAGAGGGATAAAATTTTTCCCACATCGCCCAAGAATGGCTTGAGCCCATGAAGGAAAGAAACGATTTTCCAGATAATAGAGATTTCCTTGCACGATGTGGATTTGCTGCGATATTCAACAATGATAAGAACATAGAATAACCGTTTATGGGAGATTACTCACGGCCCTTGCAAAGACAACATTGGTATTAACCAAGAAAGTTTCACCACCATTAAAAAAATGTGCTTCACAAGGTAAATATAAACATAAGGCTTTGATAAACAATATCAAACTGCCTTAAATAAAATTATAAGAATAATTTGAATTCATTGAGAAACTTCGAACCAAAATGCTCCTCAAAAGAATTACTCACGCACCCCCCCCCCCCGATAATCTCCTTTTCAAACGGGAATATCCTAGAGTAACTTCAAGAATCGATTAAGATAGGTGGTTATCTCGAGTAAATCTGTATTAAAATAATATTTAGTGTTTACTAATGCTCAAATTGTAACGCCTTGTAACATTCCTATACTTTAGCTTATGTTCGATTTCTTTCTATTTTTGTCTTTCGTTGATGTATCCATTAGCGTAACGCTGATTTGGGAAACCTCTCTTATGTATTCTATTTATGAAGCTTTTGCTTCCTATTAATAATATTGATTATCTGAAATCATCTGGTTATCAATTTGTTTCATGGTATCAGAGCAGTTCAATCGGCGGGAAAAAAAAAATTGAGCATTGATTGTTGGCAGATTGGCCAGCACTCCCCTCAGGATTCGTGACATGGACTAACTGCCTCCCATGGATCTATTAACTCTGGTGGTTGTATCGGACATTAACAGGTCGATCTTTTGGTGCAACGGCAACCATGGGGCCAACAATCTAAGTATGCTTGCAGTTTGCTTGATAAGTTCAGAATGAGTGACTATAAACCTTCATCAACACCTATAGAGAAAGGGCTCAAACTATCAGCAAAATCAAATTCGCCTATGGAAAATGAATCCACATTCAGACAACTAGTAGGCAGCCGCATTTATCTCACTGCTACTAGACCTAATCTCAATTTTGCAATGAGCTACATCTCTCGCTTCATGACAACCCCTAAAGCTAAACATTGGATTGCAGCAAAGCATGTACTAAGATATGTGTAAGGCACTTCCGACTTTGGCATTCTATATGGAAGGTGCAAAGATCCTAAGCTGATTGGCTATATAGACTCAAATTGGGCAGGTTTTGTTAATGACAAAAAGTCTACTTCAAGGTATGTATTTAGTTTGGGCACAGGTGCAGTTACATGGACCAGCAAGAAGCAGCAGGCAGTGGCTTTTTCCTCGACTCAAGCTGAATATCGAGGAACTGTTAAAGCAGCTTGTGAGGCGGTTTGCCTTCAAAGGGTGCTTTCGGACATGCAAATGTCTCAAGCAGGGCCTTCCCCCTTGTGTTGTGACAATCAAGGGGTGTTGAAACAAGCCAAGAATCCAGTCTTCCATGAAAGGACAAAGCATGTTGAGCTTCATTGTCATTTCATCCGCCAACTTGTCAAAGACGGATCAATGGTCCTGCAATATGTTCTGACTGAGGATTAGACTACAAATATTCTCACAAAGTCTATGCGTCCAAATAAGTTTGTAAAATTCAGGGGGCATCTTGGTATAGTTGATAGATTGAGCATTACGAGAGGGTATTAAAATAATATTTAGTGTTTATTAATGCTCAAATTGTAACGCCTTGTAACATTCATGTATTTTAGCTTACGTTAAGTTTCTTTCTATTTTTGTCTTCCATTGATGTTTCCATTAGTGTAATGCTGATTTGGGAAACCTCTCTTATGTATTCTATTTATGAAGCTTTCGCTTCCTGTTAATAATATCAATTATTCGAAATCATCTGGTTTTCAATTTGTTTCAATTTGCTAGATCTTACCCAATATTAACATACGGACCTTGACATAATCTTGGTTGAGGAAAATCCTTCTTGCATTTAAACTTGGCAATATTGACATTATATTCTTTTTCAAATTATTCAAGCCGCGGTTTAAAATTACCACTTCGCCAACGTTATAAATGTTAGTTTTATAATATCAAATATGTGCACAGAAATTAATTCAAAATGACACAAGAACACAGCCAATACCCTGGGAAAACCCTCCAACTCGAGGGAGAAAAACCCAGCCAATATATCTCCTTTATAATTATAATATTAAGAGCAGCAATCTGCTTGCAACTTAGGCACAAAACAATGCCTTAACATATACAATGAATAACACCTCTCCTAGATGCAAAGATACAAATAATGTATTTCTCCTAGAATCGATCTGCTGCTGCAATTCACACTTCTCCTTCAATTACTTCGAATGAACCTAATCCCCAAATGAATGATAATCAACAAGTATATATACACATCATATTGGGCGGTTGTGACCTTTCACTAAGAAGTCGGCCCCAAGGAAGGAACACATCTTTTGCTGGGAGGGAACGATTCTCAAGAAGGTCGGCTCCAATAAATAATACTATTTAATTTGTGACTTTTTAATATTTAATATTTTAGCCTTTAATTAAATCGCTTCTTTAAGTAATTTGATTATGAATAAATTTAAATAGCTACAGCTATATTTAATTTGAATTGATCTTCCAATCAGATCGAACTAGACTATTCATCACGTGGCTGCAAAATATCATTAACACTCCCTCTCAACTAGGGAGGAATACTATCACATGTGTAAAACATATCACCTCATAGTGCTGTTTAATTAACATGGCTACATCCATGAAAGAAAGAGCTTATCACCTCATCGTGATATCAACCATCATGGCTGCCTCCATAGATGGTATGTACAAGTGCTCATTGTTAGTGTTTTAATGATCAGATAATACAACTGAAAGCACTCAGAAAATGCAACACATAAGACAATAAACACAGCAAGATACCCTGGGAAAACCCTCCTCTTGAGGGAGAAAACCCCAGCAAATATGTCTCTTATATAATGAAGGAATAAGAGCAGAAATCTGCTTAAGACTCAGGCCCAGCTCATGGCCGAATTTGATACAATAAATAATAGCACCTCTCCTAGATGCAAAGATACAATCGAATATGCTTCTCCTTGAAATCAGCCTGCTACTGCAAGATGAAGCGCTGCTACTCAAATGCGAACTTCTACTTGGAATGCAAATTATGTTGAATGAACTTGATTGAGGAAATGAACAAACATCACCTTGTATTTATACAAAATAAGGTGACTCTTCAAGGAGGTCGGCCTCTCTTGAAAATAATAAATTACAAAATAATATCAAGGAAGGTCGGCCTCATCCATTTAAATCAAATGAGTATAAATTAAATAGCCATAGGCTATCATTTAATTTATTACAACTTAATGTGATCGCTGGAAGAAGCAGCCCGATGCTGCTAATAACATCAACACTCCCTCTCAGCTAGGGATGATACTTCCAGCTGCACAAAACATATCACCTCATTGTGATGTCGATCAATGTAGTCACATCTTATGTGAAGAACGCTTGTCACCTCATCGTGAAAGCATATCACCTCATCGTGATATCAACCATCATGGCTACCTCCATAGATGGTATGTATAAGTTCTCATCACTCAATGTGATGTTGTCACCTCACTGTGACTTTCACCATGGCTCTCCCAGAGGATGAAACACAGTACAAGAAAATCATCACGGACTCCCTCACGTGATGCTGTCATGGAGTCACACACATGACATCCACCATAGCTCTCCCAGAGGGTGGAAACAAGGGATTTCACCTCGAACTTCTCCTGAGAGAAGAACTCATAGCCAAGGGATTTCACCTCGAACTTCTCTTAGAGAAGAACTCATTACCGAGGGATTTCACCTCGAACTTCTCTCACAAAGAACTCATTAAAGAGGATCACTGATACTGAGACTCCTTCTCAGTCAAGGCTGCATTCTCCACCATACCAAGCTTTTCTCGAAAGTACACAAACTTTATCTTGGAGAGGGGCTTGGTGAGAATGTCTGTCGTCTACTCATCAATGCTGATATACCTCAACTGTATAGCTTTCCTCAATACCATATCTCTGATATAATGGTATTTGATCTCAACATGCTTTGTTCTGTCATGAAACACAGGATTGACAGAAAGCTTCACACAGCTCTGGTTATCACAATGAATGATAGTAGGCTCCATTGATTGTCCAAACAATCCTGCAAGTAGCTTACGAAGCCACACCGCTTCACGAGCTGCCACACAAGTTGCAATATACTCTGCATCGGTTGTACTCAATGCTACTGAAGACTGCTTCTTGTTGCACCAAGATATCATGGCAGATCCCAAACTAAAGCAACAACCCGAGGTACTCTTCCGATCAGTGACACACCCTGCCCAATCAAAATCGGTAAAACCATGCAGCTCCAAATCCACACCTATAGAATATTTCAACCCATATCCAACTGTACCATGCAAGTATCTCAGGATATGTTAAGCTGCAACAAGATGTATCTGCCTTGATTCACACATAAATTGGCTAAGTGCACTCACTACATAACAAATGTCTGGTCTAGTGTTAACTAGATACATCAATGAACCAATCAGCTGCCTATACATCATAGAATCCACTAGTTCTGAACTAGCTGCAACCTCCTTCAACTTATGTAAGTTTGTCTCCATAGGTGTAGACATGGTTTTGCAATCAATCATACCAAACCTTTTCAGAATGTCAATGGTATACTTCCCTTGACTTAGAATCATCTCACCTAGCTTTTGCCAAACTTCTAAGCCAAGAAAGTAATGCATGAGACCAAGATTCTTCATTTCAAATTCAGAAGCTAACTCCTTCTAGCATTTGAGAATGAGGTGTTCTTCTCCAGTAATAATCAGATCAACATACAAAACCAAAATCAATGCTTCACCATTAATTACCTTGAAGTAGAGGTTAGAATCTGCATCATTCTTTGAGAAACTCAGACTCAACAGGTAACGATCAATCCTTTCATACCAAGCACGAGGAGCCTGCTTAAGACAATACAAGGCCTTCTTCAGCTTGCAAACATGAGACTCCTTCCCATGTACCCCAAATCCATTGGGTTGCTCAATGTAAACCTCTTCTTCTATTACACCATTCAGAAAGGTTGTCTTTACGTCCATTTGGTGAATCTTCCATCCGCTAGATGCAGCAATAGCAATAATGGTTCTGACAAAAGTATAACGAGCCACAGGAACAAAGGTTTCTTCATAGTCAACTCCCTCTTTTTGTGAGAACCCTCTTGCCGCAAATCTTGCCTTGTACTTCTCAATGCTCCTATCAGCCGCATGCTTGATCTTGAAGAGCCATTTAGAAGACACCACAGATTTGCCTTCAGGTCTAGGAACGATATTCCAAACATCATTCTTAAGTATGGATTGATACTCCTCAGTCATAGCATCTTTCCATACTTGTTGACTAGAAGCTTCCTCAACACTGGAAGGCTCTGACTCAATAATCTGACTCATCAGCGCTACATAACTGGAGAACTTATTAGGTCTCTTACTTTCTCTGAAGGTTCCTCTTGGGGCTGCAAAACTTTTTGCATCCTACATTATTTTCCTGGCCCAAAGAGGTCTCTTCCTTCCAATCACAATATTTGTAGGCCCATCAGTAGGCTCCAAGGGTTCAACTGGATCATCATCTTCTTTAGGTTCTGGAACCTCCCTCTGACCCTCAGGAATATGGTCGACTTCCATATCCTGAGGAAGCTCTTCTTCATCGATCTTCATATGAGTGCCCTTGGATCTTCTAAATGCAACATCTTCCTCAAATGTGACATCTCGATTGATCTCAATAGACTTCTGACCCGGAATGTAGATTTTATAGGCTTTTGATGTCTCATTGTAGCCCACCAGAATTCCCTTCTTCCCAGAAGGTTCCAACTTTGTTCTCTTTTCCTTTGGAATATGAACATACACTGGACACCCAAAGATCCTCAAATGACTGACTTCAGGCTTCACCCCTGAGAATGCTTCTTCAGGAGTTATATTCTCCAAGATTTTGTGGGGACTTTTGTTCTGAACATAGATAGTTGTCCTAGATGCCTCAGCCCAAAGTGAGGTTTGTAGGTCTTGATCATGTATCATTGCTTTGACTGCTTCCACAATAGACCTGTTCTTTCTTTCAACAACACCATTCTGTTGAGGATTATAAGGAACACTGAACTCCCTCTTCATCCCTGCTTCAATACAGAAATCACGAAAGATACCGAAAGTGTACTCTCCTCCGTTATTAGATCTCAAAACCTTGATCTTTATCCTGGACAAATTTTCCACTTGTGCTTTGAATTCTCTGAATCTTTCTAATACCTCCTCAAATTCTTTAGATCTCAAGAAATAAATCCAAGTCTTTCTAGAGTAGTCATCAATAAAAATAATGTAATACAAGAAACCACTAGAAGATGCAACAGACATTGGACCACATAAATCAGAATGAATGACATCGAGAATACATTTAGATCTACTTTCTCTACTATGAAATGTACCTTTTGTATTCTTACCTAAGGCACAGCCTTTGCATGTACCTTCATATTCCTAGTTGAATTTCGGAAGGCCGGTGACCATCTTCTCCATGATAGGTAACGCTCGAAAGTGAATGTGAACCAATCTTTGATGCCAAAGGTCATACACATTAGAAGAATCATGCACTAGAACCTAAAGGGGGCCAATGCATAGACTATAGAGACACTCATGTCTAACTCCTATTACCCGAGCAGACTTGATGTTGGAGTTCTTTTCCCATATAAAAACTTTGCCTTCTGAAAAGACAACTTGATAACCCTTGTCTTCCAAGGCTGAGATGGAAACAAGGTTTCTCTTTATGCCTGGAACAAATAGCACATCATTTAACTCCAAAGAAATGTCGGAGTCTAAGTGAAGAGAGGAGTTCCCAACTCCTTTCACAGAGTAACTAGCATCATCTCCAATAATGACTTGTTCACTGGAATCTATCTTAATCAAATTGGATAGATGCTCCCTAAATCAAGTGATGTGGTGAGAGGCACCACTATCTATCAGCCAAGTGTTGGTGTCGGTGGTTACATTGCTTGACAAGGGTGAATAGAATAGATATTCACTTGACTCCTTTTGCGGAGAGATTTCTTCAACATTTGCAATGACAACCTGTTGCTTAGCCCTGGAAGGACATTCCTTTGCAAAGTGACCATACTTGTCACATCGAAAACATTGGACTTTGGATAAGTCTCTCTTCTTCTTGAATGCGGGAGCACCATCATTTCCATTATCTCGATTCCTCTTGAAGAATCCTTTCTTCCCATCTCTTCCTTTCTTCTTCGTTGAGTGAGAGGCGAGAACATGAATATCTTCATTAGTTGAACTTTGACCTACGCCTCTAGCCGCCAACCTTGACTCCTCTTGAATGCAATCGGCCCTCAACCGATCAAACTTGGGAAGTTTAGATCTTGCACTGATTCCCTGAATATAGGACTCCAATGATAACGGAAGACCATTGAGGGCAAGCATGGTCAAGTCTTTGTCATCAATTATGTGACCAATTGTAGAGAGTTGGTCTCTCAATTCGGAAATCCTCATGAAATAAGCAATCACTATTTCTCCTTTCGCCATCTTCACATGGTGTAGTTGTTGCTTTAGTGCAAGTGCCCGACTGGTGTTGCTGATTTCGTACATCTCTTCCAATGTTTTGAATATGTCCCTTGCTGTCTTTAGCTTGGAGACAATCGGAACAATATGATCTTTAACAGAATCAACCAACATCTTCTTTGCCTTGATGTCTTTCTTCCTCCACTGCAACTTCTCTTCTTCCTCCTTTGGTTCGAGAACTTTGGTTTCCACAAACTCAGACAAATCATTCTCTTCCAAGGTGAGCATGATTCTGAACCTCCATGATGTGTAGTTGGAAGCTCCCTCAAGTCTATCCTCAATTTTCAGACCATTTACCATCTTGACTAAATAGAGATAGACAGAAAAACAAATTAGGGAGAATGCTGCAAAACAGATCATCACGATCTTCTTCAAACCCGCTCTGATACCATATTAGTGTTTTAATGATCAAATAATACAACTGAAAGCACTCAAAAAATGCAACACATAAGACAATAAAGCAAGATACCCTGGGAAAACCCTCCTCTTGAGGAAGAAAAACCCAGCAAATATGTCTCTTATATAATGAAGGAATAAGAGCAAAAATCTGCTTACAACTCAAGCCTAGCTCATGGCCGAATTTGATACAATGAATAATAGCACCTCTCCTAGATGCAAAGATACAATCGAATATGTTTCTCCTTGAAATCAGCCTGCTGCTGCAAAATAAAGCCCTGTTGCTCAAGTGCGAACTTCTGCTTGGAATGCGAATTATGCTAAATGAACTTCATTGAGGAAATGAACAAACATCACCTTGTATTTATACAAAATAAGGCGACTCTTCAAGGAGGTCGACCTCTCTTGAAAATAATAAATTACAAAATAATATCAAGGAAGGTCAACCTCATCCATTTAAATCAAATGAGTATAAATTAAATAGCCATAGGCTATCATTTAATTTATTACACCTTAATGTGATCGCTAGAAGAAGCAGCCTGATGTTGCTAATAACATCAACACTCATCACTCAACGTGATGTTGTCACCTCATCGTGACTTTCACCATGGCTCCCCCAGAGGGTGAAACACAAGTACAAGTAAATCATCACGGACTCCCTCACATGATGTCATGGAGTCACACACATGACATCCACCATGGCTCTCCCAGAGGGTGGAATCAAGGGATTTCACCTCGAACTTCTCTTGCACAGAAGAACTCATTACCAAGGAATTTCACCTCGAACTTCTCTCACAAAGAAGAACTCATTAAAGAGGATCACTGATACTGAGACTCCTTCTCAGTCAAGGCTACATTCTCCACCATACCAAGCTTTTCTCGAAAGTACACAAACTTTATCCTGGAGAGGGGCTTGGTGAGAATGTCTACCGTCTGCTTATCAGTGCTGATATACCTCAACTATATAGCTTTCCTCAATACCATATCTCTGATATAATGGTACTTGATCTCAACATGCTTTGTTCTGTCATGAAACACAGGATTGACAGAAAGCTTCATACAACTCTAGTTATCACAATGAATGATAGTAGGCTCCATTGATTGTCCAAACAATCTTGCAAGGAGCTTACGAAGCCACATTGCTTCACGAGCTGCCACACAAGCTGCAATATACTCTGCATCGGTTGTACTCAATGCTACTGAAGACTGCTTCCTACTGCTCCAGGATACCATGGAAGATCCCAAACTGAAGCAACAACCAGAGGTACTCTTCCGATCTGTGACACACCTTGCCCAATCAGAATCGGTAAAACCATGCAGCTCCAAATCTACACCTATAGAATATTTCAACCCATATCCAACTATGCCACGCAAGTATCTCAAGATATGTTTAGCTGCAACAAGATGTATCTGCCTTTGTTCACACATAAATTGGCTAAGTGCACTCACTACATAACAGATATTCGATCTATTGTTAACTAGATACATCAATGAACCAATCAGTTGTCTATACATTGTAGAATCCACCAATTCTGAACTAGCTGCAGCAACCTTCAACTTATGTAAGTTTGTCTCCATAGGTGTAGACATAGGTTTGCAATCAATCATACCAAACCTCTTCAGAATGTCAATAGTATACTTGCCTTGACTTAGAATCATCTCATCTGGCTTTTCCAAACTTCTAAGCCAAGGAAGTAATGCATGAGACCAAGATTCTTCATTTCAAACTTAGAAGCTAACTCCTCCTTACATTTTAGAATCAGGTGTTCTTCTCCAATGATAATCAAATCATCAACATACAGAACCAGAATCAATGCTTCACCATTTATTACCTTGAAGTAGAGTTTAGAATCTGCATCATTCTTTGAGAAACCCATACTCAATAGGTAACGATCAATCCTTTTGTACCAAGCACAAGGAGCCTGCT
Organism: Sequoiadendron giganteum; assembly: GCA_007115665.2. Lineage (NCBI taxonomy): Eukaryota > Viridiplantae > Streptophyta > Pinopsida > Cupressales > Cupressaceae > Sequoiadendron > Sequoiadendron giganteum. Next base: position 252,388,889 of record CM021106.1, on the reverse strand, counting down.
TAAGACCATACAAGGCCTTCTTCAGCTTGCAAACATGAGACTCCTTCCCATGTACCTCAAATCCATCGGGTTGCTCAATGTAAACCTCTTCTTCTATGACACCATTCAAAAAGGTTTTCTTTACATCCATTTGGTGAATCTTCCATCCTCTAGATGCAGCAATAGCAATAATGGTCCTGATAGAAGTATAACGAGCCACAGGAGCAAAGGTTTTTTCATAGTCAACTCCCTCTTTTTGTGAGAACCCTCTAGCCACGAATCTTGCCTTGTACTTCTCAATGCTCCCATCAGCCGCAAGCTTGATCTTGAAGAGCCATTTAGAAGACACCACAAATTTGCCTTTGGGTCTAGGAACAATATCACAAACATCATTCTTAAGTATGGATTGATACTCCTCAGTCATAGCATCCTTCTAAACTTGTTGACTAGAAGCTTCTTCAACACTTGAAGGCTCTGACTCATCAGAGCTACATAACCGGAGAACTTATGAGGTCTCTTACTTTCTCTGAAAGTCCCTATTGGAGCTGCAAAACTTTATGCCTCCTGCATTATTTTTCTGGCCCAAAGAGGTCTCTTCCTTCCAATCACAATATTTGTAGGCCCGACAGTAGGCTCCAAGGGTTCAGCTGGATCATCTTCCTTCGATTCTGGAACTTCCCTCTAATTCTCAGGAATATGGTCAACTTCCATATCCTAAAGAGGCTCTTCTTCGTCAATCTCCATATGAGATCCCTTGGATCTTCTAAATGCAACATCCTCCTCAAATGTGACATCTCTACTGATCTCAATAGTCTTTTGACCCGGAATGTAGATTTTGTAAGCTTTAGAAGTCTCACTATAGCCTTACCGAAATTCCCAGCTTGCCAGAAGGTTCCAATTTTGTCCTCTTTTCCTTAGGTATATGGACATACACTGGACACCCAAAGATCTTCAAATGACTTACTTCAGGTTTCACCCCAAAGAATGCTTCTTCAGGAGTAATGTTCTCCAAGATTCTATGAGGACTTCTATTCTGCACATAGACAGCAATCCTGGATGCTTCAGCCCAAAGAGAGATTTGCAGGTCTTGGTCATGAAGCATGGCTTTGATTGCTTCCACGATAGTTCTATTCTTTCTCTCCGCAACACCATTCTGTTGAGGATTATAAGGAACATTGAGCTCCCTCTTAATCCTTGCTTCAATGCAGAAGTTACGTAAATAACAAAAGTGTATTCTCCTCCGTTATCAGATCTCAACACCTTGATCCTTTTCCTGGACAAGTTCTCCACCTAAGCTTTGAACTCTTTGAACCTTTCTAGTATCTCCCCAGATTCTTTAGATTTCAAGAAATAGATCCAAGTCTTTCTAGAGTAGTCATCAATAAAAATAATGTAATACAAGAAACCACTCGAAGATGCAACAAACATTGGACCACATAAATCAAAATGAATAAGATCTAAGACACATTTGGATCTACTTTCACTACTACGGAATGGACCTTTTGTATTCTTACCCAAAGCGCAACCTTCGTAGGTTCCTTCATGCTTCTGGTTGATTTAGGAAGGCCCATCACCATCTTCTCCATAACAGGTAGCGCTCAAAAGTGAAGGTGAGCCAAACTTCGATGCCAAAGATCACCCAAACTCGCGGAGTCATGTACTAGAGCCTGAATGGGGCACCTGCATAGCTTGTAGAGACACCCATGTCTAACTCCAATCATCCAAGCAGTCTTGAAGTTAGAGTTATTCGCCCATATGAGAACTTTGCCTTCAAAAAAGGCAACTTGATAACCCTTGTCTTCCAAGGCTGATATGGAAACAAGGTTCCGCTTGATGCCTGGAACAAATAGCACATCATCCAACTGTAAGGAATCGCCGGAATCCAAATGTAGAGATGAAGTCCCAACTCCCTTAACTGAGTAACTAGCATCATCTCCAATAATAACTTGTTCACTAGAATCTTTCATCACCAAATCAGATAGATGCTCCTTGAATCCGGTGATGTGGCGAGAGGCACCACTGTCTATCAACCAGTGTTGGTGTCGGTAGATACATTACTTGACAAGGCAGAATAGAGCAGGTACTTTCTTGTATCCTTTTGCGTGGAGATTTCATCAACATTAGCAAAGGTGGCTTGCTGCCTAGGCCTAGAAGGACATTCCTTTGCAAAGTGACCATACTTGTCACATCAGAAACATTGGACTTGATGCTCCCTGAATCCGATGATGTGGCGAGAGGCACCACTGTCTATCAGCCACTGTTGGTGTCGGTAGATACATTACTTGACAAGGCAGAATAGAGCAGGTACTCTCTTGTATCCTTTTGCATGGAGACTTCATCAACATTAGCAAAGGTGGCCTGCTGCCTAGGCCTAGAAGGACATTCCTTTGCAAAGTGACCATACTTGTCACATCAGAAACATTGGACCTTGGAGAGGTCCCTCTTCTTCTTAAATGCGGGGCCACCGTTGGCTCCTCTATCTCTATTTCTTTTGAAATACCCTTTCTTCCCTTCTCTTCCATTCTTCTTTGAGGATTGAGAGGCAAGGACATGAAGATCTTCATTAACGGAGCTTTTCCCAATACCTCTTGAAGCCAACCTAGATTCTTCTTGAATACAGTTAGCCCTCAATCGATCAAACTTGGAAGTTTTGATCTTGCACTGATTCCTTGAATATAAGACTCTCAGGATGAAGGGAGACCATTGACAGCCAGCATGGTTAGATCCTTGCTATCGACAACATGCCCAATAGACGAGAGCTGATCTCTCAATTCGGTTATTCTCATGAAGTAGGCAATGATAGTTTCTCCCTTCGCCATCTTCAAGTGATAAAGTTGTTGCTTCAGTGCAAGAGCCCGGTTGGTGTTGTTGATCTCGTACATCTCCTCTAGGGTTTTGAACATGTCTCTCGTAGTCCTTAACTTGGAGACGATTGGAACAATATGATCCTTCACCAAATCAACCAACATCTTCTTTGCCCTAGTATATTTCTTCTTCCATAGGGCCTTTTCTTCCTCATTCGTAGGCTCGGGGGCGGAGCTCTCCACAAACTCTGCCAATTCACTTTCCTCCAAGGTGAGCATGATCTTGAATCTCCACGAAGTGAAGTTTGACACTCCCTCAAACCTATCCTCAATCTTAAGACCATTCACCATCTTGACGAGTGGATAAAGGTGAATAAAGATGAGAAAATGAAACAAGGATATGGCTGATATAATCACAAATCTGATCGGGATCCTCTTCAAACCTGCTCTGATACCATGTTAGTTTTATAATATCAAATATGTGCACAGAATTAATTCAAAATGACACAAGAACACAGCCAATACCATGGGAAAACCCTCCAACTCAAGGGAGAAAAACCCAGCCAATATATCTCCTTTATATTGATAATATTAAGAGCAGCAATCTGCTTACAACTTAGGCACAAAACAATGCATTAACATATACAATGAATAACACCTCTCCTAGATGCAAAGATACAAATAATGTATTTCTCCTAGAATCGATCTGCTGCTGCAATTCGCACTTCTCCTTCAATTACTTCGAATGAACTTGATGCCAAAATGAATGTTAATCAACAAGTATATATATACATCATATTGGGCGGTTGTGACCTTTCACCAAGAAGTCAGCCCCAAGGAAGGAACACGTCTTTTGCTGGGAGGGCGCGATTCTCAAGAAGGTCGGCTCCAATAAATAATAATATTTAATTTGTGACTTTTTAATATTTAATATTTTAGCCTTTAATTAAATCACTTCTTTAAGTAAATCGATTATGAATAAATTTAAATAGCTACAGCTATATTTAAATTTATCTTCCAATCAGATCGAACTGGAGTATTCATCACATGGCTGCAAAATATCATTAACAATAAAATGTCACATGTATATTTGCACACTGCACCAATATATTTAAGAAACATGCTCTCTATATGCAGTTCAAGCAATCAAAGGTTCCTCCTTTTATAAGGAATTGAGTCTAAATCACTCATCCACACGGTATATTAAACTATTTTAATATTAACAAAGAAGAATAATAACTGCTTAATGAGGTGATATAATAACCATAAAGTGCAATGTTATTGATTTTGTCGAGGTGTGGCATTATTGTCGGAATTAGAATCATTGCATTGATTCATTTAATACCAGCACAACTATGGGCATGATTATATTCACTCGTATGTTTGCTACAAGGGAGGAACAAGAAGGTTTACAACCCTAAATTCATCTTTTCCGCAAAATAGGGAACAAAACAAACCAACCTAAAAAGGCTTACCTCAAGACATGCAAGAACGTGCCCTAGACCTATTAGGTTGACCGAGTCACACACAACTGACTCAAGCTCAGATGGCATTCCATATTCTTCCCAACTTTACCTCTCTCCCAGATGATACTCCCCCTCTTTCTCTCTAGAGGTGTTCGGATCGCTCCTACAATCTCACCCAAGAAATAAACAAGTAGTTACCCTGGAAAATATTATAGCATGATCATATAGTTGCATTTACATTAATAATCTGCTTTAAAGAAATAGAATCATCCCATTATATTTCATCATATTCTTGACATCAAATAATCTTCAACACTCCATTTAAATGAAGTAACATATCATTGCACAATCCATCATAATATGCAACTTTCAAGGTTTCATAATCTCATGATTCATCAAAATAATTACCATAAGGTGAAAAGTAACTTAGGAATCTAGGGTGGGGTGTAACAATATAACAATGTACCATTCAATGTCGCAAGGACCCCATATTCAGAGTTGGTGATCATGGCACTTAATTCACAAGATTTTAGTGTGCCCTTGTTGGAGGAAGCCATGGAAAACACTAAGAACTACACTATCTTGTTTGATGGGTGGACAAATAGCAAGAGTCACACATTGATCAACTTCCTAGTGACTTTATTTGGACAATTGGAGTTCTTTATGTCAGTTGATACCTCCCACAAAATGAAAAACGTTGAGAGTTTATACAAGTAGTTAGAGGAGGTGGTCATGTAAGAGGGTGTCAAGAATGTCTTCCAAGTTGTAACTAATAATGCGACGACACTTGAGGAGAATTCATAAGGAGAGGTCACTTGCCATTTTGGGTGCCATTGTATTGCTCATTGCTCTCATCTTCTACTTGAGGACAAATAAACATGCATGGGAGAAAAATATTTCTAACGAGGAGAGAAACATCACTAAACACATCTATAACCACTGCTAGGTGCTTATAGATGGAAGGATGATGGCAGACATGGGTTGGCCAAAATTGGACTTAAAGATGCTCCCACCATAGAAAAGTTGGCCAAGCACTTCTCTCCCACCAACCCAAGAGGCCCCTAATATTCTAATGGGCTCATTCTCTCCATCGCCAACCAAAAAGCTCCCCAACTAATATTACTAATATATTATTTACCTATCAAATGCATTTTGTTAAGTGCAGCATTATCATCAATCTGATCAAATCCAATCCAATAGTTGGCTCTCAAGGGAGTTTTGCTCATGTATATATTTTTGCACAGAATTTTAAAGTTTGCAGCTACTTGTTCTATCTGCAACCTTTGCAACTAGCCGCGTCTAGGGTTTTACCCTTCTATATTTTCTTTATCAAGCCAAAAAAAATTGCAATTTATAAAGGAAAGCTAGTGAGCTTGTTTCGGCAACAAAGGAAAACAATGATATTCGTGAAGAGTTTGCCCAAGTTCATCTTGGATTAACCCATAAGGAAATTGTAGAACCCTAACAGCATCCCTTGTTGTATCGAACTTCAATATGCATCTGGTCTAGACCAAACCTGAACCAACAAGTCAAAAGAGTTGAACTAAAAACATAGCTTAAAGTTTATTAACTTACAAAGGATATGAACTCCATTACTTTGTAACATTATCTTATGAATTATTTATTTAATTTTTATTTGTTGTTGTCACTCAAATTTTATTCAATTTAAATTTAAAAATCCATGCTATTTTGTTTTAGGTGATTAAACCTTTGGCCATGGTTCTATGCTTCGTAGATGTGTTGGGGGAGGGGGGGAACACAAAGGGCTATCTATATGAGGCCATAGATAAGGCCAAGGAGGCCATCTACCATTATTATGGGAAAACAAAAGAGAATATATACCCATTTGGTGTGTAACTAATCAAAGGTAAAACAAACAACTCCACTAACAAATACATGCAACAAACTATGGCTTGAAGCCCACATTTTTCTTCTTCGATTCCTTTAAGACTATGTTGTCGAATCTGTTAGGTGTGCACCTGGATTCGAGTCCAATTTGTACCAGTTTGAATTTCATTTTGGTTTTATTTAAATTCGGCACCTTACCCCTTTGAGTTATGATAGCATTTCATGGATGAGAAATACTCCATTCATCACAAGAAATTAACCAAATAATATTCATCTTGCTGCATTTTGAATCAATGTGTGAAAACCTAATGTCATGTATGCTTGCTTGTTTGAGATGGTTTGAGTAATAGCTCATGGAAAAAACCCTGCCTATAAAGTCAATGTCGCACCTCCTTACCGCAAGCTTGCTTCTATTACATGTTCTCCAAGCCAATATCAAAAACTTATGTTGACTTTAATATTTTTAATGTTTAATTCAGTTTTTATATTATATTTAAATTCTAATATTTTTTATTTACTATGTTATGTTTAAAATTTAATTATATATTTAAATTTTATTTCTTTTTTATAATAAACCTAGTTGGGATCCAAGAACTATAAAAACAAAAGGCTTAATCCTTAGATCCTAGTTGCTATCAACCACCAAGTCTGTTGTCAACCATCTATACAGAATTCCAATGAGATATCAACCCATATTAAACAATAATTGCTATATTCCATTAATATTATGCATATATATTCACTAAAATCCACACAAACCCAACCAGACCAGCCATAGATATCATACCATGCCCGCCAATACCCCCAAACCCTATAGTTTTAAACACTATCCACCCCAAAAAAAAAATGATATTCATCCGAGGCCACGGCGAATTGCACAAGCCTTGAAACCCCACGCTACACCTTTTTCTTACATTTATCACAAGACACAACATTACCACTAGGGGAGACTTCAGAAACATCATTTGAATCATCTCCATCATAGCAATCTAAAAAGATTGGAATGGCATCAACGAGAAGGCTAACCCTCACACCTTTAGCAATGTCCTCAACCACCTATTGTAGACACATTTTTCGCCTCTACATGTGAGACTTCAACAACTTCATCTGAATCATCTCCATCACAGCAATCTAAAAAGGGCAGAATGGCATCAACAAGGTTAACCGTTACACCTTTAGCAATGTCCTCAACCACCTGTTGCAGACACATTTGTCACCTCTTCTTTGCATGAAGGTGATCTAACAGACAATTGAAATAGACTTCTGACTGATGCAATACATCTTCAATGTTGTCATAAAGAAGAAAGGACCCTGCAACATTTGAAAGCATAGATGCACAACCAAACCCAAAACAAACCCAACCCGCAAAAAAATTTGCCAGATCCACAAACCAAATTTGTGAACCAAGATCCGAACCAGAACCAACAACATAGCTTTTAAGGCAAATGAGGAGGTTATATAGATAGCCTCAACACATACAAAGGATGACACTAGACATGACTGCAGTTTTATAAAGGTCCTTTGATGTCAACTGGTAGTCTTGTAGATAGTAAACTTGTTAAATTGATGAAATTCTAGATTACTTAGAAAATTATAAATGTTCTAAATTTGCAAATTTGTGGTAGAAAATTATGATGCAAAAACATCAAATCTTCAAATCCTAGACATCCACATTTTGTTCCAGCCTTGTAGCATTGCTAAGTGTAAGAAGAATTGGAGCACATTGGACCATTAACAACAAGAAAAGCAACAATGACCTCAATTTTGTGTAGTAAAACCCTTCATCTTCATGTCAAGAAGTGGAAAAAGACTTGAATGACATCAATCCATCTTCAAATTGGATTGCTGCGGATATGGAGCCCATTTTTACCAAAAATGAGATAGCTTATTTCAAGAGAGAAATAGCTAAAGCAAAAAACATTAGGAGGGGCTGCATTGGATGATGATATGCTCAAGGATGAGCTTATTTCAAGAGAGAAATAACCAAAGCAAAAAAAATTAGGAGGGGCTGCATTGGATGATGATATGCTTGAGGATGATATTGTTCATGAGAACAAATATATTTCATACAGTTCAAAGGTGCAGCAGCTAATGACGAGCTTTAGTCAAAGAAGAAATTTGTAAAATATTGCATGGATTTGTAATTTTCTATAATAATGATCAATCATCATATCATATATGGCATTTTGATTTACATTGTATTCCTTTTTATGTACAAAACCTATCTTCCTGGATCCATTAGGTATGCAGCCAGATCTGGGTCCAATTTGTACCAGATTCGATTTCTGGTTCAGATCTGTTTAAATTCAGCATCTTACCCCTATGAGTTACATTAGTATTTCATGGATGAGAAATGCTCCACTGACCAAAAGAGACTGACCAAATTATAGTCATATTGCTGCATTTTGAATCAATGAGTGAGAGCCTAATGTCATGTACACTTTGCTTGCTTGTGAAGGTACAATCATATTCCATTTGCAACTATACATGATGCTTCTGCCCTTCGATGATTCAAGTAATAGCTCCTGGTAAAAACCCATCCGTAAAGTCAAAGTCGGACCTCCTTACCCTAGACCTGCTTCCATTACACATTCTCTAGGCCAATATTGAAAATTTAGGTTGGGCTTTAATATTTTTAAATTTAATACAGTTTTTATATGATATTTAAAAATAATAATTTTTATTTTTTTTGATCCATAAGAAGTGATTTTTATTAGAACATAGAAAATGAAGTACAATGGGCCAGCAAGGCCACGAAAGAGAAGAACAGAGAACTAAGAGAAACCCTACAGAAGAAGAGAAGATTGAGAGGAACAGAGGAGAAAACAGAAAGTAGACCCTGAAAGGGCGAGAGATAAAGAAAGCAATTACGTAAAATGCCAGTCATCAAGCCCAAAACTAAGGAGCACTAAACATTCTTAGCCTACCGTGACAGCAAAGCCTCCATAGTCCACTGCGACCCCGCCTCCACTGCATCCAAACCTTCAATACGGAGTTTCTCAGCATCAGATTTTCTTCCTTTCTTTTTCTTAGTCCCACAATCAGGTTTAGTTTTACAGCAATCCCTTTGGCCAATCCCGAGAGGCCGGGGGGGAGCAAGAACAAAATCCTGTTCAAAAGTATCAAAATGATCGAATTCCTCCTCCAAGTCCTCCATAAAGGGATAAGTGCCTTCAGAATCGAAATCATCCTCCACCGGAACAAGGGGGAGATCAGCAACAATATTGGTGGCACGGTCATCATGAGGGGGAGAAGAAGGCAAAATGGGTGGATCAAGCATAGACCCAGGATCTAGAGTAGAGAAGAACTTTCCATGGTTACGCCAGATGAAGTCAGCATCTGGGGTGTCTGACTTTTTCACCCATTTTTTGAGACAAATGTATCTTGTGCCAAAGAGGCACTTGGCGGAGCAAGCCTCAACTTTGTCCCAATTTGCTGCAATGAAAACATCTAAAGGGGAGTCCCTCAAAGTTCAGAAACTGAGTCCAAGTGCCAAAAGATGAATGAATGCGGATGGAATGAGAGAGTGGTTTGGAGATGTCCACCAAATCACAAACCCTAATGTACCTGCGAGAAAGGTCAATCACCTCAGAATCCATCTGGACATAAACACCAACCTGATTAACCAGCATTTTTATGAGGTCCAAAGACTACACCACAAGCGGCAGATTGTAGAGCCTGATCCACATCGGAATGTCAATAACCACGGTAGTGGCAGGATCGAAAAAAGGGTTCCACGGAGACAAAAAAAAATCTGAAGTTTCCAAAAAACCATGGACCATTAAGCTTCACAAATTCACAATCCTTAGTTGAGTTGAAAGTGAATAGGAAAAACCCAAAATCCATAGGTTCAACCACTGGGAGTTAAAGATTGTCCCAAGTAAACTTTACCCATTCCAGAATCGAGTCCAAAGATCGACACCTATACATGAACCGCAAGGCCAAGGAGCGCACACCAATATCAACAGCAACCGCGTTTATCTGATCATCAGAAATGTGGAGGTTTGTCGGCTCATCAGTAAAAGCAATCTCAGCATCACCAATCGTGAAAGAAGAGCCCTTCGTGCGCTGCACCTGCCCCGAAGTGGGAATGGCATCCGATTTTGGCGGAGACAAGGGAGGAGGCGGGCTAGGGTTTTCCTTCAAGATCTGTGCCAAGCAAAAAGAATTGCATTCATGGTAAGGATTCGCCCTATTTTTGCATCTAACTAGAGATTTGGGATCCAGAATAGGGGAATCCTCCTCCACTGTCGGCGTCGAGCCCAAGTCCGCACTCAGAGGATCAAAGTCCTGACTTGAGGGAGGCTGTGAAGAAATAGGCGTAGAATGGAGGGAGTATCGGATCCTCCCGTCCCCCACCTCCGTGCACCTAGCCCGCAGCCTAGCCAATGAAACCTTCCTTCCTTTGGACGACGCCTTAGCTCTAGCGCCCATACACATAGTCTTCTCATCGCCTCCATCGTCCTCACCATCGCACGCAACTTCACGCAGAGAGGCTTCGCACATCTTTGCATTCAAGTTACCTAAATTAAACATTGAATGATCAAAGGAAATTTAAAGCATCACCACATTAAACTTGGATGTAGGGACTATATACGAATACGTGCTAAACTGACCAAAATTGCCACAAAATTTTAATATTTTTTAATTTAATCTAGTATGTTTAAAATTTATTATTTATTTAATAATATATCTAAAAGTTAATATTATTTAATTTAATAATATATAAATTGTGTATAATAATGAGACTTTGGATTGAATAAAGATGAAGTATATATATGACTCTTTTATGTTTTTTGAACAGATAAACCCAACCCCAAAAACAATTTTACCAGATCCATGAACTGAATCCACAAACCTGAACCAAAATCCGAACCAGAACCAGCAACATAGTGCAAAACTAATGGAGAAACAACCTGTAGGTTCTTTAAACTTGATGTTTTTCAATGCCTTGCATTTTATTTAAGTTTATTTTATGAATTTAATAATATTTTTTAATGTGCCAAGTCCCAAGTCCATGTCAAAATATTTACCCGCCATGCTTTCGCTAAGTCTGCATTTTTGAACTCTGATTTAAAGAAATAATGAGGAATACAAAACAGTAAAATGCTTGAATGGAAACAGGAAAACCAATAGTGTTTAAGCTTACTCACATTCAAGATATTATAGCAAATAGCTGAGCAAAACTGCAAAAGCATAGAAGAAATCCTTAAAATCAAAGACAGGAGAGAACTTCATCAATACTCACCTGACCCTTCAGTTGTGCTGCAGTCTGTGCCCCAACATTTACAGTGTCTTCAACTACCTATGCATCACAGTGTTTGAGAAAGGACTCAACAAGGTATATGACATACTACTATATTTACAGAGATAACAGGAAAAGAGCACCGACTTTTAGGCTTCATTTCAAACATTTCTTGCTATGAAAACACAATATTCCTTGTTTGTCTCATTTGAAATAGATATTGATTGAAATATTTACTTTTTTGGTCCGATCGATGGCTTGATCGGTCTCATCCATCATTTTTGTTCCATGCCCAACAAGTTCTTGATTACTCATTGCTGCAACCAACATATAAATCTATTAAATTTATCACACTATAAACTAAATAATATATGGAAACAAACTTTTAGTGCAGAATAGTTTACTAAAGATTCAAAAAATAAATGTGAACATAGACTTTAGAAGTTACAGACAGAACAAGCTGCTGATCATTCTTTTAGACAGTGCCAGAAGTGGATGCAAATCAATAAAATGCTTCGATCTCTACTTCTATAAGAATGTCCCAAACAGTATTGTAAGAAACAAAAATACAACTATATAATAATGGATGAATTTTGAACATGCCCGTGGTCATCTCATGAAAGGTATGAATCAACACAACTGATGCAATATTCCACAAGCCAAACAAGTTTGTAATACCATATGTAGGTTTAACTGCTTTTAGACAGTACAAATCTATGAAATGCATCAGTCTCTACTCCTAAACAGTATATAAATAAACACAAAATCAACTACATAATAATGGATGAACTTACAACATGCCTATGCTTATCTGATGAAATGTATGCATCAATGCAACTGATGCAATATCTCCACTAGTCAAAAAATTCCACAACACCATATGTAGGTATAACCAAACACTTTCCCCAAATCCTTACCATGGAAAGGAGGACAAAAACTTTTGCTTAGTGGAAAAGAAAGAAACACAAAATATCTTTCAATCTAAAACTAAAAAGCCTGGATCTTCCTTTGCTCGATGAAAAAGTTGCAAGCAAATGACTCTGGGTATGCTGTCTCATGACAACATCCATACATAAAATATTAAAAATTATTACAAATACAAAAGGGAAAATCCATAATATCAATGTCATGTGCATAAAAGGAGCTTAACAAACACTACATAATACAACTATCATAGGTTTATATATTATAATTTATGAGTCGGGTCAACTTAGTTCTGTTTTATTAATTATTAATATAATATATTATTTATTAGTTATTCTGAAAAATACCCGAGAAATTTGGGGTCCTTTCTGAAAAAATTGTCCAAGTTTCCAAAACATTCAAGAGGACCCCCACAATCCTGAGGAGCTCAGATATTTTCTGGAAGAACCAGAACTAGGATCAATACCTGAACGATTTTCCTCCATCTACCCGAACTCGGACATAGCTTATTTGTTAATAAGCAAAGCCTAATGATCAACATAAAATGTGAATGGATTGGCCAGAACATGTTATTGAACTTTTTTAAAGATCAAACCATTTGTAATGTCCCCTTTTTAATATTCATGGTGCACGAGGTCCATTTCTCTGATCAGCAGCTGTTTAGTGAGTGGACTGTCAGCATAGGAATCACAGATAGTTAGAACTGTAGTTACTGTGAATCAGGAAAATTTGATTAATGGAATAAGGCAGCTCACTGCGTCTCACACCTAGTAGTTATCAGTTCAGTTTGAGTTTGGCCATGCAGTTTGAGTTTGCTGTTAATTTGGGGATGTATTTGTCAAATATATTGCTAATGATTGAGAAATGCAGGAAGCATAAAGTTAGAAAGCATTGGGAAGAAAAACAAACGACACTCTTGAAAATTGAAAACAAAATTCAACTTCATTCCCAAGGATGTGATGCAAAAGCAGCTTTGGCACTAGGAGATAAAAGCCTACGGGCATGTCAACCTGATTTCTTGGAGACAAAAACCCTCAGGAAGCAGTTCATTGTACAAGGCTATAGCAAGATCATACAAAGTGACATCAGGGTCATCAAGGCATTCAGATTTGCAAGCTACAGACTGTCCAGTATCATTTTGGCATTCAGACTTACAAGCTGGGTGCACCCAATGAGTTGTATCAATCTAATGTATTTCAATTGGTATATGTGTGGTTGAATTAAATTTTCAAAAAATAAAATAATAATTTTTGCTTTTGGGTTTCTTTTTATATATGCATTTAGATGAGGTCTTTATAGTGGTAGCAAATCTAAGATCTAGTCAGTCTAAGGGAGATATAAATAAATTTACAATATCAGATATTATTACCACATGACATGTCAATGAGTGACGAAGAAAATAGATATCAACTTAGGGAAGAAAGGAAGCAAAAAGTGTCACACAGAGATAAAGAGCAGAAATTTTTCAATGTGATGAGCTCATTGAAAGATGGGCAGCAACAGCTGACCAATTTTTTCGTCCAAAGTATGCAGGACAAGAGAACTGAAGAACCAAACCATGCCTCTACACCTCTGGGTAATGGCACACAAGATTTTCATCTTCAACAGCAAACCAGAAAACCCCCTTGGAATCAATTACTGGTACGGAACTATTGAGAGTCCCTTTCCTGTCAAAAGAAGACATGCTGCAAAAAGATCATATGGACAACCAGCAAGAGGATGGATCTTGGACGCCCTCCATGTTGAATATGGGGCAAAGAGTGCTAATTTCAAGAAAACAACTCTTTCATGAACTTATGTATATTGAAGCCAAAAAAATAAAACCAATAACTAAAGGAGACCCACCCTGAATGAACCTTGCAAAGATCTACAATGTAAACTGAGGAAGCTCACCATCCCCTCACTTGATCCATCTAACAATGCTTCAATCCCAAGCTTGGATCCAAAAGATGAAATACCTACTTCCCACTCAACCCTATGTATGAGGAGGAAAAAATAAATTTGCTATAGGAGTTGCACATGAGTGGTTGTATCATGGGCTAGTTACTCAAGAGCATAGCTTTATCACCGCCTAAGAAGAGTTTTGCACAAGGTCAATCAAAAAATTTGAGAGACAAGACCATGGCTCAATGGATGCATACATGGCTGAATTCCAAAGAGTAGTCATGATAGTTCTTGATGTGTAAAAGAGACATCTAACTTTCATCTTCATGGAAGGGTTGAAAGAGCCCCTTAGAGGTTTGTGATGGTTCTTGATGTGTAAAAGAGCAATCTAACTTTCCTCTCCATGTAAGGGTTGAGAGAGCCCCTTAGAGGTCTAATTAAGACACTTGACCCAGATTCATTGCAGGCAACCATCAAAAGCGCTTTGACATTGGCACCATCTAGCTGCCTTATCTCCCCTTCCTCTAAATCATTGACATTGGAGACACTACACTAAGCAAATCATTCCAAGAGTAACACTAAAGGTCTGACTACAGGAGCACCAAAGCAAGACCAAAGGACTCCACACAAACCTTTTTTTTGTAGAGATTGGGTGTGGTACCCTCTCAACCTGCAGATCACTAGGAGATGGGGTACACCTTTAGGAGTTAGCAGTTAGTTGACATGACCTGCACTAAGATGAAAAGGAAGCAGTCATGATTCATGTGCAAGAGGCCTTGGGGCCTGTCATGTCCCCAAAATCACTTGAACAGATTATGGAGGGAAAATACAAAGTGTTTTTAAACACTATTATCTGCATTTATTAAATATTATTTAAGAATAATAATAAACACTATTATTCTAGCTTGAATCTCTTCTCTTTGGGCACATGAATGTAGACAAGACACCCAAAAATCCTAAAGTGACTAATGTCAAGTCTTATGCCGGTAAAGGCTTCTTCAGGAGTCTTGTTATCAAGATGAGAATGAGGGCATCTATTTTGGATATAGACAGCAGTCCTAGAGGCTTCTGCCCAGAAGGAAGTTTCAATGTTTTGGTCCGGTAACATTGCCTTAGCAGCTTCTACAATGGTTCTATTTTTCCTTTCAGCAACCCCATTCTGTTGAGGGTTGTAGGCAACTGTGAACTCCCTCTTAATTCCAGCACTCATGCAGAATTATTTAAAGATCTCAGAGGTGTATTCTTTCCCATTGTCTGTCCTTAAGGTTTTTATTTTCTTCCCGGATAAGTTTTCAGTGAGGGCTTTGAACTCTTTGAACCTTTTGAGGATTTCTATTGACTCTTTACATTTAAGGAAATACATCCAGGTTTTCCTAGAGAAGTCATCTACAAATATGACATAGTATAGAAATCCTGCTTTAGAGGGTACAGACATGGGTCCACATAAGTCTGAGTGAACCAATTCTAACACATTTAGGGTTTTGCTCACACTATTGGGAAAGGACCCCTTTGTATTCTTTCCTAGGGCACAACCTTTGCAAGTTCCGTCATGAGATGGTTTTAACTTAGGTAAGCCTGTTACAAGTTTTTCTACAGCAAGTAGAGCACGGAAATGAAGGTGTCCTAATCTTCTATGCTAAATCTCATTTGAATCAAAGGTGTCAAGGGTAAGGGCTTGATTAACTTCAGTGCATAGTTTGTAGAGGTACCCTTGTCTTACACCTATGGTTTGGGCTTTCTTGATTGTTGAGTTTTTAGGCCATGCTAAAACTTTCCCATCCATAAAGGTAACTCTATATCCATTGTCTTCAAGGGCAGAGATGGATATTAGATTCCTCTTAATTTCAGGTACAAATAGGACTCCAGTAAGTTGAAGAGAGAGACCAGATTTTAGTTTGATGGAGCAAGTTCCAACCCCTTTTACAGGGTGTGTAGAATCATCCCCAATGGTTACTACTTCATCAGACCTTTCAATGATAGTGTCCAGGTGTTCTCTGAATCCTGTGATGTGTCTGGAAGAACCACTATCAATTACCCAGTTGTGGGTGTTGTTAGATGTTTGGCTAGATAAGGCTAAATAGAACACAAAGTTCTTAGATTCATGATCTGAATTTGTCTTTCCTACTTTGGCAAAAGTTGCTTGTTGCTTTGATCTGTCAGGGCACTTCATTGCATAGTGACCATATTGATCACATCTAAAGCATTGCACTTGAGAGATGTCTTTCTTCTTAGAAGATCCCTTTCCATTGGGATTTCTCTTTCTTTTAAAAGATCCTCTCTTGTAGGAGTTTTTCTTGTTCCTTTTATTAGACGATGTGTTGAGTACATGAATGTCTTCATCCATGTTCTTCTGTTTATTTTCCTTGGTGGAGAGTCTTGATTCCTCTTGAAGGCAGTCAGTTCTTAGCCTATCAAACTTGGGGAGTTTAGATCTCGCACTTACTCCTTGAACAAATGACTCCCATGAGTTGGGTAGGCCTCCTAGTGCAATTAGGGTTAACTCTTTGCTATCAATTTGATATCCAATTGTGGATAACTGATCCCTGAGTTCAATGATCCTCATAAAGTATGCATTAATTGACTCTCCTTTGTTTATTTGAGCATTGTTGATTTGCCTCTTCAATGCAAGAGTCCTACTGGTGTTGTTGATCTCATAGGTACTCTCAAGGGATTTGAACATATGATATGCAGTTTCATGTTTTGCTAAGATAGGCACTATATGATCCCTAACTGCATCTACTAGGATTTTCATGGCTCTTTCATTGTTTTCAATCCATTGAGTTTTCTCAGGTTCAGCCTCTTGTTCCCTTTTATTTTCTCTCACAAGTGAGTCTAGTTTATTCTCTTTTAGGATCATCATGATTCTAAATTTCCATGATGTAAAGTTGTCTGCTCCTGCAAGATGATCTTCAAATCTGCTCACACTTGACATTATGAAGAATGTGATGTGAATTCGGTTTTTAGAAAATACGAATTTTTGGAGCAATCTGATATTTAGATTTGATTTGGATTCACACATCGTGGCTCTAATACCATGTAAATGTAATCAAATCTTACTTAGATAGGATCCTAAATATCTATGGAAACACTAAGGTCTGAAATTCTGTGTGAGAATTCTAAGTCAAAACAATTTCCAGATTTCTTCTTATACTCGAATGTGCTGATTGCAGAACATTTATTGATTTCGATGTTTGCATGTCAGACAAGGAACCACCATAAGTATGAGACGAGACCCGCCTCTAAGAGACACGTCTCATGAGAGGACGTGTCTCCACAAGTGGAGACACGTCCACTCATGGGACGTGTCCCTTTGGGCGTGCGGCTTTTTGATAAATCCGTTTATCATGTGGTTAGTATATCTAACACATATACAACCTTCTATACTTTGGCGGATATTTAATGAATTCCGATTTATATTAAATGCGTAATTCTAACATCTTTTATTTCGAATTTATATATATGCTCATAAATTCGATTTCCAGAAATATGTATGTTAAGAATAATCTTAGATCACATGTAAATAACGAAGATGCTTTCAGCATTCGTTTTATATCTGACCGTGGCTATCATCCATTAACAGCATGAACATATTTATTAGTTAAATATCTTTATTTAATTAATTAATTCATGTGTGCATTCGAACAGATCATTCTTCAAGTTCTAATTTTATCATTTTCATTCAAAGTCTAATTCTTCTATTTTCGAAGACTTTCAACTGAAGATTAAATCATTTATTTAATCTTGAACTCTTGTTCTTAAATATTTTCAAACGGTCTTAACACTAGATTAAATTATTATTCTAATTTAATCTTTATCCTGCAGAATTTCCTAACTCATGTTCTACCTGACACAGAACTCACATCGCATGACATTCATCAATCTTGATCGTTGATCTCTCTTTCGAATCTGAGTCGATCATTCGAAAACCAACTTTCTATAAATTGGCTGATCTTTGCCAATATTCCTCCTCCCGAAATCTATATACTTTTTAGAAGAACTTATAATCTTCGATATTTTGCTTAGACATACATCCAAGCTATGCGTGCATACATACAGAAAATTTGAGGGCAAGAATACCAAAACGGCAAAATGGAGAAGGACAATCAAGATAATTCGAGGAAGTGGATTGATATTCGGTGAGACTGTTCTGATTATTGTTTTATTTACTGTTTAGTTCATTTTATCTCGTTCTTTGTTGTTTGATTTAGATTTATGCATGTTAGATTAGATTTAACCATCTTTGATTGCAGCATTCATTTCATCTACGTTACAATTTTAATTTTAATTTCCAATCTGGGCTGACTCGTTGGAAGGCCAATATTTATATGAGCTCGATTGCTTGTGTTTGGCATGACGAATTTGGATGAATATCCGATCGATTGAGTGAGGGATGACACCCCCTTATCAATCCGCTATAGGTAGGGGCGTAGCTTCGTCTCTTTCAATCATTCCAAATTGTTTTAAGCTAAGGTCAACTTCATTGCATCCCCAGGTTTGACGGAGGATGGACGACTCACCAGAGATTACTCACACTAACCCAGGATCGTGCGCTCTATGTGGGGTGCGGACGATCAACTAAGGAGAAGCCGCAATAGCTTCCAGATGGGAAGGTGATTGAAGCTCAACAACTGGTGACAATTTCATTTGTCGCACATACACTGGAGCGACAATTGAAGCACGACCCCCTACATTTGCACGGTTATCAATCGAAACGGGTCTCTCTTGCTTCACGGGAATTCACCAGTTCATGGTCAGGAGTCACATTATCATTGGCCGGATACATATCAGCGGCACTGCACAGTTTGCCATACATTCGACATCATTCAGTTCGGACGATCACTGGAAACATTTATCATATCATGCAAAGATCTGAAGCAAGTATTACTCCTGGGAATATTGAGAGGTCTTCGCACCAGAGCATTCTCATATTCATCGCGCGGAAGCTATCTGTAGCCTGGTTGTAATCATCCTCCATTAAAAATCAATTCAGTTGCAATCATTTCGGGTACTCTGTGTTTTATCTTTCAGATCGCAGCAGTTATAAGTGTGATATATGGTATATTCTATGATCGGTATTATCTGAGATTAACTCTTGGCGAGTGTGTTTCTGATTTTTGGATTGATTAATTCTGTTCTGTTCTATAGTCTGTATCTGCACTCATTTGCTGCCAGTAACAAGATCATATCACAAATTATATCTCTGTTTCCATATAATCAAATGGTGGAATATCATAACTGTGCATTGTTTACTATTGTGCGACTCTGTTGTGAGTTATTCATTTTTGTTATTTCCTGAGCAAACTCATTTCAGCAGTTCTGGGTCAGTGTATGGTTAAGTTTCTGGCTTGAGAGGTATTTTATTTTCCCTTTCCTGAGCTAGCGCATCACAGGGCCCAACACGTAGGTGCTTCAAAAAGGGGCAAGTGAATCTGATTGTAGTGTACTCCAATGACAAGGGAGAGCCTAGATCATGCATGAAGGCACCAGATGTGGAGGACAATGAGGTATCACCAATAAGATTTATGTTACCAGAGGGAGAGAGCTCATATTTTAGCTCATCCAACTTTGTCTTGCTTGAGGGCAAGCAAATTTGGGGATGGAGGACTTGTTAAATTATATAATGCACCTCAGTCAGTCTTCTTAGAGTGCACCTGTAAGTCTTCTTCAACAGTTGCAATTAACTAAGAATAAGGATCAAGCCTAAGTTTATAGTGCTAGCTTTAGGATAAGGTTATCTCTCAATTCCAATTTGAGTGCGGAGTTTTCAGTTTAGTTTTCTATTGTTTGAGTTTAACTGTGTGTTAGGGCACAGAATCCACGAGAAGTTGAACCGTCTCTTGGAGCACACTACCTCATCCCTCCATGCAAATCTTTGAGCTTGACTATTGATAACTCCTATGTACACCCTTCTTAGATTTATAAATTGAAAGGGCAGAAGTACAAATTAAAAAGAGAAAATTTATTTATTTTCTATAGCAAATTTTATGTTTAGAATTGATAAATTTTAAGGTTCAGAATTGAGTTATATTTATAATTATTGTTTTCCATAGTAATTGTAAATTAGATTCTTTCATCAAATTAAATTGAAGTTGTTTTGATAGTTTTATTTTTTGTCTTTTTATTCCTCTGGGAATCAGCTTACAGTGCAGAATCTGTTTACCATGACTTAGAAAACTTAACATGGTATCAAAGTAGTTCACTGAAACTTTCTAGGAATCCTTGAATGGATACTAGGGTTGCTACCTATGAGAGGGAGCTATTGGGAGGTTTTATAGGTGAGATACCCATGATCCGTGCTTGAAAAAACTAAAAAGCACAACTACCGATAAAAATTAAAAAAAAAATTGTTAGGTTGCTGACCTGTTTTGTTTAGCAAGCGATTCCAATAGCAGTATGACTACTTTCAGACTTAGATATAAAGACAGATCAGAGGTTCCCTCTAACTTTGTCCTGTGAAATGTCGGGTACAGATGATATGGTAGGAGCAAGATCTATGGTACTTCATTGAGAAATCAATTGCAGAGCTTACCAGTTCCACGTTGTTGGCAGATTATAAGAAGAAGATGGCCAGGTCTAAACATCTCATCCTTGATTATGTAAAGGATGGTTTGATCCCTCACATTGTCAGAAAGACCATAGGAAAGAACATATTTGATGCTCTAGTCACTCTTTATCAAAGTGAGAACATCAATCGAAAGATGTGCAAAATAATCTTAGAGCCATGCAAATGAGCAAGTCAGATACCACAGTTGCCTACTTAATGAAAATTACTAAACTCTGTGATAAGCTTGCAATTGTTGGAGAGGAGGTCAAGGATGAAGAGCTAGAACTCATCACATTAAATGGGTTCTCCTCTTCTTGGCAACCTTTTTTCAATGGGCTTTATCCCTGGATTTCACTTCGCACTTTTGTGAGACTATCGGATTACTTCATTCAAGAGGATATGAGACAAGAGACTGCTGTAGGAATGGAGGAGAAGAAAAATCTGCCCCTCGTCAACAAGATGAACAAGGGTAAGAAGAAAGGAGGACCAAGGAAGGGTCAAAAAGAGAAAGAGGATTCAGGTTCCTCTAACCAGGAAAAGGAGGATTTAAGCCACATTAAGTGCTTCAAGTGTCAGAAGTTTGGGCACTTTGCTTCTCAATGTCCTGAGAAGAAGAGGAAGGGCAACCAACAACAACAAAAGCAGTTTGCAAGGAGTCTAGAATATATAGTGTACCTCAGTCAGTCTTCTTTAGCAGCTACGATGAACTAAGACTAAGTTTAGGGTGCCAGCTTCAGGATAAGGTTATCCCTCAGTTCTAATTTGAGCGTTGAGTTTTCGTAAAGTCTATTTTCAGTTTAGTTGTCTATTGTTTAATTTTAACTGTGAGTTTGGGCTCAGAGTCCAAGAGAATCTGAACTGTCTCTTGGAGTGCACTACCTCATTCCTTCACACAAATCTTTAGAAGTACAAGTTTGGCTGTTGATAACTCCTATGCATGCCTTTTCTCAGATCTAAGAACTGAAATGGCAGAGGTACAACTCCAACTCAAGCGTGCTTAACCATGGAGTTTTCCCCAAGGTTAAGCCCACTTAGCTTGCAACCCCATTTGCAAAACCTTCAGCAAGTATTGTGCCTTATGAACCATTCATTATAGAGCCCCTTTAGCTCATCAATTGATAAGTAGGAGGTATTTTCCACAGCGAGTCAAATTATGATATTGCTATCAGGATTCAACCATGTAGTTTTTCAAGTCAAACTACTACTCATGAAACATGGGTCAATGAATTTGACTCGAAAAACTACACAGTTGAATCCTGATAGCAATATCATAATTTGACACGCTGTGGAAAATGCCTCCTACTTATAAATTGGTGTTTATCAATGTACAAGGGGGATGTGTCTACATGGATCTGAGTAACATCCCGAGGAATTGGGGACTTGGAGGCAACATTCCGTCCCCATCTCCCTTTATTTTTTAAGTTTTGGAGATGCCCCTCTTTTATTGGTTTCCTTGGGGACTTCCTAGTGTCCCCTGGCTGTCCCTGAGACTTTAGGGCATCTCCCACATCAAACACATATAAAACAATAATAAATTTAAAAACATACTAAAATAAGAAAAGCCATAAATATGGGGGCCCATTTTGTACTCATATTATATTGATAAGGACCCATGCCAATAATTTTCATCACAAGGTTAATTGAAAGAGTATGAAAGATGCAAGGGTAAAAAAGCAAATTTCTTACTTGATGCTGCTATGACATTTTCTTCTGCAAAGGCCTCGCCACCACCAGTTCCACCTTCAAAAAGGTCTACTCTCTTGTTTCCAACAGTGTTTGCATACCTGCATATCTCAATTAGAGTTAACAAATGAAAATAACATACAGAAGCTTTAGCTATCACGCATTCTGATCAAAATAAAGAGCAAGATGAATCTTCAGTTTCAGTCATCAAATGAGGGTCTAATCATAATGTACAATGTACCTTTGCATGAAAAACTTGCCTCATCCCATGCTAAAATCCTTACAGATCTTGAGGACATTATATTTCACGTCTTCTTTTTCATGTTACGATATAAATGATGCATAAAAGAAACAAAATATCTCAGGCTTTTCTACTAAGAAGATATCTTACAATTCATAAGTATGATATCACATGCACCTTTGAACTATCATGATAAAATAACAAAATTCAATATGAAACATAAATAATAGGAAGTGAGTGCGATTGATTCTCACAGCCAGTTTATATACTTTAGCCGTTAACAATTTGTCATTTTTACATCCTTATTTCATTCAGAAGCATACTAATGATTGTAAGCATTTTATCACCCCTTTAACATTAAAAACCCTGTTAAAATAGTATCTAGCAAGTTCAATGAAAGTCCTCAGAAAAAATAGTTTGCAATGATATGCAGATTGACAATGGCATCTAAGAAAAAGCGAGGAACATACAACTTAGCTGGTCATTCCATAGAGCATATAGAACCAATAATCTAACAAAAAGCTATGAAGTTCTATTGTGAGATTAAGATAATTGTCATTGTCTTTGTAATTCGTAGTTAAGAGTATATAACACTATATGTGTGTCATCTTCGTAATTTGTAGTTATAGCATATATAACATTACATAGAAGTGTTGATGACTTCAATCAGTTAAAGATAAAAAGACAGTTGTTTTGATAGTTGCCAAGCAGTTCAAGACAGACCAACTTCTGTTAGTGTATCTAAACCATAGCAGCAAAAATCATTGAGAAAAAAATCGGCAAACCAAAAGTATAAGATTTTTTGAAAAAATCGGATTTTTAAAAAAAAAAAGTAAAAAATTGTAAAAGAAGAGACTGCTTTTTTTAAATTTAAGGGCATTTCCATAGCATAGAGATATAGAGAGCAAATAAAATAGAGAGTTTTAACCCATGAATTGTAGAAAATAGGATTTTGTTGTTTATGTTCATATCACTGATTACATTGCATTGCACAAAGCATACTTCATATTGCATAAATAGCTAGATGGTTACAGTTGATAAAATTTCAATTACAATATAGTTTGTTGTCATGCCCCTGCCATGTACAAATCGCAGTACTAAATTATGAAAAAAACCTAGGCATTGAAATGCAGATAAATAAATTAAAAAAATAATAACAATAATAGCTTCTGCAAAGGGGCCGACTCAGAATATCGGAAATTTATTACCAACGGGAGGCCAACTCAGATTATTTAGAAATGAAGGAGGGGCCGTCCTAAGATTAATTAAGGCAGCGCACAGCTTTGAAAGGGTATAACTCTTGCCAAGGGTAAGGAGTTATATGAAGAGGAATGACTCCTTCCAAAAAGAAAGATATAAAAAGAGAGAACAAATTAGTGGAGAAGGAAATCAATGGGATCAAGCAAGCAGATTGGAAAATAAAGAGAATCAGAAATCAGAATAAGAGATCTATTGGATTAAATATTATTAGCAAGAATATTATTGGGAAGTAAGTTAAATATAATTAGAAATAACTATATACATGTGTGTGTGATCATGCAATAGTGTATTTGCAGAAAATTAATGATCTTTGTTAATAATCTACATGTTTCTCTTTATTATATGTGATAAGGGATTCATATAATAATCTATTTTGAATTTAGAGAATTGCATTGCAAATAGGGAGGTCGATCAACCTTCCAAGTTCACGAGAGATAAAGGAAGACCAGCCTTCAAGCTCTTATCAAGTACACCACCCCGAGATGGAATGGAAGACCGGCCTTCCATGCCCTTGAGCTTGATCAAGGAGGACGACCAGCCTCCAAGGTGGACTGAGGGATGGAAGGGCAACCCACCTTCCATGCTCTCACAGTACAAGGGCAACCAACCTTGAGACTGTGGTTTGCAAGCATTTCAATGAATTCCAAATAAGATTATTATGGGAATCCACATTGGAATAGGTAATGCCTTGATTTGATTTTGATGTGACTAATGTACATGGATATCATGATGTTTACTAATGATTAGTAATATATATATTTATTATATTATCATAGCTTATGATTTAATGTCAATTCCTAGTGACTAATATTGTGTGTAGGACCTAAACCAGGATTTATCTTATTAAGGGCATTTCAATTGGTAAACTTATACTCTTAGATGTATTACATTTCTTATTTTAATTGGAGTTGTAGTTTTAGGGCAAAATTTAGGAATATCCCCAAACGGGACATCACAAATGGGTATCAAAGCATTGTTCCTACCAGCCTACGCGACAGACGATAGTTGATGCAACTAAGCCAAAGGACTCAAAAGGCTTTGGAAAGGGAAAGAAGACAACTTGCAGCAAGTAGCCACTCTATTCAAAGTAATAAAATGGGTGACCAATTGGGAAATGAGTTGAGGGATTTCACGGAGCAAAATGAGAAGACAACCCAATTACTCCTACAAACCCTTCAAAATATGAACAACTCAATTATTGCTCTTAGACCCAACCAAACTAATGTAAGGGATGCTCGTTCTAGCCATTCGAAAAATGACAATAGAGCTCCACTAAGGTCAACACCTAGGGTAACCAGACCATCCTTCTTACCTAGAGAGGGACCATCAAGAGAAGAAGAAATCAATACACCAAACAATAACTTACATGAGTATGCACAAGCGTACTCAAGACTTGACCCTAAAATAAGGAGGAATATTCCATTTCAAGAGTATTGTGTGGCTGGAACAAGAGGTAACCTTAGAAGAGGAAGGGGCCAACCTAATAAAAATTTACATCAAAAGGTGGGTAAAATGACTACCCAACTTTGATGGGTCAGGAAAGGTCACCGACCATTCATGGATCCAAAAATTGGAATTGGATACATATCTATCTCTCAGTCCCATGTTGGAAGAAGATGCCATCAAATTTGGGAAGGGGTTGCACACAACTGGTGGCACATGGCACCATGGTTTGATTACTCAAAGGCACCACAACATAACAACCTATGAATTCACGCAAGAGCTTATGGAACAATTTGACCAAAAACACCCTAAAAGACACTTTAAAGAACTAACACAACTAAAACAACAAGGATCCGTAGAAGACTATATAACTGAATTTCAAACGGTCTCAATCATGGTACCTAGACTTACGAAGAAAAGACTAACTTACCTATTTATTGAAGGACTATCAGAGTCAACTCGTGGTTTAGTAAGTGCTTTTGACCCCACATCTCTTCAAGATGCAATTCAAAAGGCCCTAAGGTTAGAAACCACATCAACAAAGAAAAAGAGCCAATCCAAGAACATACCTTCAAGATCACAAAACCAACCCCTTTACAAAGGAAACTGGCAACAAAAGTCATTACCTTCTCAATCACACACAACATGGGAAGAAAGGTCAAACCTCCGAAGAAAGGGATTATGTTTTGATTGTAAGGAAAAATGGGAGCCAGGACATAAGTGCACAAGGAAAGGAAAAGCACTCAACTTAGAAGCAATACCGGACGAGGAGATAAGTGAAGAAGAATATGCAACCCAAAGGAAGAAAAGGAAACAAGAGGACGAAGAAAATGCAAATGGTACATTAGCCACACTTTTGGCAGCAGCCAAATACCACCCTTTTAGAATTCGTAGTGTTCTAAAAGGACAAAAAGTGACTGTCCTAGTGGATAGTGGTGCCACTCACAACTTCATTGATGAAAGTCTTGTGACAAAAATGAGATTAGAAACAGAAAATTTTGAAGGTTTCAAAGTGGTCATGGCGGACAGATCCACATTTGTTATTTGACAAATTCACATTGAAGTAGTATTTTTAATTTTTATGTTCATGTTGTTTATTATATGCATGCTATGTGGTTGTCTAAACGTAATTCCTGTTTTCAGGCTGCAAATGTATATGTGTTTAAGATTTTATATGTTTTTTGTATGGACATATATTTGATCTTAACCTAGAGTTGAAAGATGAGGTAATGTTTGATGTTGTGCCCTTAGATGTAAGTGATCCAATTCTTGGGAGTCCTTAATTTACATGAGAGATGCAATCTATTGTAGGTGAAAGAATCAATATAGACTCCACTTGAATGGGAAAGAGCTTATTGTGAACTTCTATAAGGGAAGGCCTAATATTACTCTTGCTGGTACTTCAAGATGGAGAAGACTAATCAGTGCAAATTTTAGCATAGTTTCACCAATGTTGGAGGAACCACAATTGCTCATAAGGGCTATTGTTGGAGGTGAAGACAAACCTCATATTATATATACATAGGGTGCAGCAAGAAAAGGCACAGCAAATGCAACAGCGTGCAGGGTTGTCTCATGGAAGTATGCAAGTGCATTTTGAGAAAGACAAGGAGCATGAGGTTAGTTTGAATCCTTCAAAGGTGGATGGTGGTTTGCCCTTCAGCTATCTTGATGTTTAGAGTGGATCAGTCAAGAGGCCTGGTTGTATCAGAGTTGTTTCATCCTTGTGTGAAGGACAAGTTGGCTTTGGTTTACCATTGCCAAGAAGAAGCCTAATGGAAGCAAAAGGACAGGAGTCCCTCATCTTCAGTCCCAATAAGCTTTTGGGAACCAAAAACCTCCCTGAAGGAGAGGTATGATCTGAAAAATCCAGTCAAAGTGTACTCGACCATCGGCATCGTGGCATTCTAGGTTCGTGAATGGTTGGGTGTCTGAGTTCATCACAAAATAATGTGGTACAGAGCAGAAAAGGGAGTGATGATGTCAGAGGATTGACTGAGGTGATCTAGAGTATCTCAGGAAGTATCAAAGATGAGTTGCAGACCTTCAAAATGAGTACACAAGTTATTGTGGTGAATGCGCCACTTGTTTTAGGTAGTGATTTCATCACATACTGTGGCAAACACTACCTATATAGCAGCAAACGACAGAATACATAACAAATATGCAACCACGACCTAGTGCAATAGGCAAAAACATCACAGATTCAACAATATGTGGAATGAAAAGGGTTTGTCAATTGGATTCACTTATTGGTTGCTTGATCTTCCATATTTCATGGTTAGAAGGCTTAAGGAAGGTCATATCTTGTTAGTCAACAAACAGTAGTTCTCATTGTAACTGTGGTTTTACTCCACCTTTTGACTGTAACAAGTTTTCATGGTGAGGGCTTGCAGGTGTTTTTGGAGCTGCTAGAACTTTGAGCAAACTCAAATTCACCATTGTGGCGTTGTGTACATCTGTAATAATCGATTACACAGTGATTTGGGGAGCACATGTCTCACTTTTGCTGGAGTTTTACCATTGAAGGTTTTCTCCAAGTTAAATCTCATGTGTTTACTTATTTGTGTGGTGTTTAATGTCTCTTTTATGTTGTTTATGATGGTTTCAAGTTGTTTCCCAGATATGCATGTAACATGTCATTTGTATGGCCAATGTCATTTGTATGGCCATTGGAAGCAGTTAACATGTGTGTTAGAGGTTTTGTGAAGAAGAAAGGGCAAAAATCTGTAATTGGTGAACAAGCATGCAGAGTATACTCCCTGTTTAGTGATAAGGAAGTGACCTTTATCCAAAGTTTTGTCAACTCCTTTATACAGAAATAGCATCTGTGGCACAATAGAATATTTACCAAAGCCACATAATCATTCGTTATGATTGACAACATTCAACTGACTATTTTTTTCCCCTTTGTTGCACTTCAAACATGGACTAGCCAATTAGAAAAGTTCCTATCTAACAGGTTTCAAAATGAAATCAAGCTCACCAAATAAATACTGCCAAACCAATCATTCTTTGCATCCCTTGTAAGCAATACAGAATTACAGAATGATTGAAAATTGAGCTTGTGCAATGAAAGGACACAATAACCCAAAAAAATCATTTTAAGAAAGCCTCTCCAAAAATCTAATGCCACAGGATCCAAATCATATAAAGGCTTGGAAGCTTGTAGTTGATGATTAACCTACAGTATCATTGCATGAAAATTTGAAATGCAAAGACAAACCAAATGGTGCACATATTGATATAAAAAAATATACTTCACAATAGAGAAAACTATGAATAAACATATAAGACATAAGAAGATGGCACGGCTACAAAAAAAAATTTCAAACTCAGGGCTACTCGTTTTGCATAATCTATTTTATTCACAAATATGTTTCTCTAGTATATACTGCAGTGTTTTTTTGTCTCACAGCTCTAAAGAATCTGGTTATTCCTTTGGTCAAGGCTTTGTACTACACAACAGTTTTGCTTCTCTGGCAGATAATGGACCAGTTTGCAAGCTTTCTGAACTCTTCATTATACATACATGCTCTGAAGGAGGAATGGGGAGCACAGTCCCCTATCCTCCTTTTACTGACAAACCAAGAATATTTTACAAGTGAAGGACAAAGAACAACCACTGCCCTACCCTGTAAACAAGGGTATTTTCCAGCAATAGGAATCCAGGATAATCTACGTTCCATGGCATTTCAGGGATAGGGACAGCGGAACAGTAGGGGACACATTTTGGGGATGATAGTCTGGAAGCCATTTTTGGGGGACAACAGAGGTATGGCAGTGTGTATACATATATGCTTCTTTATATATATGTGCTTCTTTATATATATCTATATATTATAATTATATATATATATATAGAGAGAGAGAGAGAGAGAGTCTAATTTCTGTAAGTTTAAGTAATATTGAGTAACATCAACATGACATCAAAATTAAGACAGCAACAGAAGTGTAACAGCAAAAAAATTAATCATGACAGCCATGACGGCAGCAACAGTAGTATAAAAGCAATAAATATATCATGATTCAGATTTATGGCTAATGATATAGTTATATACAGTTAACACTATTCTTTTAATGTCACGAAGGATTATAAAAACAGTTATATAACAGTGAACAGTTATATAAGTTCTTCAGATACATGAAGGAATTTTAAAACAGTATTTTTTTAGTGTCATGAAGGATTTTCTTTTAAAAACATTATAAAAAATTGCCTTGCCATCAAGGACATCTGGTTGTCCCCAGGATGGTCAAGGGGCATCTCAAACATCCCTGTCTGCCTTGGGAACAGCCAAACAGACATGTTTCCTGTTTGTGCAACATGTTTTGAAACATTTCAGATTTCTAAAGAATATGGGCATCCCCTACCATCCCCACTGTACCCAAAACGCCATTGGGGAAGGGGACAGGTGTTTGAGGGCTGAGAACGAATCCCCATGGAACATAGAACAGAATTGTTATGTTCCACCAAGTTTGTAAGACAAGGACGGTAGGGGACAGGGGGACACATTTCGGGGACAGAGTTTATGGAGACCATTTTAGGGGATGGCAGGGGATAGCTTTATAAAAAAGGGGAAATTTCAAATATTCATATGATAACATTGATAAGGTATCATATATAATATAGATCCTTAAAACATAACATTTACAACAAAATGCTCAAAGGCTGCAAGCTCCAACTAAAAAATGACAAAAATATATAAAATATGCTGCTATCACTAAGCTTGCAAAGAACTTGTGCAATCAATGAGCCTATCCCCCTTGTCTCAGGATTGTAGTGGTTGACACAAGTGACAAGTTCCTAACTTTATATTGAGATCGGAAAGGAGGCAGCCTCAATAAGGCTGAAATCTCTACCATTATATGTTGCACACCTGCAATTTTCTGACTGCAAAAACAACTAAAATATGTTGTTTTCTGTGACAGAAAAGCACCATCTTGGGACTAAAACACCACCTTGAGAGGTACAAATGGAGCTTGAAATCCTAGATATTATTTTGCCTGACTTTATCTTGAAAATCCTGCTATTTTGTCAACTGAAATGGCTGAAAACTGTTTTCAAATCTTGCAAAGTCAACCCTAACAACATGTAACTATCGTACACCATAAAGGAACTTGAAAATCTGTTATTTTGCAGATAGAATCTCTCATTTTGGGCCGAGAGTGGTGTGGGAGGACACAAAAGAACAATAAAAACTGCATGAGTACGGCACGTTCCCAACAACATCGGTTACATTAATGGACATCACTGACATCCCCAACCATCTTGGGTATGGCCAGACATTTCTGTGTTTCCAGGATGTCAAGCCCAAAAATATTTTGATCGGAGACAGCGAGGGCGTTTCTGAGACATCCCCACATCGTTGGCACTAGGATGTGTCAAAAAATGCTGGGGATGCATACCAGAGGAACAGAGGATAATCGTTCTTGGTGCAGAAGTACGTAGTGAGAGTTCTGAGTTGTGGTGATTTGGAAGTGAAGATTCTTGGTATATTTTGTCATTGATGTCAAGGTTGAGCTGCTTGTTTGTGCCCTTGAGCTGCCTGCATGTCTGTTTCACCTGCCTGGTTGTGTGCTTCACCAATCAGCTTGCTTACTAAGTCAACAAAGGTGTTGTCACCTTCATGTCAGATTATGTGACAGGTCAGCATGTTAAAAAGTCAATTTGTCTTGAGGTCGATTATATATGTATTTGAATTTAATATCAAATCTCTTGGTGGTGGCTTAAGCCAAAAGCATATTAGTGTTGCTACGATTTTAGAAGGGGTTGACAGATGTTTTAGGATGTGCGTGGCAAGTGGTGTATCCTTCTATGGAGTGGTCGATATCACATTTCTTATTATTCTATTCTCAGCTTCTATATGCTAGCTGTCGGGTTTATGGAGATTAATTTGAAGTCAATTCTTTTATGAAGACCTTGTGGTGGCTTCAGACCCTTGTTGTATATTAAATATTTCCTGTCGGTTCTTTATCCTCTGCCATTTCCTTTCTTATGTGTCAACTTTATTCCTGGCTTTATATCTTTTTTTGGTGGCTTGATTATTGACGGCTTTAGTTGCAATGGCATGGCTGAGTATATATGTGTTGGAGGTGAAGTCAGTTTTGATGTTCACGTTTTTTTTGTCTTTGCTAAATATGCCGTTATTTATTCTTTTAGTGGAGGCATTTCTTTTCAGGAGTCTTTGAAAAGGAAAAATCAAAGGAATGATATGGAGGAGTCAGACTGAATGAAGATAGTGTAGCGCATATTCATTATGAGGAACCGTGTCTGTGTTAAGCAGGAAGAGACATGATTTCCAGGGCATTTAATACGACTTGTATATGAAACGCCTTTTGGATATGATTCAAATGAATTTATGGTATCGTGCTTTCTCTGCTGACTTAACGGCTTCTGAAATTTATATCAACGGCATCTTCAGCAGCTTGATTTATTAAAAATTTTGAATTTCTTCTGATGAATTTGAGTATGGGTGGCTCTATGAGTAAATGGATTTCTGACTTTATTCCTGGAGGAGTCGGATTTTTGTGAAGGTCGATTTTGATTTAATTGTGGCAGAAATTCTATGTAATGGTAGGGCAGAGTTTTTGAAACGGTTTTATTAATTTCTGACGATGAGCTTCAGGATGGTTATATATGAAGTCATGGGTCCTTAGTGGCATTTTTTTTATGGGTTTTTCAGCAAATCACTGTATATGTCTCCATAATTGGGCTGTATATGTTGGTCTAGACCGCTCAAGTGCATATTATGATCATTTTCTGGAAGTTGTTATTGCTTGTGTGAAGTCTGTCCTGATTTAAAATGTGTATCTTCCAGTGTAAGTGTCTATACGTGAAAGAAGGCATAAGTGTTTGAGAAGTATTCTGCTACTGTGAACTTAGAAATACATATAAGTATCGTCTATGTTTTGAAAGTGCTTTTACGTGAGGAGAAAAGGATGCAGTGATAACATGCTAGTTTTGGAGGATGAGTTTGTGGTTTTGAAGTGGATATTTTTCTGTCCAGTAGCATCTATCCTTTTGGTAGTGAACTGTGAGAGGAGTTTAAATGAATGTAGTACTGCAGAGTGGTTTATGATGATGTTCCAGTTATCAGACCTTTAGACAGAGTATGCTACTTGCTGTTGTGGTTTGAAGCTTTTGTTTCTGAATCTTTGAAGACATGAGCAGAACTGGGGACGTGTTCTTTCAGTTTTCTGATGCTTGACGATTTGTGAAAAGGTGTGATATATTAGCAGCAGATTGTATGAAGTTTATGAGTGCAAACGATCAACTTAAGTTGAGTTTCTGAACGGAGTTGGGTGTATATGCAAGAGATTTTCAGTGCTAGAAAAGTGTTCTAAAATCAGTTTTGTGAAGTCTGAAGTTGGTGCTTCAGCTGGTTCGAGGTCGGTGCCTCTACAAATCGAAGTCGGTGCTCTTGATGGGTTGGTGCTCACCTATATAGCAGTGTTGGTGCCCTTTGGAGATAATTAAAAGCAATATTTTGCTGTGGTTTTTAACCCGAAAGGGTTTTCCATGTAATCCTGGTGTTTATCTTGCATATGGTGTTTTCTGTTGTTGTTTAATGTTCTCATTTCTGATTTTTATGGTTTATGAGGTTTAAAGTTTTAAAAGGTCTCAAATACTGATTCACTCCCCCCCCTCTCTCAGTATTTGTTGTGCGATCTTCAAAGATTTGGATCATCTAAGCAATGCAACACATTCAAAATTACTGAAGATCAAGATTGGATTTTAAGAACAGACATTGATTGATGAAAGGCACCTTTTTATATAGATGTAAAAAATGTGGTCAATGAATTCAACCCTTTAAGGTGCATTCACTGCAAAACAGATTTAGGAAAAGCTTCCAAAGTTTCCTTTGTGATTTTGGCATTGGGCAGCCTATATGAGCAAATTGAGGATTCTTAGAATTCTGATCACTATGACATCATACCTAACTCAGGATAAAATAAAGTTATGCAATGCATGAATCTATGTGGACCTTATTTGTGGAAATTACTACCAGTATCAGTCAATCTTAAGTTGATGGATTGCAAATGGGAGCATCAGGTGAATTCTGATAATGTTCCCTTCAAATGGAGATTCTGCTTTCAATAAGACATTTGGACATTCTTGCCCAGTGTATCAAATGGCAGAACAAAATACAAAGAAACCAAATAAAGGCAAGGGAAGAAAGAAAGGTAGCATCTCTAGAGCAAAACCTGATAGAAATGACCATTCAAAAAAGTCATTGGTTGAGCAAAGGAAAAAACTTCCAAGGAACCAGTTAGAATTGAGAATCAGAACTAAACGCATAATTCAGGCCTTTAAATTCAACACTCTTTAGGTATTGGATTTAAATTAATCTGGTCAAGGAAAGAAAGCAGAATACATTACTACAAAATTTGAAGGAAATTCTTAAAGCTGGACCAATCATGTTATTCCTGGTGGTTGAATACACAACATGAACAGATAAGAAAGCAAATCCCAAACTTGGAAAGAGACCATTTCAATGTTATCAGTATTAACAATATTGGTTCAAGGTATCTGGCAAAATTCTTATAAATGATCCTTTACTCAATCAGCATGACTAGACACAACGAAAGAGGAAACTTTTATAATCTGAAGACTATTCAGACCAACCTCTAGGAATCAAGGTGAACCCTCTTCAGAAACTTTCTCACATGTCCACAACCTGGTTAATTAACGAGGTCAAGCTCAAATTACTGAGAACTAAGGTACTTAAGTTGCTTATTATCTTCTACTTTCCAGGAAGCCTTTGTCCAAAACCAGACTTTTACATGTGCATGGATGTCTGAGGCCAGACAGTACCTATTATATTCATATAAAATAAGAAGTAAGTTTTTGCTTCCTAGACAAATAAAACATTCAGAAGAATTAGACTAATTACACACTTACGTCTTCCGCAAGGCAACATAAGAGTTCAGTTCTTTGATCTGCATCAAAAATATAAAATTGTAAGGCAACAGATGACAGAAGTGCAAACAAAGGTCAAAAGCCTTATCTTTCACAATTTACCAGGCCAAGATAAAGGATACATGTTGTTTACCATTGATTGCTTTTTCTCATTTAGTTGCCTATTGATCTCAGGTGGATTTCTACTCTCTTCTTCCTTAAATTCTCGATCAAATTCTTTAATTAGCCTGAGAGAAGAAATTGTAAAATGTTTCAAAATAAGTAAGATGGACTAAAAGTAGAAAGCATTATATAAATCGGATTGAAACAGAAAACGGAGAAACTATACTTGATGGATACATGACAAAACAAACTAAAATAGACAATATCCAGGATTTTTCTGTCTGCAATATTGAGACACTCTGATCTTGACCACAAAAAGCCAGGGCCCTCCCAGAACAGTTCAAATCAAATCATGTGAACTATTTTCATGTTGTACCATCTGCACATGCATTTTCTAAATTTCTCTGATCTCTAAAACTAAATTGCAATATACATTGTAAGATAAATAAAGCTACAAAAAAAGCACCCACCTTTTGCATTCACGCATTTTTCCAGTAAGCTCCTCAAGCTGCTTGCTCTGCCTGTTTGGATCTTTAATTTTGTCCAGTTTCTGAAATCCATTTCTGTAAAGGAATGCCAGACATTAGGGCCATATAAAGAACATTCTCAATTCACATATATTTTGAAACAAAGAAGCAAATTTTACTTTACAGACAGGTGAATCAGATTGTGGAATCCTATAGCTACACGGAGACTCATACTCTGACCCATATTAATCGTTTCCTGAATCAGAAATATGCCCATCTCAGAGACACATATGAGGACATCTCCAGATGTTAGAAGACTTCAAATGGCACTTCCTAGCATTTCTATACGTTATATAAATTGCATTGATTTTTCCTCAAAAACTAATTATTGGTTGACAAGACTTGAACCCAAAAAACAACATTAATAAATATTATAATTTTTACGTAGCAGATCATTTTCTTAAGAAAATCCCTGGTAGTACTAGCAAGAAGAGAAAAATTAGGAAGGTTTAAGATGCTTGTGTGCAAAGAATTTTTATCAGTTGATTAAAATGGTAAAATTAAAAGGGGCCAATTAACCAACAAAAAATCAAAAATAACTATAAATGAAATAAAAATAATAATAAACCAGAATCGAGAGACACCTATTCTGCCTGGGAATTTGTGCATCTACTACTACTGCATTTGCTAGCTGACCAATGGTCTCTAGGTCAAATCTCAAAGAACAACTGAGAATTTCAAAAAAACTTAATCATGGTAACAAACCTAATACACTAAATGTAGTTGTGTTTATCTACTGCCGTGTTCAACTAACCAATGAACTGGAGGTAAATCTCATGGAATTGCAGAAAATTTCCGAGCTATAATAATAGCAAAACCTTCTATGCGGAAAGAATCGAATAAAGCAAGTTGGGCAGGCCTGACTTAGTGGCAAAAACAGAGCAACGAAACCAAAAAAGTGAGGATTCGTGCCTCTCGGTGACTAGCTCCTAGCATTCCGGCAAGCTAACTGTTAATTGGCATCAAAACAAAAGAAAAAGGAAAAATGGTCAAAGCAGGATGCAAGCCCCAAATAATTTTAATAACGTAGGTTGCCCTCTGTACACCGTGGCTTACCCCAAACGGAGATCCAAGCTAAACTGGTAATCCAGTCAACTTATCACGTGATGTTCTGCAGTCAACAAGTGAGGCAGCTAGCAATGATTTGATAGAATGAATAATTGAGGTTGAAAACCCAGTAGACTCAGAGCCCTATGTGAGAGCGAATGTGAGTGTGCGTGTGCGTGTCAATGGGCTTAACATGTCACCTCACATTTCAATCAAACTAACAATTCAACAAAGGCAAGAAATAACAAAACCTAATGCACTGAAACAATTGAATGAACAAATGATAAAGAACGAGACCTCTTAATTCCATCAAAATAAAGTCTGAACAAAGCTGAGAACCAACAAACCCTAATACACAGAAACAACAGAATGCGGGAAAGAGAAAGAAAATGAACACATACGAGAGGGCACGGAAATGATCCTTGAGCTGCCCATCAATGTCGGCAAGCGTGGGGCTGAGGTCCATGCCTTCCGCCATCTGATGCGACGGCGATGGCACTTCGTCGAATCGCACGAAGCGACCCCTCCCTTCTTCTATCCCCAGTTTGCCACTTCTCCTATACCCTCCCCAAATTCAATTCTCGTTTTTTATGCACAGATCTCATGCAAATTCAATGATCTGTGATTTTCCGCCCCTTTTCACCTGTTTAAATTATGCCTCCAGATCTAGCACTATTCAGCATTGTTTTCCGCCATTTCAGGCCCCAAATACTGTAATTTATGTAATTTACAAGCTAAATTTGGATCGCGCCGAGAATGTTTAGCTCTGTATAATTGTTTTTTGAAAGACAAAATACAGGCCGTTAATTTAGCTGTAATATTTTATGGAAAGTCCAAAGAGCTTTTACGTCTGCCAGTGAGGATAAAAATATATAAAATGTAATTTTTTGGTTTATTTTAAAATTCTCTTACGCGTTATTTCCTTTTTGCCGTTCTTGACGTACGTATTTATTACCAATTATTTTCGAGTGCCTACAATAATTTTACCCACTTACATTCACATGCAACGTTTATTTTTTCTTTCTTTTTATGAAAAAAAATTAAGCTAGATATCAAATTATGTTGTAACAGATATGTTTTTCTAGATTAAATTGTGTCAAATTGTCAATTTTGTTTGCATCAACTTTTCGGATCACACTTTGTGTTCCACCATCAAGATGAGAGAGAGTTGCATGAAGAAAATTGTTATAATAGATTATAGACTAGAAGGAGTTGAAATAGAGGGGGAGAGGAAAGGTTGCACGGGAATCAAAATAGGAGAAAGATTCACATGCAACCTCTCAACTCCTTCTCTATTTCAACTCCTTCTAGTCTGCGATCTATCATAATTTTTTCTCATGCAGCTCTCTCATCCCGATGATGGATCACGGAGTGTGATCTGAAACGTTGATGCAAACAAAATTGACACAGTTTAATCTAGAAAAGCATATCTGTTACAATTATGGACTGTGGAAATTTACCATCTTTGATAAATTATGTTGTTTTATTAGAGTTCAATTAGTAGATTTTGAGAAAACAAATATTTTATGAGTAGTGGTTCACACAAAATCATTTGTCATGAGCAAATGATCCATTTAGCACTCATTGCATTTAGGCGATATTCATAGACGTGAAGCATCATGGCTTTCTAGTAGGTCAATCATCAGCAGGCGTAACCCTACAATGGAAACACGGTGCTTATTGGAGGTCGGCACAATTTGCCACAAAAAAAAAAACACAAAACTAAACCATTTTTAAAAAATTTAAAAAACCAATAAAACCGTTGTGCATTTCAATTATAAATAAAATATTGTATCTCACATCTCATCTTACATCATAGCGAGAAGAATTCATTTATTAATAGTTGTAGCAAAAATTTGGCTTTGATCTCACTAATTACATGAGGTATTCAAATGACACATTCAAATTTTAAAACAAAAAATTACATGTCGCAACCTGTGTAATAGGTCACAACGCATTATAAAAGTCACAGCTCATTACAAGACCACAACATCTGTAATGAGGCCTCTATAATGGGTCATGGCTCATTACACAAGTCGCGGACCTTTTAAATTTTCATTTTATGTTTTATAATTTTTTTATTAATATTATTATTTTTTAAGTATTTTAATACAATTTAATGTCTATCAACAGTTGTAGCAAAATTTTTGCTCTCATCTCACCAATTGCGTGAGGATTTTGATGCTCATCAAAGATCTTAAAGGTATTCAAATGATACATTCAAATTTTAAATAAAATATTACAGGTTGTGACCTATGTAATGGGTTGCAACACATTACAAAGGTCACAAACCTTTATAATGGGTTGCAACACATTACAAAGGTCATAAACCTTTATAATGGGTTGCGGCTCATTACACACGTCGTGACCTTTGTAATGGACCATAGCTCATTACAAAATTACAACTCATTATCATATATTTCATTTTTAATAATTATTACTTTTTATAAGTATTTTAAATATTTTTTTAGTATAATTATTATATAAGGAATCATATAAAAATATTGTTAATGATTTTAATCTATAGTTAGTAAATTAATTTTTCAAAGGTTGTTTTTAATTTCTAATTTTTAAATATTTTTAATAAAACTTAAATATTATTTTAAACATATTTTAATCTATATAAAAATTAACAAATGTAGGCACCTAAAATTGTCCTAGCCTGCAAACTAGCATATATCACTGCATTTCACATCAAAAGCATCAAAAACCCTAAATTTCCTCATGCGGCTCTCTCTCATCCTGATGATGGATCACGGAGTATGATCTGAAACGTTGATGCAAACAAAATTGGCACAATTTAATCTAGAAAAGCATATATGTTACAATTATGGACTATGGAAATTTACCATCTTTGATAAATTATGTTGGTTTATTAGAGTTCAATTATGTAGATTTTGAGAAAACAAATATTTTATCAGTAGTGGTTCACACAAAATCATTTGTCATGAGCAAATGGTCCATTTAGCACTCATTGCATTTAGGCGATATTCATAGATGTGAAGCATCAAGGCTTTCTAGTAGGTCAACCATCAGCAGGCGTAACCCTACAATGGAAACACGGTGCTTATTGAAGGTCAGCACAATTTGCCACAAAAAAAAACACAAAACTAAACCATTTAAAAAAAAAAAAAAACCAATAAAACTATTGTGCATTTCAATTATAAATAAACTATTGTATCTCACATCTCATCTTACACCATAGCAAGAAGAATTCATCTATTAATAGTTGTAGCAAAAATTTGGCTCTAATCTCACCAATTGTAGGAGGTATTCAAATGACACATTCAAACTTTAAAACAAAAAATTAAATGTCGCAACCTATGTAATAGGTCACAGCACATTATAAAAGTCACAGCTCATTACAAGACCACAACATTTGTAATGAGGCCTCTATAATG
The DNA here is from genome assembly GCA_007115665.2 of Sequoiadendron giganteum. Lineage (NCBI taxonomy): Eukaryota > Viridiplantae > Streptophyta > Pinopsida > Cupressales > Cupressaceae > Sequoiadendron > Sequoiadendron giganteum. The sequence continues at coordinate 252,349,571 of CM021106.1, read as the reverse complement.
GGTCGTGGCTCATTACACAAGTCACGGCCCTTTTAAATTTTCATTTCATGTTTTATAATTTTTTTATTAGTATTTTTTTTTTAAGTATTTTAATATAATTTAATGTCTATCAACAGTTGTAGCAAAAATTTGGCTCTCATCTCACCAGTTGCGTGAGGATTTTGATGCTCATCAAAAATCTTAAAGGTATTCAAATTATACATTCAAATTTTATATAAAATATTACAAGTTGTGACCTGTGTAATGGGTTGCGGCTCATTACACACGTCGTGACCTTTGTAATGGACCGTAGCTCGTTGCAAAGGTTGTGAACCTCTGTAATGGATCACAACTCATTATCATATATTTCATTTTTTATAATTATTACTTTTTATAAGTATTTTAAATAATTTTTTAGTATAATTATTATATAAGGAATCATAAAAAAATATTGTTAATGATTTTAATCTATAGTTAGTAAAGTAATTTTTCAAAGGTTGTTTTTAATTTCTAATTTTAAAATATTTTTAATAAAACTTAAATATTATTTTAAACATATTTTAATCTATATAAAAATTAACAATTGTAGACACCTAAAATTGTCCTAGCCTGTGAACTAGCATATATCACTGCATTTCACATCAAAAATATCAAAAACCCTAAATTCCTTTATTAATTGAATGATACTACATTATTTAATTAATTCACTTTTTCATTTTTTTTGATACGTAAATATGATTATAGTGATCTCAAAAAAATGCCATTACATCATGTCAATTTTGTGGTGATAACAGAGATAGAAGCCCTTACATTCTATGAACAAAGCCTACTACCCCAAACCCCAACATAAATTCCAAAATAGGGGATACTAACCACCCCAACTAATAGATAGACCCAGGCAATGTGTTATACAATGAATATCCTCTCAGACATGGCACCACCTCCAAAAAGTAGCAAACTTGATCACCCAGAATCACCACATGCGTGCCACCTTCGTAGCCACCTTGCCACGCCACCTAGTTGAGCGTAGCACGTCCACAAAACTAGTATTGTTCACAAACCCATCACCAACATCACATGTCCACAAAACCCGTCACTGAGCCCGTTATTCTTCTAGTTCAACCCCCTCAGCCAACAAATACTCACAAAAATGCCACCTCTAGTCCACTTCGCCTACAAGTTCCAGATAAAGGTGGTGCTTTAGGAAGATGAGTCCACACCATGCATGGTTCTTGTGCTTCACCCTTGAGATCCAAAAGAAAGGGGTACCTTTGAACTACGACCCCAGGTATCAAAGCCCGGTGCATGTCCCCACTCTTTCATCAATTTTGACCAATTAAATAAATTTCATTTATTTAATAATGTCCTAATCTAACTTTATTCCTCCTTATTAAATAACATCAATTATTTAATTATGTCGCTAATTCACTTTATTCCCCTAAGTCAATTAAAATACTAAAACATAATAATTTAATTATGTCACTTTCCCTCCAAATTTGAATAATTAAATAAACTATTCAAAACATCATCAAAAATCAAATCAAATCAAATACCACTTTGTTTGTAAAAGTCAAACTTGATTTGTACGTTCAACTCGAAAAAAGATTAATTAATTAAATCAATTAATTAATTATCCTCACCCACTTTCATGATTGAGTAAATTGCTCCAACATAATTTCCTCAATCCCATCGAAGGTTCAAATTGATTTCATAAATTGCTCCACCTATTTCCTCAATCCCATTGAAGGGTCAAATTGATTTCATCAATTTCATAAATTGCCCCACCTATTTCCTCAATCCCATTGAAGGCTCAAATTGATTCCATGAATTGTTCCACCTATTTCTTCAATTCCACTAAACACTCAACAAAGATTTCTTCAATTACACTGATTGTGTAATCAATTTGCACTGATTATTCCTATTTATTTTCTCTCGACATCTTTCGACCGTCGATCAAGATTTTCTACTATGCGATCTCAAAAGTTCATTCAAAAACACAAAATCTATATAACAACCATCTTCTTCCTTAAAAATAATTGGAGAATCAATATAGTTTATGCAACAAAGTAATGCCAAGATCTTAATCAACATTGACAAAGCTTCAAACCACATCTTCGATCAAAACGCATGCACGTTCTTCAAGCTCTCGCACGCACAATGGAGGCTTCGTATTGAATTGAACAATCCAACATATGTCAATACGGATACACTTCGACACAGGATAGTAAAGCTAGATTTCATTTTTGATTCATTGTTATTGCTTTGTGTCAATTTCATTCTTGAATTCTTGATTTTGTAGTTACATTTTGCAATGGGTGTAAATTAATTAACATTTTGTTGTTTAGATTAGTTTCTAACCATCACTCTGATCCATTGCATCTTCTTGATTTCCCCTTACACGAAAATGTTTATCATATATTTATTTTATATATTTTAAATATTTAATTTTATTTTAAATGTTTATAACTTTTAATGAAAATGTACATTAAATGGTTTTTTTTTTGGAAATGTTTTTAACTTTTAATGCAAATAAATATTGATAACGATTTGTATTTTAGAGTTACTAAAATTAATTTCTCAAAGGTTGTTTTTAGTTTTTAATTTTATTTTTTAATAAAACAAATGCTATTTTAAATATATGTTTAATTTAGACTTCCACTATGTCGTGATTGTGTAGCTCTACTAGAGCTAGGGTTTCATCTACAATAAATAGATGTGATGCTTCTAGGCGTGATTTCTAGTGTAAACGCAAGCAAGGTTGTGATAGGGTTTTGCATGGTGTTTGGCCTCACCTTGGGTCGAGCATGGGGTGACGATGTTGCTTGTGGATGAGAGAAATGAGCGTGCAAATGATGTTGGGTTCCATATGATGCCTCTACCACTCAAATGTGCCAACACCACCCCCACGGTGATCTTGGGTGAATAAATCACACAAGAAGATGTTGAGAATGAAGCCTTCATTACAGAAAAAGGAATTTTTGGGAGGCTCAAAGTGTTTTGGTCGAGCCTCTCTGAGTTGAATAAATGGATAATAGAAACATGGAGCCCCATTTTGGAAGGCGATCTCCAAATTTACCCCTATCTGGACAAGGATTTTTTGTGGTGGTTTTGATAGCATTTAGGATTGCCACATTATTCTGTATGATCATCAATGGATCTATGAGGAACACTTTTTTATGCTAAAATCTTGGTATCCTTCTTTCAACCTTGCAACCAAATCCTTTGGAGCTATTCCAATTTGGGTAAACTTTTGAATCTTCCAATCTAATAATGGTTTGATTCATGTTTTGAAGTTGTGGGAAATTCATTGGGAAAGTTCTTGGATGTTGATGAGGGATCATCAAATTATTTGCATACAACATATGCTTGCATCTTGGTGGAGATTGATAGTACAAAGGATCTTTCAACTGAGATCTCCCTCAAAACTGCAAACAAACATTGGAACCAAATGATAGATCATGAGGGGCTACCTTTCTGATGTTGTTGATGCTTCAATACTGGTCACATTGTTTCCCAATGTTCCAAATGAAAAAATTAAAGGTAGGTCACTTGGTGGAGAGATGCCTTCCTCCACCACTATTCAATGGAAAAAAAAGATACCACCCTTGTCTGGAAGTTGATGACTAGTCTACCAAAGAGATTATAAATGGGGACAAATACCTTGAGGACCTACATGTTCTTGCCACAACCAAGGTTGTGGATATTTCGCCTCTTTCATGGAAGGATCATGCGTTGACCTTATAAAATATCATAACAAGATTGGTGAATTGAAAAATCAAATAGACGTTTCAAAAATTATGTCCCTTAGGTGGATTTATTCCACAGAGAATATGAATACAAAAATGAATGGAGGGTTGGATGTGGGTAATTGGATATTAGTGTAAAGTAAAAGAAAGAAAAATGAAGTAACCTTCAATATGCACCTCTGATCCCATGTGAAAAAAATCAAACAACAAGCTTCCATGCAAATTGAATCCAAGAGGGTGAGATCATTGCAATGGAATATGCATTGAAGGATTTTTCTATAGCTTGTGATAAATTTGTTGGATTTAGTGATTTCATAAGACAATTGGGCTTCCATGAATATTAAGGAGGATATGATATTCATGCTTAATAACATATGTATGCAAACAAAATACAATAGTGATTGTTATATTAACATATAACATTGAATTTCTAATAAAAATTTCATAGGTTTTCATAATAAAAATGTGAATTCAATATTGGACCAATTCAGTATGTTAGTGCATAAACCATTATGTGTTCCTATTTTAGTGGGAACTAAGTTATCAGTTGACTAATGTCCAACTTCTCCTAATGAGATCAAGAATATGACCAAAGTACATTTTGATAGTGCAATTGGGATTTTAATATATGCTTTGGTTTGTAGAAGACCAAACAATTCCCAAGCAATGGGAATCCTTAGTCATTTCATGGCTAATCTTGGATGAGTACATTGGGATGTATTGAAGAGGGTCTTGTGATATTTTTGGGGTACCTCTAATTATTCCATTTATTATCATAGTAATTTTGTAGGGAACTAACACTCACTAACTATTTATGGATTTGTGAATTCATAATGGATTGGAGACATTAAAAGCATGAGATCCACATATGGATGTATTTTCACTATGTTTAATGGTGTTATCATTTATATGAGTAAGTAGTAGGTTTTGGCCAACTTTTTTTTTGTAGAAGTATAGTACATGACAACTACTCATTCTTGTAACTTGAGCCATCCACCTTCAAAGATTGTGTTCAAATATTGGGCTAGATCTAGGAGCTCTTACAATTCAATGTGAGTGTCGTTGTGCCATATGTTTAGCAAAGAATTTGGTGTTTCATGTAAGGAAAAATCAAATTGATGTTTAGTATCATTTTTTTCATGACATGTTAGAGGATGGGAGGGCGGTATTGAAGAAGGTTGATATTTTTATGAATGTGTAGATTATTTGACAAAACTAGTGAGCAATGTTAATGTAGTGTCAATTTTCCTCCTAAAGTAGTTTAAGTATTAGCAATGGATTTTATATAATAAATGTTAAGACTTAAGGTAATTTACAATATGTAATATTACTAAAATGATGTGAATAACTAATATAAATTAACCAATGTAACTATAATATGTAATAATTAGACAAGGATTCTAATTAAAAAATTAACATAGTAAATTGAATAACACATCCATATAATTCACATAGATTAACATCAAAATCATATAGACAATATTCCCAATATAGATATAGTAGGATCAATAGTTTTTAATATTTATCTAAACAAAAACACTTTGGAAAAGCCACTCTCACCCCAAGAAGATGTCAGTGGTATTGGATCTTGCTATGGAACAATCTAGGAGGAAGCAATTCCTTTTGGAACACAACGCACTATTGCGCTCTACACAAGTGTCGGTTCCCGAAGAACAATGCTCAACACATGTGCAAACCAAGCCCTAACCAGGGTCGTCCCGGGTGTATGTTGTACCCCAAGTTGGACACACTCTCTATGCCCCCTTTCCTAACTTCCACAACTCACCAACCACTTTCTTCTTCCTTAAATGTTCTCCATCCTTGAACATTTTTCATGCTTTTCCAAGTCTCACATAAATGCTTATATAAAACTTAAGGGGTGGTTTCCAAACCATCACACCCTTTCACAAAGGTTGTATTTTAATAATTATTTAAATAAATAATTATTCCTCTCCCTTTTAAAAGAGGTTTTATATATATTCTTTATTAATCTCTCTTTTAATCAAATGATCATAACATCCTTTATTTTTCTATCACCCTTTTAATTCTAAAGGGTCAAATCATAATTTTCTCTTCTCTTGGGGGAAAAAGTCACATAACATTTCTCCCCTTGTAAATTAGCTACTATCCTCAATAGTATGAGATGCATCTGTATCACAACTCCAAATAAAACACATAACCAATAATTGAAGAAATTGATATTGGATTTATTCTTCATAATGCTTCTATATATATAACTTTATCTACATCATTTTTTCTTTTAATTCATCTCTCTCTCTCTCTCTCTCTCTCTCTAAATTAGACTTCAGGAATCAGCACGACCCCCTATAAACTGCAGTGCGCCTGGTAAACTTTTTAACGTGACCAGCAGCGCTGGTGGGACACGCCCTCCGGTACCATGGGGGTGGGGGAGACTAGACCTCATGACCAACCTCCTACAACAAGAAAGGTTTAGCCAACTGAGCTAGGGCCCCCACCCCTCTCTCTTTTATTTTAAATTTGTAATTAATTTCAAAAAAAATATTTTTCAATCAAAATATGACAAGAACTATAATACATACATATTAGGAATTTACAATCTTGAAGAAACTAATGCTATTCTATATATTTAATCACATGCATTTCAACTTTATCAATTTTCTCTCATCTAACCCATTGTTTTTTAATATAGATGTTTTAATTACTTATATGTAACTTCAACATTGAATTCATAAATTTTTTATCATGTGTTGACATAACATTTGCCTAGTGAATGACATTTATATCCCATACTACACAGTCACTCGTCGTTGAACTATAGTATATATTTTATATACTCAAAATATATTCTAAGATAATAATCATGCATTCTGGACTACATGAGTATCCTCTTTTCTATATGTCAAGTATAATTGAATTGAAACAAGTACAAAGTCACCCTAAAAAGAGTTCATATCTAAGATGCATGTAAAAAAGTTATTGGGTTGATCAAGTCCAATAAAAAGTACAATATAATAAACCATGGTATTCTTTCTAGGTATCTTAACATGAATATAACAATAGTAAATTACTAACATGCATAGAGCCCTTCATAGAGAAACATTAGGCTTAGTCTTTCCTTCATTTAATTTAATCCAAAGATGAATAAATTTTAATTAAAATGATAAATTGAGTAGATAATTTGACTAGATGAGTATTTGTAATTAAAATGGTAATTAGGTCTAACTTTTATAGGCCCACAACAAATTACCCTCTATGAAACTAACTTTGAAATCTTAACACCCATCCTAAAATATTAACTATGTTAACTAGAATACACTTGGTACCCATAGCTAACCCATCCATTATTAGTCTTTAATCTTGTTGACACAATAAGGCCCATGTCCCATTAGATGAGACTCAGTCAACAATTTCTTCCATTATTTATTTCTTTATGTAAGGATGTTCACCACAAGAAATCTCTAGTAGTCATCCCAAGAGACCATTTTTTTGTTGGGTTTCCAATGTTTATCAATTATCTATCTAAATATGGTTAGCCTCTATAAATGAATTCTAACTTATGAAGATTAATCAAGGCCTTCACTACATATTTTAATATTGTTACAACTATAGACTCTTCAAATGGAAATCATCAAATGAAAATTTTAATATATTTGGTCAATCTAACCCACATATATAGCATAACTATACATAACCATGTTCACACTATGAAAGAGCAATGAATAATTTTAAAAATTAGTGGTGGTCTCTCCCCTTGTAAAATTTAACACGTCCTCATGTTTGACACTAAAATAATTTTCTTATCTTAGAAAAGTATTGTTTTATTTCATCATACTTTAAAAAGTTTAAGAGGTGAAGATGATCCTGGGACTTGTGGGTTATGAGCCCACACTGTAACTTATGCTAAACAGATCTTTTTTTTTTAATATACATAACTAGCATATTAAAAGTACAAGATACAACAATTGTGGGTAAATTACAAAATTGTGTCACACTTTAATAAAGGAAACGATCAACATTGATCCAACTTTTAAATTTGAATCACTAAAAACTGATACATATGTTTTGAATTTTGAAATGATGTAAACTAATGAAATATTTATTTTTTAGTATATTTTATGTTTGTATTTAAAAAAAAAATTAAAAAATTATTTGAATTTAGATTTTTATAAATTAACACTATAATTTAGTTGCTAATAAAATGTTGAAAAATGAAGTTACATGTACATCAATCTTTACAATATAATATATAATAATATAATTTATATATGTAGTTATATATAGAATAATTATAAATATATTTATATAATTTGATTTATGTTATATAAAATACATATTACATCAAATATTATATATAATAACAAATATAATTAGTATATTATATATAATTTAAATTGTAATTAAAGAAAAATTTGAAAATGTATAACTACAATTCAAAGTTCAATACACAAAGTAAAATTTTAAAAACAAACCATTAGTCAAGAGAAAGGCATAAAAATATGATAATATTTAAATCTAATATTATAATATAATAATGAATGTAATTATATTATGTATAATTTAATTTCTATTATAAAAAAATAGTATTATATTTAAACATTAACTTAATTTGCACTGTATTAAAAATAATTATTATTATAATTATATATTTATATTTAATAGTTTATATTATAAAAAATAATATATAATACAGTATTAATATAAAATATTTTCACTCTTCTCATGGGCTGGGAGGGTGTTGGTGGGTAGGTGACATTTGCAAAATAGTTCATATGTCATGACTCTGCTACCATATTTTGCGTACATCATGATAAGGAGCTCAGGAATCTAGTAGCTCTAAAGCCCCAATATATTTAGATCTACTTTTCATTTATTATGAATAGTCTGAAGCACCCCTTGAGGAGGGATTGTCATGCAAAATCTGCTTATTTTTTCTCCTATAAACTGCAGTGCACCTAGTAAAAATATTTCACATGACCACCAGTGCCACTAGCGTGACACACCCTCTGGTACCACGAGGATGGTGGCGAAACTAGACATTGTGACCTCTTGCCTACAATAGGATGCTTTAGCCAATTGAGCTACGCCCACCGCCCCTCATCGAAGGTAAGTTGCTTGGAATGGTTTCAGTGAGATTTTTATGAATCTATACACAACCAAATCATTTTTGGTTGTGTTTTATTTCATTCTAAAACAATTATGTTGTTTTGTCAGGGTTATGTAATGTTTTTCCTGTAAACTCTGCCCAATTTTCCTCATCAACATTGTTGACTGCATCAGACGATTTGGGCATGCACATGCTTTTACCTTTTAAAATTTAAAGCATTGGCACAAAAATATTCACTCAATTGGTAGGAATTAACCTATAGGTTCCTATTTATGAAAATTTAACCAATATTTTTAACCTTTTTGTGTAGGTTGTGGAGCTTTGGCTAGTTGATAGGGTTGTCTTTCCTAAGGGTGATGGAGAGATTAGGGTGACCATGAATGTTTGAGTTCCAACACTTCTTGATCACACCCTCTCTTTTTGTCTAACTTACCTTGTTTTGTCTTGGGAACTTTTATACTTATGATTGTTGGTTGGGCATGACAGAGATTGTTCAAGCATGGTAATAGTTACTTATCAGGGCCAACCTTCATTATGGGAAGTTGTGGCTTCCTAATAACAGACTTCAGAACTATCATACAAGAGCATCACCTGTATATCTTCAGCAAGGATGTCCAAACCATAAATTTTTGCAACTCTTTATTTCAGAGACTGTAAATGATAAGGATGTGTTTCAGTGAATGAACCATGAAACTAGGCAGTGGGAATCATTAAAATATGAATGAAATAATCTAGTAGCCATCAAACCTATTTGTTTGCATGAATTATATTAGTATGAATAACTGAAGCATGCTTTAGCTCCCGATTATTTCTATGCAATGTTCCAAACAAGCATAGTTTTTACTTTAGAAGGAGCTAGAGTTTTTTTGAGGTGCTTGTTGTCTTTGCCATGGGAGAAATAAATCTAATAGAAGGTAATTGCATAAAATATAATGAAATGCACAGTCCATTCTCATGGACAATTCTAGAAATAAGCCACCAAAATTCCTTTAGAAAGAGTCTTTGTTCTTGAGAAATAGAACACGCCACATATTTCCATTGGCTTTGCTTTCAAAGCTTCCATTTACTGCATAGTTTTATGCAACATCTTAAATGGCCAAGATGATTTACATCGTCTTGCAACCCTTCTCGAGCAAGGTGAGATATTTATCTATCAAATTAGTTCAAAAAACTTCATAGAGGGAACCCCTTCGGCATAAATATTCTTATTAGTCCCTGTCTTTTTAAGGGGAGATTAATGTTTTCCTATAGTTATGGGTATTAATGCAATCCTCAGGAACCGTGCGGGTAATGTAAAAGCTATAGTTTATGGGATTATTTTATTAATAGGAAATTTTGGTTTTTTTGTTGCAATTTTCTCATTGGTTGTTGGTATTTTCCTCGAGGTTTTGTACTTTTATAATTAATTTAATCAATTCCTAATGTTTTGTTTCTATTGAAAATATTTCATGACTTTGTAATGTTATTTGATATAGTTGTGTCTTCGCACCCAATGTTTCTGTTGACGTGTGGCATTTTAACGAGGACATTGTGTAATGCCCCATCATGGAACCCAAAGAACAACATGAAAAAGTAACTAAATAGCCAAATAATTTTTTTTAAACATTCAATAACACTAGTGACAAAGTACCATAAACACGAACATTCTCAAGGTTCCACAATGGTGCAAGAGCACCTAGGCTAACCTCCAAATTTTACTTGTTATTTTGGCTTGTATCTGACCTTAGCCAAGTCAGAGAGTTTGATTGTTTGTTTTAGACCTTAGAAGGTCTTGCTTTTGTTTGGAATAGGTGAGTTAGTCATTAGGACTAAGGTCACAATTACTAGTCATTGTTAGTAGTTTTACATTGCTTGGTCTTAGTAGCTTATGTTGAGAAGTGAGTCTTAAATGTGTTCTAAACACATGATTGATGTTAGAAAGATGCCATGAGGCCTTTAATGGAGTTGGTTGCTCGAACTACAGGAGATAGAGGTCCTAAGAGATAGGAAGGAGGCATAATGACAAGTTGCCTATTATTGTTACCAAACTGTCATAACAACATTTTCCATTATGGCAAATGTTGCATGCAAATCAGCTCCTTAGGATTCCCTAAAGGATAGGAGTGGGGAATCATCCAACAAATCCTAAAACATGGTGAATGGAATCTAAGAAGGAGGAGGTTTGAATGCAATAGGAGTTAGTTGTTTTTGTAATCAACTTTTTGGAGATAATGAAAATATAGCTCTGCAATTTATGTGTTTTGTGTGAATACCAAGTGATATTGAGTGACAGCGACATTAGATGGATCAAATGCTTTGATTTAGTGATAGGATTGTGTTCATAGAATAGATATAATACTTTTTCATTCAGTAAGTAAGTTGATTTAAGTTGTGTTAGTTGTTATTAGGAAATAGTTAGCATTTAGGGGTTTCATTGGTTCTGTCCTGACCAGTTTGCCTTTTCATGGCTCCCCCATGAAATCTAGTCACGGGGTTTACCTGAGGATAGATGAAAGTGTTTGGGGAGCCATTAGTCTATACATATGTAGGATTAGGAGTCTTGAAGAGTCGAACAAAGGGTTTTAATGTCAAGTCCTAGGCGAGCTTAGAGTGCCCGGTTAAGGGTTTGACAATGAAGAATTGAGTAATATAGGTAGGGGATTAAGGTACAGTACGAAACAAGTACAGTTCCAGGTGGGATATGGGCATATCCTATCATGCCATAAGGATTGAGGTTTAAACAATCCATTTGACTGAGTTGTAAGGTGAGAAACCAGTGAGGTCCTACAAACTAGGTCCATTAGCCCTATTTACCCTAGATACTAGGAAGCCTATGTACGGAAGACCTAGGAGTCTAAGAGTGGGTGAATCTTTTAGAACATCCAAAAAGGTACTCGAATGTGGGATTAGGTTGTCAGGTTGTTTGGGAAGTGTTGGCAGAAACGAGGAAAAGAACACTGTCAATGGTTACAAGGAATTAGGCCTCCTCAAGACAAATCCTGACACCCGGTTGGAGAAAGATTTGGAGATCCTCCAAAATGGTTTCAGATGGAAGCAAATGGCATGATTTCACTATGTTAGACACCCCTGCAATAAACTCAATGATTTGTGAAATGGTAGCACTTAGAGTCTTCTAAGTGTAGGAGAAAGTGGAAGTAAATTAAGGGTGGTTGTCCTTCAAGGTTAAGCACAAAGAGTTGGATCTTAGAGAAGAGTCAGACAAGGCTTTAGTTAATCCTCTAAGCCTTTTGGGAGATCCTAGAGGAGATTAGGATCCTAGAAGAAGATAAGGAAGATCTTCTTAGGACTTGTGCATGCATACCTTAGAAGCACATACACCACACAACCACACTACTAAAATATACACTAGAAGAACAACACATCATAACACTAAATACAAGAAACATATAAATATGTCATATCTTGATTACATTATCACAAAGAGGTTTAAATTACATGATCAAGATACAACAAACGAGATTGTGATAAATCTCGACACATCCAAAATCATAATACAATAAAGTCTCATGTAATCATCATGAGTGAATAAAATATAGAAGAAGAACAAGTACAACTGTCAATAACGTCCATGAGCACGCTCAACGTCCAACTCCATGAATGAAGTGAATCTAGGAACCTGTCAAGAATAATCTTGTCTCAAACCGTACCACCTGCAAGGGGACCCAATGGAGGAAAAGACACGTTCCTCCCAACCATGTGGTACTCGAAAGCCCACTCCCTGTGCTAGGAGATAGTATCAGGTCCACAAGTCAAACAAACATACAAGAAGACAAAAAATAATGTTACATGGCTGACATTCACATAATGACATGACAGTAACTAAACCACATGATATCGGATAAACTCCCAAAGGCAACAACATAACCACAAGTGACTCTACACAAGAGACCACAGACATGTACAAGGATAAGAGTGTCATCACACAATTGTTCTAGGTTACCCTAGTGAATCTTCCTAGATTATCGACCCTCATCTTGAGTTACCTTGGCAATCTCTACCGATTCACGACCCCTAAACGAACTTATGTGGAACTAAAACAATTTTCAAGAGGACAAAGTGAACAACTAAGCCATTATAGGCCATCTCAACCTACCCTTAACCTAAACGAGCATTAAGGTACAAGGCGAGGCAAACCAATTATCTGAGTTGTTAAATGATTACTACCCAACCCCTAATACTTTAAGATTATAGCTATCACTAGATTATCCACTTTCGATAGGTTACCCTAGTAACCTCTTTAGGGTTCTGGCCCCTAATGAAAGCCACTCCTCCTATGTACAAAACATACTACTGACAATGACCAGTATAGCCAATATGCATGCAAAACAAAATCTCACATATATCCATTATAAACATGGCGATACCATATACATTTCCAACACCACAATAAGATAATACATCATGCATGGCTAAGTCAAAATTCAAGTCATGTAAAGATCAATGATAACAAGTACCTTATGCTTTCAATACATATAACTATATCAAGCCTCTGAAAGATTATAAAAATAAAATTCTATAACTCAGGAGTAACATCTCAAATTAATAACAATTAAAAATATACTTCAATATGTCATCCATCATTTCATCTTAAATTCAAGTTCATAAAATATTGTATATATATAAACATTATTTAAAAGTCTTATGGAATTTGTTTATTTAAACAAATAAAATAAACATCTTTTATTAAGAATATTTTATATTCACTACATTCAATAAACCTTCATTTACCAAAATAATAAACAAAACCATTTCCTATATAGAAATATAAACCTCTTAATAAACCAAGATATACAACGATATCAATAGAAATAATAACTCAATTATGAATATCCGTAAATCTCTTAATAAACCAAGATATTTCTCAAGCGCTTACCAAATAAAAGAAATAATAATTTAAAATGATACTCAGAAAGCTTATCCCATAATATTTAAATAATAAAAATAATAACTCCAAAAAAAACCACGTTTCAATGCATGCTTACACAGGTGATCGAATTAATAAGTATTTACCATCCATGCAACCCAAACCACGCATAAGGGAGATGAACTGGAGTTAAATCTCAAATGGAAAACTTATGAAGATAGCCACTCCACAAAAACAAGCTAAACGATCAAAGACATAAGGAAATTACTAACACCGACTTCAGCAGACGAAGGAAAGAAAGAAGATCAAAAATTTGTTCTAGGTGTCGATCCAACACAATTTCAGGAGCTATAAGAAATAAAGATGAAACATGCAACAACTGACTACAAGCCTCTACTTAAGTGCATTTCTTCAGAATTCCATGCGACTAGAAAAATTTAACTCTTTTACTGATTATTACGAGGCAAGAAATGGTCTTGAAGTGAGTGAGATAGACAAGTAGACATCACCAAAACTTGTTGGTAAGAACATAATTTTTGAATGCAAATTCAAGAAAATACCAGTGACTAAAATAAGAAAAACAACGAATGAAAACCAAGGCAAAGCATTTCAATTTGAAGTATTATTGCAAAGAAGGATAATTTCAGATGTTTACTAATCATTCCATGGTCTGAAAGGCAGTGTTGGCCATCTCTAAAGGATAACGAACTATTAAAATAAATAGTGATCAAATAAGCATATGGCTAAACAATATGTCTAAACATAATTCCCAAAAGTATAACGGATAGAATAGCAGCCAATATGTGTACGATGAAAATGGCATAAAAACAAAGTGATTGGTTGACACGGTAAAAAAAATAAGGCACATGGTTGAATCCTAGGATGAACGTTTACTTGATCTGCCGATAACATGTGTAACAAAATCAGTGAACAAAAGAACATAGACCGAACACCATAGACATAGCAACGTTCAGGTAAAATCCTCGATGACGGTCAACACAAAGATCTAAGAAGTAATGATGGAAACCAATGTCGATGCATATAATCTTTCAAGACAAAAGGAATGAGACAACGACATAAGGGTAGATGCACATAAGTTGACAAAGATTGAAAATGGATAAGACAAGAAAATTCAGTTGCACACCAAAACTATCAGGAAAAGGCATCAAATAACTCAAAAGACAATCTTATCACGTTGAACAAGAATGTCATTACAAAGGTAGCGATAGTAACTAATCCTCGGGATGCTAATGAAGATTTAAGCTATATTTTGAAGATTTTACAATACAAGGCAAGGGTTCCGTACATTTATATTTCTCTAAAATTTCTCTTCTATCAAATCAAATCTTATCAATAACAATTTTGTTTTCTATTGTTTGTGTAGGTTATACAACATTCAGATTCAACATGAAGTGAATCAAATCCCATGACATCATTCAAATGTTTTGAATTTAAATACAAACAAAAATACAAAAGAAAACCTGAAATAATCTTTCGAATTCCGGCAAAGATTGGATTAGAGCACGAAAAACTTATTCTTGATACCTTTTGTCACCTGCAAAGCCTTCGAATCCGCAAACTTCCAAAATTTTTAGAACCAAACACACAGAGAAACAAAAGAACTTCTTCCCAAAAATATTTTCTGTGAATCAAACTTTTCAGAGAAAACCAATTGTCGTGTGCAAAAATTGCATAACATTTTTTTCTTTTATTATTTTTAATTAAATTTCATTTACGAAAACTCAATTGACAGACTGCATGCACACATAATAGAATGGACAGTAAAAACTGAGTAAATGAACAAGTTAACACTTTCTGACAATAAGTTCCAGTTCTCATATATTTTGCAAAATTTATTGAAAACAACTCTTTTACAAAATATCTATTTCAATAACATTTAAGTTGCACAACAATTCAACAATTTATAATAAATTAATATTTTATTTCAATAATTTTAATTAATTAAATCTTTTAAATATTTAATAAAACTTTTAATTTATAATGTAATCAAACATAATTATCTATTCTGACATTGCAATTAAATCATACTAGAATCAAATGCTTATTAAACAAATCATTTATCTAACTTAAACAAGTCAATCTCTAACATGGCAAACATACGAACGACATGACAAAATTACAAATGACATGACGGAACGAATGACAAACATAAACGGTAATAAATGGGTACTTGTTCTATCAAGAACGATGGCTTAAGACAAGGGACCTGACACTATCTCTGATCAACATATTCTCAATGGTTCTTGGCATGCTCAGACCTAACGAAGCAGGTGGAGTCAATGCCTGTACCTGCAAATTACATCAAACGACGCTGTCAAACATATCAACATATATCAAAAACACACCGTGAAGAAGAGTCGTAGCGTAGTAGGGTACTCATGAGTGAGTAATGCTACACTATCTCCTTCACCAAGACTTACATGCATCATAACATCATTAACATTCAGAAACAACATAAACCATAACACACACGTGTCTATCATAATGTCATCATAAAAACATAACCAGATGATTACAATGTCAAATGTATCATCTATAGAGTATAACAACCAACATAACATCATTGTCATAAAAATGGCACTAGAATTTAAATGCTAATGCCTTCAATAATGGGAAACTTTTAGCTAGGAGAAATACCAAATGGGAGCCCCCGAATTGTGGATGGTTTAAAATTAATTTTGATGGAGCTGCTAAAGGGAACCCAGGAAGGGCAAGTATAGGTGGGATTATAAGAGATTCTATGGGAAATATGGTGGTAGGGTTTGCTGGTGGCATCGGGGTTCAGTTGGCTCTTGTTGCTGAGGCTCGTGCGCTGTTTATGGGACTCAAAATTGTTGTTTCTCTAGGGATTGTTAATCTCCATATTGAGGAAGATTCCAAGGTGGTGACAGATGCTGTGGAAAAAGATAGATTCATAGGTTGGAACACCAAGGACATTTTGATAGATGCTAGATTCCTTATGTCCAAATTAAGAGACAAAAAAGTGACTCATATTTACAAAGAAGGAAATAGTGTGGCAGATGCGTTGGCGAATCTTGGCTCGCGCTGGGATTCGGCTAGATGTTGGAGGAAAAAGGAAAGACTGCCGCCAAACATTCAAGCTTTGATAGAGCAGGAAAGGGCTTCCATGGTTAATAATGACTTGCAACTTTTGGATGACGAGAGCTGACTGGGGGGCCTACTGGTTAATTTGGGTGTGTTGGTGGATAAATGCCAATATTGGTATGGAGGACAGGTGGAGTGCTATGGGTAAAGATGAGCGGGTGTGGAGTAGGGGAAAGAGCATCCACGTGTTGATTCTTTGAGATTGGAGAATGGGTATAGCTTATAAAATAATGATGAGATGGCAGGGAGGGAACTTAATTGATGTGATCAAGCTTAGATTTGGTGACGTGATGCAAGTTATTTGGAAGGTCGTGTTTTCTTCTCGGGTGTACTACGGTACTGTGTGTGTCACGTTTTGGGGAATGGGGTTACTTTTTTTATCTCCTAATTATATTTGGAGAAGTGGGTGTGTTAATAATGATGGGACCATCTATGATGAGTACTGGTTGTATTCTAGAGGCTTCGAGCCGGCTAATTTAGCTGGAGGTTCCTTCGGCTTTTTATGGTGGGTTACTAATTTTAGCTTACTGGTCTACCTGCATGGGATGTCGTGCCTTTCCTACTTATCCACCAACTTCTGCCTCCTCCACTGTTATCAAAAAATCATTAATTGTTGTGTCTTTTCTCACTGTAGCATATTTCCCCTCCACACGTGTAAATGGTACGAGGGGATTAATTGTTGTAAGCCCTGCATTAAACATCCTTTTGTGATATTTGTTAACAATGATTGTCTTTGGTGTTTTTTGCATTTTTGTGATTTCCCTGAGCAGTCTGACAGAATGGGTGGAGATCGCGTTCGGACGGAGCCG
Organism: Sequoiadendron giganteum; assembly: GCA_007115665.2. NCBI lineage: Eukaryota > Viridiplantae > Streptophyta > Pinopsida > Cupressales > Cupressaceae > Sequoiadendron > Sequoiadendron giganteum. The sequence goes on along the minus strand of CM021106.1, from coordinate 252,331,961 downwards.
GATAGTTGTGATGAATTCTAAAACAACCCTCTGGTTTGGCACATTTGCGTGGAGGGAGGAATTGCCCCGCTTAAGGAATGACTGGTCGGCCATGATCTTATTCTTTCGGGACAATTTTCTAGTTCTTGGAAGGATAGAAGGGTTTCCGTTGGGGGGATTTTGTTTGAAGTTAGCGAGGATGTCATTGCGCAGGCTACGGGTTTGAGGTGCGAGGGGAAAAAGTATCCTAAACACACCAAAAAGCCAGACCACGAGAGCCTTAAGGCGTTCTTCAAAGGTGAGGAGACTCCGGTCAGGAATCAGGCGGGGTTTGAAAGAGCTGAGCTCCCTAAGCCGTGGGACATGGTCTACATGGCACTGATGAAATATGTCACACTGGAAGGTAGGTACAAAACTTGTTTCTTCTATCATTTCCCTTTGCTTAACCATCTCAGACATAAAATGTTGCTAAGCTTTCCGTTTTTCCTTCTTATGGACCTGGAAAGCTCGATGGACAAATGTAATGCAGTGGCCTATCGTAATCATTGTGATCTCCCGCCACTCCCGCTCCATCAGGGGCTTATCCTTCACTTGTACCACTTCCATCTTGCTCTTTGCCTGCCTAAAGCCATCACTGTCCGTGTTGAGAACATTGAACCCATCTCTTCGATTCATATCTCCCCGGTCGAGTCCAAGAGCCCTCCTCGGAAGCCTTTTACTGACAATGTGGGGAGTGTCAAAACCAATTTGGCCACCAAAAAGCTTAAGGGTGGGTTAGGTATGGCTCATGCCAGTGCGACGAAAGGGCTCTATGAGCTAAAAGCCACCCAGGTTGGCATGACTGATAATGTCACTAAGCTGAAAAAAGGTAAGGAGAAATGCATGCAGGCTGCGACTGTTAAGGATGGCAAGGGCAAGAATGCGGTTGGGAAAGATTCCAGAGGGGATACGATTGTGGGGATCATGGAGCTGACTGGTGGGGAAAGTGTTAGGAGGAGATCGGGGAGGCTGGCCAAGAATAGAAAAAAGAGATTAATTATTGAGGACTCGGAGGTGGAGCAGTCGGACAACATGGGTCAAAAGGAGGAAGAGTCTGATGATGAGATTGAAGACATGGGGGAGAGGCCCCTGCCTACTCTAATGGACAACAAGATTCTTGGCCATGGCTCTGACTCGCACTCTCCACTGGTGAATGAGCCTGGTGGGATTCAGGAGACTAGGGATGTTGGAGAAGATTCGAACATGGTGGCAAAGAGATTAAACACTCTGGATAAAAGATTTAGGGGCTTGACCCGCTTCACAATGAAACTGAGCCACTTTGTTACCAGTGCATTGTCAAATGTCATAAAAGAGGAATTGGAGAGGAATAATAGCCAGGAAAACAAAGAGTGGGTGGGCGATGAGGCGGTCGACCTCCTGATTAAGAACTGGGATGATGCCAATTAGCTGCTCCTGTTGCTGGTTTGTTGGCTATTTTTCGACTGTTTGTGTGCTATCTCTAGGCTGTCTGGTTTTTTCTGTTAATGTTTTTTGTTTAGGTCTTATCCTTTTTTGGCCCTAGTGGCTCATTGTGAGGGGTACAATGCCCCGTAAATGTTGTTTAACTTTTCAAAAACATCAATGTCATAACAAAAATAATGTAATGTAGCATCCAAAGTAGCTAAATGACTAATAAACGATCAAAGAAAACTGAAACAAATAGTATCAACTGGAGGGACACTACACATTGTGCATTTACTATTTGCTAATCTTCATTTATTATAAATAGATTGGAGTGTAGGCGTCATTAATGACTTATGCTGTGAAGTTTTAAGTTTGTCGAGCAAAGGATTATTTGTGTTGTTTATTCATTTGCCCAGATTATTTGATGAGGGTGAAATTTGTGTCTGTTGAGAGGGTTTCCATCTATCATATTGGAAGCAACAAAGGAGGTGTTTGTAAGTTCCTATATCTTTTACACTGTCATTTTTGCGTTCTTTATTCATTTGGTGTGATTGCTTGATCAGGGTGAAATCAGTGTCTGTTGAGAGGGTTTATGTCTATCTTATAGTGTTGTTTTATAGTTTTTTACATCTCTTCATTTTATGGGTTAATGTCTATTGTTAGTTGTTTTCTTCATTTTATGGGTTAATGTGTACTCTTCCCCATATTTGAGTGTTTTTATGGGTTAGTCTCTGTTGTTGAGTTAAAGACGTAACACCATGATTCATTAACGTCAACTTCTCTATTGGCCACGATTAAGAATGGAACTGATATTTTCTCTGCACAAATGCATGCCAACTGCACTTCAATCTATTAAATGAAAATGAAAATTAGGTCTAAATAAGTGCAAAATATCTTAATATAAAATTATTTCATCAATTAGTAATGTATTTTTCGTATTGGAAATATTAGACTGAAGTGCATGCGTCATTAATGGCTTATGGTGTGAAGTTTTAAGTCTGTTGAGCAAAGGATTATTTGTGTTGTTTATTCATTTGCTCTGATTGTTTGATGAGGGTGAAATCTATGTTTGTTGAGAGGGTTTATGTCTATAGACATGAAAAATGTACAAATTCATTTTGGCACACCTGATCCCAATTTACTAACAACATTTCCTCCTAGATCACGTTCTCATCATTTTATCCCTTAACTTGATAAATCATTATTTATTGAATTAAGTCTTCTCTTTTCAATGATTAAATTAATCAATTTAATTTAATCAACTTTGCATCTCTGTTTAATTAAATAAATCTTTTTATTTGATTAAATTCTCTAAAGTCCTCTTATTAAATTAAATGAATTAAACCTTATTTGATTTAATCTAACACATTCCTCCTTTATTAAATAAATCAAATCATTTATTTAATGAATCATTTCCTCTCAATTTCTGACTTAAATCAATTCATAAATCTAAGTCTAAATTGTCACATCACCTAATTCTTCATTAAGTTAATCAAATCCATGTTTAACTTAATCCTTCTCACTAAAATCTTCTAGAGAATGCAACTTGCACAATAAATCAATTACTTTGATTTATTAAATCCCCTATTTTCTCTCACAAGGCATCAAAAAGGGAATATTCCTCTTTTGAATTCAAAAAGTCCAAGTGGACTTGGTCCTTCCAACAAAGCATTAAAAGCCTCTTACATGTCTTTGACCTTGAGCCAAGTGACAATAACTCCATTCCTTTTCCCTCTTCAACATGTCATTTCTCAAGTTTGAAATGCCACCTAATTGTATTTATTGGCACATTGGTCAAAACTTGCACATTCCTCATCCAATCACATGTGGACAAGTGGCACAATGCCATTTGATGATCTTTGATTCCACATTGCTCAAACTCACTCTTCTTCCAATATTTGAAATCTATAAATTGGAGACTCTTCTCCTCAATCTTCATCCACAACTCATATGCAAAGTTACTCTCTACAATTGAGAACTAATTTTGTCCACTTCAACCAAGCATTCACAACATTTCATATTTTGTATCAAGGTTATGCTCAAATCTCTTTGGAGATTTGACCATTTCTCTCATTCAATCAAGCATTGCAATTAGGAATTGGGAAAGGGCCAATTGCAACACATCATTGGCACCAATTCCCCCATAAGATCTTTAACTCATTTGCTTAATTAGGATTTCATTCAAGTTCTTGTTTCATGTTCTTCATTTTTCCTAATTTTAGCTTAATAGGTGGATTTTATGGGGAATTCCTCAAATCTTTACATGCATTCTTGAACTAACACTAACAATGTTTGACTTCTTTGTGCATTTTCAGGTTTAGGGGTTCACATTTTGGCACTAGAAGGAGGGCTTGTTCACATTTGACACGTTTTTATTTCAAAATTTCGTGATTTTTTCACGTTTTTTGGTCATATACAGGAAACTGCACCGCAGACCAAACACGTGGCACTGTATTGCACCGCGGACTCATACGTGGCACTATATTGCACCGCACCTCCCGAAGTCCGCGGCACCATATAGCACCGCAACTACTTCCCGCGCTCCAAATTTCAAATTTTGCCAAACACTGTCGCGTCCAAACTCCACCGCATGTGATACTCCGCCGCACCCGCGGTCTCTATTTCTATAGAGCACCGCAGCCAGTCGACCGCGTGGCTTTGTATAGCACCTTGTCTATTTTTAAGTAGCACCGCACCCGCTAAGGAGCACCGCATTTGCTAAACTCTGCTGTGGGATCAGTCTGATTTTTTAAAAATTTGAATATTTTTTTTTATATTAACCTGATTTACTGTTTTTTCCTTTTTTCACTCTATGTTTTTCTATTGTTTTGTAGGATGGAGGTAAAAGGACAAGTTCATAATCACGTTACCTTCACAAACCCAAAGTGTTTCTAAACACTAAAAGTGTTCTTTAACACTTCTTGAGAAAATTTTTTAAGTCTTTGGCCTTAGGAAAAAATAACTTTACTTTGGGCTTTAAAAAATGTTTAAATTTTTATGTTCATTTTGTGCAAAGTGTTTCTAAACACTTAAGTGTTCTTCAACACTTCTTGAAAATTTGTTAAAATCTTTGACCTTAGGCTACTAATTTTTCATTGGGATCTAAAAAGAATGAACAAACTTTGTTTTTTAAAAAAGTTGCCAAGGGGCTAAAAAGAATTTTAGACACTTACTAGTTTTCAATTTGGATTTAAAATTGGACAAGGCAAACTTCACATTTCGTTTTGGTGCTTCTAAAATGAACTCATCATTGCTTTGAAGGTTAAAATTGAACATGTGTCTTTTATGTTTTACAAACTTTTTAACAAATTAATATCATTAAAATGTGTATGCGCTTCTCTCGCACTTTATAGTGATCTTGAGAATCAAAAGCATTTTAGTGATATTAACTTGTGGAAAAGATTGCCTCCACATTTGATTTGGGCACTTAAAATTGAACAAAACATGAGAGTGTGAGCATGATATATTGCGGAGGTTCTCCCCTTTGTTTTTCAACAAGGGTTGTGTGAACGATGGAATATTTTAGCTCGCTTTTGTTAACTTACAGGGCCTGCCTTGTGGGAAAAAGTAATCACCCAAGGGAACGACCCAACCGGGAACACGCTAAAGCCAAGCGACTTCCACTCGGGATATAAGTGTGGATATTGGAACAAAGGCCAATATCACGAGGATTATTCTGACGAGATGGACAACAATGGACTCTCACTGATGTTGGATAATCCCCCACGAACGAAATGCCCGAATTAGAACCCTTTGTTTAGAAAAAGGCCAAAACCTTGTCTATCTTGTTGGTGCAAAAGGTTATGTCTTTTGAAGCCGCCCCACGTAACATGCGGTCTTGTTGTGGAAATGGAAAGTATGCCATGGGAGATTCATGGGTACTAATGCTTGGCTAACCCGAATCAGTGAGTGTCGTGGAGGGGAGCCAGTGTGGTCAAACATTTAGCCATTCGCACAAGATATGCGCAGCTGGATTTATTCAAGTGGGAACCCAACAAGGTATTGTCTCATCAACCTAGGAGTGTGAAAGTGCTTGGAAAAAACACATTGCTTGATCTTGAAAACATTTGGAAAACAAACATACACAGAAAACCTTAAAATTTCAAACACCTTATGGGAAACAAATACCTATTGACGAACTTTCCCACTCTTGCTTTCCCTAGGAATCACATTCCTAGAGGTTTCTAAGTGTGCAGATTCTACCATCATTTGTTTCCAATAAGGATAAACATAAGGAACTTTTGCCCTATTTTTCTCAATTTCCGCATAAAGGACATTGTGGGATGAGAAAGAGAATGGGACACTAGACATATAGTTTGAAAACCTAAGCAAGCAAGTGTCTTGGATAAAAGGAACCTCATTTAAACCAAGATAAAGAGACCAATTGAATTACACATGTGTTGTTTCCAATGATTTCCCGCAAGATTAAGATCCCAAAGCCAAAGTTCAAGAAAGTGAGTCTAAAAATCCGTGAGCAACGCCTTGAGATGCTCCTTGAAGTAAGGGACAGACTTGTATACAATTTCTACAAAAAAGCCTCAAGGAACAATCCCGCATTGTACGCATTTTATTGCCAACAAAATCCTGAACTTTTCCAAAGGTTTGTATTTCTCCCATAGGAAGTCAAGCATGTTCTTTAATACCAAGGTTTTGTAGAAAGAGTCGCATCTAGGTTCAGATTCAAGATCAAAGTTGTCATTTCCATTCATTCCTCCATCAAATCAAGTCTCATTTCATCATCAAACCTTTCAAGAAACTCTAGAAACAATCATCACGCTAAACTTAGAGGGCTAAATCAACATCATCATATCTTGGCTTAAACACACTTAGCCAAAATAGTCTTAAACCATTGGAAAAAATTTCTTTGAGATAACACAACTTCTTAAAGTCTATTAGTTCTCAAACACATTGGCATAACACACTTTGTCAATTCATCAATTTCGTGCAAGTTCCCTTAGGATAACACAACTTCCTAAGGAAAACAACTTCACAACAATCTTATTTGACTTAACGCATCTAGTCAAATTATCACAATCAAATCAAATCAAAAGCCCTTACAAGTTTGGCACATACATTCAAAAGTTCTCCAAAGGTTTCACTCACTCATCCCATCCATTTAACCCATCACCATTATCACCATCTTTGATCTTTTAGCTTCCCTAGGTCTTCTCTTTTGGACCTAAAGGATTAGGATCGAACAAATCCCTATTTTTTATGGTCCAAACAAGATCTCAACACAAGGACATGGAGAATATTAGAGAAATATCAGCTTCTATGGACATGAGTCATCTAAATACCAAAGTGAACCTAGCGGGATCAAGCAATCCTCCCAGCAACTCTCCCTTATCATCACAAAATCCTCAAGAGGAGAGTCATCAAGAGGACGACACAAATGAAGACATGGGGATGACACCAAATGAAATCATGGAAATGGTTCAAAATCTAGAGAACCACAAAGTTGTTAGTGCTATGTTCAACTACCTGAATACGATAGCAAGAGGAGGGGTCATACCCCCTCCCGACCTTAACACAAGCACTAGTACAGATGCATCCCCATTGTTCAACATCAACCAAGAAGTACCTTGCACCACATTAGTCATCACACCAACCTCCCCGAATGTGAACAAGGGGAGTGCTATGTTCCAGGAATTGCAAAAGCATCGCCTTGTGGCTAATAAAGAAGCAATTGTCACCCCCATATCAGCTACATCTATTCCAGAAAACCCATCTCATCCATATGTCCCACTCACATTTCATAATCCCGCTGGTTCATCCTCATTTCACGCCACACTAGCCTATCAATTAAACATACCAACTGCCCCACCGCATGAGGAAGTTGGCTTGCTTGGAACGACAGAAGCTATCAATCCTTTCTCTTTCCAAATAGGTGCATCATCCCTTCCCCCACTTCCGTTCACATCAGCATCACCTCCTGGAATAGGTCTTCCACCATTGCCCATCGAAGTTTTTGCTAATCCAAGCAATCCGACCGCCATTTTGAACCCGCTTCTTTTGCCCATATCTTCACAACAAATCGCAACTATTCTTGTCACCACGGTGAATCCATCCATTGGCCCTCAAGTCTCCCACAACATGCCTCATCAAGGACCAATCATCTCAAACATCCCTCCGACAACCCAAATCATGATCACCACCACAATCCCTCCACCCGCCACGACAGTTGGTGTGATTCTTGTTCCACCACCAATCCCACTGAAAGCCAACATAATAAATTCATTCACCACTCTAATCCAAACCCTCCAAAAAGCCAACCAACAAAGAATACTATAGCAAAAGCAGTAAGCTCAAGCTCAAGCCCAAGCACAAGCTCAAGCCCAAGCCCAAGCGCAAGCTCAAGCTCAATACCAAGCGCAATTACAAGCAATCCATCTACAAGCCTACCAGCAAGCCCTGCAAGACTTTTAGGCACAACATTAAGCTAAACAACAAGCTTTATTAGCACAACAACAGCTCGACCAACAACAAGCATTGTTGGCACAACAACAGCTAGACCAACAAAAAGCATTACTAGTTCAACAACAACTTGACCAACAACAGGCTTCATGGGAACAATAGCAGATGGACCAACAACAAGCGCTATTGGAACAGCAACAACAAGATCAACAATAGGCATTGTTGGCACAAATGTAGGCTTAGCAACAAGCCTTAAACGCATAGCCAAGCTTGCAGCAAACGCCCACCAGTACTCCTCCCACCATGCGCACTCCCCAAACACCTTATAACTCATTCATCCCACCCCCCGATCCAAGCAAAGATGTCGCAACACAAATCAAACTGCTCTCGCAGCAGGTGTTGGACTTGAAAGCAGGAAAAACCACAAGGACACCAGGCAACTTGTGCCCTTATCCGTTTGATAGAAGTCTCACCATGGTACCGTTTCCAAAGGGATTCGAGATCCCCAAATTTGATAAATACAATGGAATGGGCAACCTTGAAAACCACGTCAGGGAATTTCAGGTGCACTACATGGAAGTCGCATATGATGACACGTATCTAATGCGGCTCTTCCCCCGAAGCCTGACTGGTCCAACTATGGAATGGTTTTCTCGCCTACCCACGGGCATTAAAACATTCGAGGAAATTGTGGAGGCTTTCCTTTAAAATTATGCTTTCAATATGGGTGCAGACGTTAGTTTGGAAGAATTATCTGCACTCAAACAAAGAAAAGGAGAGTTATTTGCATCCTTTTTGCAAAGATGGTGATCCAAGGCCAATCAGAGCAAGTGGACCATGCCAGAGGAACAACAAGTTTGCACCATCATAGCCAACCTAGATGCAAACTTGGCGTTCTACCTAAAAATGCGGTGCATCACATCTTATAGTCAACTAATTCCAAAGGCACTCAACATTGAAAGAGCCCTTACTGCGTGAGGAGGCGCACCAACATTCACTCCACCACAGGATAACCATCCGTCTAACAACTACAATGATAAACCTCGAACCTGGTCGAGGAATAAAAATATCACGAATGACGGCGTGGTCGATGCTAAGGTAGTCATCAGTGCTCCTAAGCAAAATACCCAAAATAATCATCAACCACAAAATCATAATCATAACAATGTGCAGACTAATGCGGTAGTAGCACAGTCACAACCACCTTCCACCAGTCAAGTCAACAATGTGGGTAATCAAGGAGGACCACCTCCCCGCAACAATTTTCCCCCTAAGAGGAAGTTCACAGCCCTTGGCGAATCAATTGAGTCTGTCATGAAGAAATTGGTCAAAGAGAACTTAATCAAGATCTCTAACTCCGAACAATACACAGAGCCCATGACCAAACCGTCATGGTACAATGAGAATCTCTTGTGTGACTTTCACAAAGTCAAAGGACGCACTACCGCCAACTGCATGAGACTCAAAAATATCATCCAAGACCTCATTAAGGATAAAATCATCAACATTGAGCAGCCGGTCGGAAACCAAGACCTGAAAATCTACACGAATCCAATGTTGAATCATAACCAAGTGAACAATCAGGGGAATAACCAAGGGAATAATAAGGGTAAACAAAAGTATGCTAGTGCTAATCTAGTATACGAGGAGATAGTCGGATGTGTCGACGAGTTGGTCACTGTCATAAATATCAAGGGAGCCAACAATGACTGTGGAGTCACCACATGAGGCGAAAAGGTTACCATTGCTGGGGCACCTACTAAGACCCCCATTACCAATACAAAGGCCATCCCCTATGATTACAATGTCATAGACCAGCTGAAAAGAACACCCACACAAATATCCATCATGGAATTACTAAAAATCTCCGCTGCTCATAGACAGATCCTGGATGAAGCGCTAGCTGCGTCTACCATTGCCGCCACCCTTGACATAGAGCAATTTCAGGCTATGGTAGGTAACATCGTTACCCCTAATCTCATCACATTTTCGGACCAAGATTTCCCCCCGTAGCCATCTCATAACCGTGCACTCCACCTCCAAGTCCTAATCCATAAAAAGAAAGTCAAACGAGTCCTGGTAGATGGTGGTGCAGGTCTTAATATTTGTTCTCTGAAACTTATAAAGAAATTGGGATTTGCTGAGGATTCCATCAATAAGAACAAAAGCATCACCATAAGAGCATATGATGACCAGGAAAGAGTGTCTCAAGGCACTATCAAGATCCCCATCCAAGTGGGGCCAACAACCATGGAAACCACCTGTCAAGTTCTTGACCTTGATTTGCCATACAACATCCTCTTGGGACGTCCATGGATACACGAAATGAAGGCAGTGGCCTCAACCTATCATCAGTGCATTAAGTTCTCATATCAAAATGAGGAGGTTACCATATATGGGGATCCCGAACCTTTCGCCTATTAAAAAAACTTGGAAGCCAAGTTTTACAAGATCCCTCAAGTAGCTAAAAATGATGAAGGACCATCCACTTCACACATAGACCCAGTTAATCTCGCCTCCGCTTCTGCGACAGAGACACCCGCCATCCTCGACATATCCAAGATAAAAAACATGATATAGGACAATGGATGCGGTGATTATAGAATGAAGAGAAATGCTTTTGTTGTAGGAGAGTTACCACAATCTCCTAGGTCACATGGGCAACCACAATTGGTTCAAATACCTGTTCACACTAGAAAGGAACCCGTTGGATTCCACAGTTGGGGGGATCTTAGCTGGGAAAATGTGGACGAGGAGGACATCACAAACACTCTATACCAAGATGAAAGACCCACTCCCACCCTACCCATGGAGGAAATAAACAGAGGGTTACAAATGATGTTCGACATGGGCTATAACAGGAATGAAAGCCTAGGAAGAAACAGTGATGGACAGTTGGAGCCCATCATTGTAGAAAGAAGAATGCGGAACCTTGGCCTTGGTTGCACCCCTCCGAGTATAACCGTGTGTGGCAGAAGTGTTCCTAATAGGGCAGTCAGGTCCTTTCCTCTGGTCTCAACAACTAACCTTATATTACCCGTATCCATAGGCCTACCTCTCGATAACTTCACATTTGACATAACTGAGGTTTGTAGTAGCAGTGACGACGAGGACACCATAGGTGGCTTACCTAGGCTCTTTGAAGATTCCACCCTACTGAAGATTTCACCCGCTGAGCCAACCCAACGAACTCACCAAATCCACTTAGTGTACCCCCAACTCATCGATCATGACCAACGGGGACCACCAATTCTAGACTCGTTTGAAAACGATGAGGCTCTCTCAGAATTCATGGGACTAAGGGATACTATTCCATGTGTAGATGACAAGGCAGGATTTGATATCACTCTAGACACACAAGCATACTATGGGGAGACGATTGAGTCCTTCAGTCGCAAAAGGAAAAGATCTAGAATAAGCTCAGAGTTATTGAATGAAAACCACACTGTGGCACTCTCTAACCATAAAACAGTAAAAATAAAGGACACATCCGATGGTGAAAACCTCCCTGAGGTGCTAGAGGATGAAGGATTCAATCTCCCCCCTACTGCTCTACACCAGGAGAAGTCAGCAGTATTGGCAGAACAGTGCAACCCGGTCAACTTAGGAACGAAATTAGAACCACAAATTACCTTCTATGCGGAATCCCTCCCAGTAGAAGAATAGGAACTATTGGCAGCATTCCTAAAAGAGAGGAAGGTAAATTTTGCATGGACCTATGCAGACATGCCAAGCTTGGACCCTGAAGTAGTAGTACATCATTTGGCCGTTTACCTCGGAGCAAAACCAGTCAGACAAAAGCTAAGGAAGATGCACCCACAAATAGCCTTGCTTGTAAAGATTGAGCTACAGAAACTTCTGGATGTTGGCTTCATATGCCCGATCGACTATCCAGAATGGTTATCAAATCTTGTACCAGTCTCAAAACCAAAAGGGGGCATCCGCATCTGCACTGATTTCAGAGACCTAAACAAAGCATGCCGCAAGGATGAATTTCCACTACCCAACATTGAGATGATAGTGGATATGACGGTCGGACATGAGATGCTCTCCCTAATGGATGGCTTCTTGGGGTACAATCAGATAACAATAGCAAAAGAGGATCAGCACAAGACAACATTCACATGTCCTTGGGGCACCTACTGTTGGAACATAATGCCATTTGGGGGGAAAAATGCAGGAGCTACATACCAAAGAGCCATGACATTAATCTTCCATGACATGATCCATAAAACGGTCGAAGATTATGTAGACGACATACTGGCTAAACCAAAGAAGAGACAAGACCATATAGCAACTCTAAGTGCTATCTTTGACAGGCTCGAACAATATAAGGTTAGACTCAACCCGAAGAAGCGTGTCTTTGGGGTACAATCAGGAAAGCTGCTAGGAAACATAGTTTCAATGAGAGGAATAGAGGTGGACCCTGCAAAGGTAAAAGCAATCCTTGAAATGGAAGCACCAAGAACGTTAAAACAACTAAGAGGATTGCAAGGAAGACTCCAGTCCATCCGGGGATTCATAGCACAATTGGCAGATAAACAGATTGCCTATTCACACCTACTTCACAAGGGAGTAGCTTTTAGATGGGACGACAAATGCGAGCAAGCATTCAGCAAAATAAAAGAATACCTACTTACACCACCCGTGTTGATGCCACCAATTGTGGGGAAATCATTAATCCTATATATCTCTGCAACAACAGCTGCCCTGGGGGCCCTTTTAGCCCAACATGATGAAAAGGGAACTGAGCGGGCTATCTACTACATCAACAGAACAATGGTGGGACATGAGCTCAATTACACATCAATAGAAAAAGCTTGCCTAGCACTGGTATTTGCGGCTTAGAAATTCAGACATTACATGCTAGCACACCAAATCAAGTTGATTGCCAAAATATATCCTCTAAAGTACCTATTGTCAAAAGTGGCGCTTACAGGAAGAATGGCTAAATGGGTAATGATATTATCTGAACATGATATTGAGTATGTAGAACGAAAAGCCATAAAAGGACAAGTCATTGCGGATCAGCTAGCAGAAGCTCCCCTCTACACAGATAATCCACTCATATCAAAATTCCCAGATGAGTCCCTTTTTAACCTTGGTGCAGCGGACCACTCGAAGTTATACTTTGATGGCTCTCACACACAACATGGATCAGGAGCTAGTGTGTTTTTCATCACGCCGCAAGAAGACTGCATACCTAGATCATGCAAGCTAGCATTCCCTTGCACTAACAATATAGCAGAATATGAGGCTTTGACCATAGGTCTCAAGATTGCAGCACAATGGCGAATCATGGCACTAAAAGTCTATGGGGACTTGCAACTTATCATCAACCAAGTCAATGGTGAATACCAAACCAAGGATGATAAGCTCGCACCATACAAGAAGGTAGTAGAAAGCCTCAAGGAATCCTTCATTGATATTACCTTTGAGCAGATACCAAGGACAAACAATAGAGTGGCTGATGCAATGGCGACAATTGGATCCTTATTGGACATCCCTCGTAACGTCTCAAAACATGAATTCCTTGTAGAGCAGCTTCTCGTACCCACATTCGAGGTACCAGAGTTAGAATATGTGTGTGAACTCGTTGGTCCCGGTGATCTTTGGTATCATGATATATACACCTACCTAAAGTTAGGAATCCTCCCCACTAACATCACTCCGAACCTAAAACGCACTTTTATCAAAAGGACTTCACGATTCGTCATCCTAGGAGAAACCCTTTTCCGTAGAAGTACTGATGGAACCTTGCTACATTATTTAAAACCCGAGGAAGCCCTGACTACTCTAACTGAGGTACACAATGGCACGTGCGGGTCACATTCAAGTGGTATGACCTTGGCTAAAAAGTTGTTGAGAATAGGGTACTACTGGTCGACGATGGAAAAAGAGGTACACAACTTTGTTAGAAAATGCCTACAATGTCAACAACATGGAGATCTTATTTATGCACCAGCTCAAGAACTACATCCCATTGTTACACCTTGGCCCTTTTCACAATGGGGGCACGATCTCATTGGTAAAATATCACCCACCTCATCCAATGGCCATAAGTTCATCATCACCGCTACCGAATATTTCACAAAGTGGGTTGAAGCAATTCCCATGACCTACATCACGAGAAAACAAATATCCAAGTTCATCCTGAATTACCTCATTTGCCAATATGGTGTTCCCCAATCCATTATCTCTGATAATGGGATGCCCTTCAAAAATCAGGATGTCCGTGATTTGTGTGAAAATTTCAAAATCCAACACCATTTTTCCACTCCATACTATCCACAAGGCAATGGCCAAGCAGAAGCTACAAATAAAACCATTTTGAAAATCCTCAAGAAAACAGTCAATGACTCTGGTCATGACTGGCATCTATAACTAAATGTTGCCTTATGAGACTACCGCACTAGCATCCGTATGCCAACAGGCGCCACCCCATTCTCTCTGGTCTACGAATCAGAAGCCATCCTTCTTATTGAGATCGAGCTCCCGTCACTGAGGATATCATGCAAAACCTCATCACAGATGAGGAATACAAGGTCACAAGACTCAATGAGTTGGAATTACTAGATGAAAGGCGCATGGATGCCCTTAATCATCTACAAGTGTACCAGAATCGCCTAAAAAGGAGCTACAACAAGAAGCTTAGACAACGCACTTTCCAAGTTGGTGACCTCGTGTTGAAAGAAAACCAAAAGAACGTGCCAAATCCAGATACAAAGGGAAAGTTTGAGCCAAACTAGCTGGGACCTTTTGTCATCACTGCAAGTTACAAATCGGGGGCATATCAGTTACCGACACCAGAAGGTGAGCCCTTGCAAGAGCCCATGAATAGCTCGCACCTCAAAAAGTTTTATGCCTAAATCTTGCAAGGTATAGAACCAGAAAATACAAAAAAAATTATAAAAAGTCTTGAAAAAATGGATACCTCGATGAAAACCTGGCAAACAGGTGTCTTGGTGGCAACAAAAAAAAAATTAAAAAAATACAAAAATCCAAAAAAAATAAAATTGAAAATAGTAAAAAAAATAAATTCGTCCTCTAGTGAAAACCACTTCGGTGGCACTTTGAGCAAGTACCTTGGTGAAAATCTGGCAAACAGGCACCAAGTGTAAATAAAGCACCTTCCCCATCTATCAGGATCTACACGACTCATTCCATCACTCATTCATCCACTCATCCGCTCACATCCATACCATAGCCTGCGTTGGTATTTGCACCATATACCACCATTGGAACTACTTAGCATTTCTAAGGTCAGTCTGTCCTGTCTTTATCGAAGTAGTCTGTCGCACCACACTGGGGGAACGTTCTCACAGCATTGGATTGGATTCATGTACATTCTCATGATCTTTTTTCAAAATCATCAAAAATCCAAAAACATTCAAAATCTCATCAGAAAAAATCATCAAAAACATGTCAAAATATCAGAAAAAATCACCAAAAAATTCATTGAGTCTTGTCAATTTTTTGCTTTGTCGAACTACGTCATCTCTGAGCTTGAACATAGGCAAGGTTGATCTTTGATCATCCCCCGAGACAATTAGAGTCAGTCCTTAGGCGTCCGTCGCATTAACAATCCGTTTGCCCATCCATCCTTTCATTAAGTCAAGTGTGTCGTCAGTTGAACTACGTGGTCTCTGCGTGTATAACGTAGGCAAGGCTCATCTATGGATCAGCTCCCGAGACCCCTAGGATAGGTCTTTAAGTTAGTCTATTCATCGTAAAATCTTGAAAATACCAAAAACATTTGTAAAACATCTCAAAATCTCAAAAACAACCTCAAAAATATCTGAAAAATCCAAAATGGTGCATCCATTTCATTTTCGCTTTCACCCGTGATCGTCTCACTCATAATAAAATCAATCATTGCCTTCACCCTTTGGTGAGTCAGTCAGAAGCAAGTTTAGTAGGTTCTAAAGTGAACACCTTAATCGTCAAAGTCTCAGAAGTCTAAGTTAGTAGGCAAGCAAGTTGGTCAACTCGGAGTATCAATAGCTTATCACCCAATCAGTCCTACCAAAACCTTGATCACTACATGTCCTAGGATGAAGCTTTCCTGTGATGGACATAAGCATCAGGTAACCCTCACAATAGTTAGTCTTGGCTAGCTGTATGAAGAACATCAGCTTGTTTGTTTACTTTATTTTGGGTCTTTTTGAATTATCTTATTTTGTGCTCACTCCAAGGACCTCTCAATGATGCCTAAAAACAAAACAGGTTTAGAGAGAAAGGAATGGGGCCATGATCATTATCTTTTATCTGCTACGCTTGTAAAATAACTTAGTCATACATACATCATTTGGTTTATGGCAAAGATGATTTAGATATCTTGTTGACCACATAGGAAAGCTTGCTTTTTTGTGTCTTGGTCCAAGATGTTTAGAATGTATGAGCTACACCCTGAACAAAGTATGTATGATAAGTGTGAACAAGAATACTCCTATCTAATTTTCAAGTCAAAGTCCATCACACTAGGCGCCACGCCATCCTGGTTCTTAATACCTCGATGCATCGTACCTAAGTGTGTTATCAAACATAACGCAATTGACCATTTGAAAATCCTAATTCCTATGTGCAATGCAAAATCACCATCATCACCCTCACTAACTCATTAATTCTACATTTCTTCTATCTTCTTTCCACACTAATAAGGTATCATAACAGTAATCAAAAAACATCGCTCATGCATACATCCTACATCCACTAGATAGTCAAACATCAAAAGAGCATTATAGCATATCAATATCTTAAGTTATGAGGAATAAATTAAATTCGTTATTCTAAACATCTTAAGACATCATTACATCATGCATTATCATCTGCAACCATTACCATTACTACTTGCATCCATTACCATCATTAATACGTATTACATCATTTAAAGCACGAAAAATACAAAAAGAAATGCATTCATTACATAACACCACATATTTGCATTCACATCATAAAGGAGCGAATCATCTCATATATATATATATATCAAAAATCAATGTTATGATACAAAATCGGATCAGGTGTCCATCGGATACATGGTACAATAAGGCCAAAATACTACAGCCCATATCAAAAATGAAGCAAAACTGTCCTGTGATCAAAAGGGAGGTGGGCCCTGCCGGCTGCTGCCCTCCCCATCTTGTTTCTCACCGTGTGCCTCTATCGGCCGCCTCCCTGTCTATTGCGAAAAGTCTGGCACTCTGTTGCCTGATGGTACTACCTGCTGGTAATGGTGCTGATAATACTCGGCCTCTCTGTAATCCCGAATATCAATCGATCAGGCCTGAGATGAGGGTGCTACACTCTCTAACTGTCGTCGTCGGCCTATCTCCTGATCCCTCTCAGATCGTGCCTGGTCCCTCTTCGCAGTCATAACCTGTATCTGCCCCTGCAGCTGCTGAATTAGAGCATCTCGATGGTCGGGTTGTCTTGCTAGCTGTCCTATTGGCTGATGCTAAAGATCTACCCCTGGCTGACCATCCTGATCTCCTGCTCGGGTAGGTGACTGCTGAGCCCTGTCCTTAGGAGGTGTCTGATGAGGAGGTGCCCCACCTTGTGCTCTACCTCGCCCCCTGCCACCTGATCGACGCCTGCACCTGCGCCGTGGGACAATGGCACCTGTAACTATCAGTCTAAGAGGAGGTCTGAACCATGCTCTGTAAGCTACGGTGACCCCTGCATCTGTCGACCCCTGATCATATGGCCATGGTCGAGCCGCAAGCTACCTGAATGAGGACACTGCCTCGTCTACCGGGATGGGCTGGCCCCATGCTGTCTCCCTGGTAGTGCGTGCAAAGATGGCCACATACTGATCATCTGGCCTGGCCTGTCCTGTACCTCCCCGAAATGACGAGCAACCCTGTTTGGAAGATACCTCTCAATCATGGTATGCTCTCGCCCCTGCATCCATCTGTCCTATCGGGCGAAGAAGAGTTGTTGATCATCATCTATCCATAGACTAATACCCATCCATGGTCTCCAGACGAACTCTCTCATCTTATCAAGAACTTACCGTTAGTATAGGATACCACTCGCACCAGTAAATGAAAAGTGCATCAGTGCCTCGCCATACCGCCAAACGAGGGGATCATCTGTCTCTAGGGGAACTAGGGTAATGTCTGGACGAAGCACTGGGATCCTCTCCCATCCCCACACATGCATCAAGGTGCCTCCTGCCCCAATGGACCTGCTGTCCATGTAAACAAACTCATGAAGATCTCTGTAAAGGGACGCCAGTAGTACTGGTCCCCAGGCGAAGCACTCCCTCCGATGGACCATCTAATCCCATGCAAGTCCCCATCCTGGACTTAAATATCGGCCCCACCAATGAGGTACCACAAGGCCTGAGATAATCGCAGCAATGATCAATCGATACATATGCACACGGTCATGATATATCTCCAAATCAATCTGACCATTGCAGAACTCAATAATGTCCATCTACATCACTCCATAACAGGCCTCTCTGCCAGCATCTGGATCATAGATAACTCGGGTCCCGTGAATGGGGCAATCGAAGGATCCGCCATACGTCCTCAAGTGTGATGGTGGCCTCGCCGGTAGGAAGATGAAATAAAGAGGTCTCACTATGCCATCGCTCTGCCAAAGCTGTAAGCATACCTAGGTGAGCCCGAACAAGAGGGGAGTACGCAATATACCAAAGGCCAATAGCACCAAGGTGCTCCTAGACTAACTCAGGCATAACCACTAATTTACCAAGTACTGGCCATCAGTGGTCCCGTGAGTAGAGCACACCAGGCTCCTCCTGCACAGAAAAAGTAGTTGCATAAAAAAAAATTAAGTTTAAAAGTCAAAATTTGCCTCAAACTAGTGAGTGCGGCGCTATTTACAGGTGTGGCATAGTTTGGAAAGTTCCAAACTGCACCGCCGCGGTGGAGTTTGCCATTTTACCAATCACAAAGTGACCTGTGCGGTGCATTTTTCATATGCGGTCCTATTTGGTGCAAACCCGAAATTCCTAACTGAGTCGCGCGGTGAAGAATGGAAGGCGGCAGACTTTTGGCCAACTAAATGACTAATTGGAAATTGCCCTGCGTGGTGCAGTTCACATATGCGGTGCAATACAGGACCGCGCAGGTGCGATAAGGGACTTTTCGCGGTGCCATTGAACAGACTCTTAACCTTATTTAATGCACGTAAAATGATGAAATTAAAAGACGGATAGGGGTACATACCACGGGTCCTACGCCTACTGGCCGCTGATGTGTCTGAACCCTCTCCATCACGTGCTTGGGAAGCTGTCGTTGCACCATTTCCACTCAAACTCAGAGCTCAAATTTATAATTTTCTAAAGGCTAGGATGACAAAATGAATTGAAAATGACCCCTCGTGGTCTATTTAAGCCTGAAAATTAGGGTTTTTTGACCTAATTTGACCTCCCAGATGGGGTTTTGATCCCCTGAGCCCGTTTTCGTCAAACTGAAAGTTGTTTTGTGTCTCTTCCGGCATTTTAAGGCAGTTTTCTGGCCATCTGGGGCATTTCTGGCCTATCGGGCACCTTGTCGTCTTTTTCGCGAGACCATCCAAAAATTCAAAATTTTCGTCCGATCTCTCGAGGGGGCAATATCCAGCAATATTCTTCTGCTGGGGCAGCAATGGGGCATCTAATTTTTTTTTAAAATCCTGAACTTTCAATCACAGTAGTTTATTCTTTGAATCAATGCAACAAGTACATTGCTTCAAAAAGGGGAAAAATGTAGACATGAAAAATGTACAAATTCGTTTTGGCACACCTGATCCCGATTTACTAACAACATTTCCTCCTAGATCACGTTCTCAACATTCTATCCCTTAACTTGATAAATCATTATTTATTGAATTAAGTCTTCTCTTTTCAATGATTAAATTAATCAATTTAATTTAATCAACCTTGCATCGCTGTTTAATTAAATAAATCTTTTTATTTGATTAAATTCTCTAAAGTCCTCTTATTAAATTAAATGAATTAAACCTTATTTGATTTAATCTAACACATTCCTCCTTTATTAAATAAATCAAATCATTTATTTAATGAATCATTTCCTCTCAATTTCTGACTTAAATCAATTCATAAATCTAAGTTTAAATTGTCACATCACCCAATTCTTCATTAAGTTAATCAAATCCATGTTTAACTTAATCCTTCTCACTAAAATCTTCTAGAGAATGCAACTTGCACAATAAATCAATTACTTTGATTTATTAAATCCCCTATTTTCTCTCACAAGGCATCAAAAAGGGAATATTCCTCTTTTGAATTCAAAAAGTCCAAGTGGACTTGGTCCTTCCAACAAAGCATTAAAAGCCTCTTACATGGCCTTGACCTTGAGCCAAGTGACAATAACTCCCTTCCTTTTCCCTCTTCAACATGTCATTTCTCAAGTTTGAAATGCCACCTAATTGTATTTATTGGAACATTGGTCAAAACTTGCACATTCCTCATCCAATCACATGTGGACAAGTGGCACAATGCCATTTGATGATCTTTGATCCCACATTGCTCAAACTCACTCTTCTTCCAATCTTTGAAATCTATAAATTGGAGACTCTTCTCCTCAATCTTCATCCACAACTCATATGCAAAGTTACTCTCTACAATTGAGAACTAATTTTGTCCACTTCAACCAAGCATTCACAACATTTCATATTTTGTATCAAGGTTATGCTCAAATCTCTTTGGAGATTTGACCATTTCTCTCATTCAATCAAGCATTGCAATTAGGAATTGGGAAAGGGCCAATTGCAACACATCATTGGCACCAATTCCCCCATAAGATCTTTAACTCATTTGCTTAATTAGGATTTCATTCAAGTTCTTGTTTCATGTTCTTCATTTTTCCTAATTTTAGTTTAATAGGTGGATTTTATGGGGAATTCCTCAAATCTTTACATGCATTCTTGAACTAACACTAATAATGTTTGACTTCTTTGTGCATTTGCAAGTTTAGGGGTTCACAATGTCTATCGTATTGGAAGTGAAAAACTAGGTGTTTGTAAGTTCTTATATCTTTTACAGTGTCATTTTATAGTTTTTTACATCTCTGCATTTTGTGGGTTAATGTCTATTGTTTGTTGTTCTCTACATTTTATGGGTTAATGTTTACTCTTCCCTATCTTTGAGTGATTTTATGGGTTAGTCTCTATTTTTGAGTTAAATACTTAACACCATAATTCATTAATGTCGACTTCTTTGTTGGCCACGATTAAGAATAGAACTAATCTTTTCTTTGCACACATGCATGCCAACTGCACTTCAATCTATTAAATGAAAATGAAAATTAGGTCTAAATAAGTGCAAAATGTCTCGGTATAAAATTATTTCATCAATTGGTAATGTTTTGTTCCTATTGGAAATATTAGACTAAAGTGCAGGCATCATTTGTAAGTTCCTATATCTTTTGCACTGTCATTTTTGCGTTCTTTATTTATTTGCTCAATTTTTTTGCTATGGGTGAAATTTGTGTCTGTTGCGAGGGTTGATGTCTATCGTATTGGATGTGAAAAATGAGGCATTTGTAAGTTTTTATATCTTTTATAGTGTTGTTTTATAGTTTTTTACATCTGTGCATTTTATGGGTTAATGTCTATTATTTGTTGTTCTCTGCATTTTATGGGTCTAGTGTTGTGTAGTCATTATTTCAACCATAAGGTCAACGCATTCTAGAAAATGATGCTAAAAAACCATGAGCTCTTTGGCCAAGTCACAAACTATTCTTTTGTTACAAAATTTGAAAACAGAGGCAATGAGCATGTTCATTTTTTGCTATGGATAAAAGATGCACTTATATATGACAATTGCTCAAATATTGAAATAGAAAGCTTTGTGGAAAAGTATATTTCATGTGTCTCATTGCTACTTGATTCAAACCTTGTCAAAATGAAAATGAATCATCATACAAAAAGTTTCAAGAAATACAAAAACTCAGTTGTAGATTTAGTTTCCCCTTACCTCCAATGAGCAAAACAACAATCTTAGAACCGCTTCCAGTGCCTGATGCTACAATCAAGGAAAGAGCAAAAACAATTTTTAAGCAATTGGAAAATAAACATTACACAAAGGAGCTTTCATTTCAAAGTTTCTTGTATGAATTGGAAATGGATGAAAACGACTACATTACAATGCTTCGAACAACATTGTCATGCAAAATTGTCATGTTGAAAAGAGACCCATCTGAAATTCAGATAAATGCCTTTGCAAAGAAAATGCCCAAACTATGGTATGTAAATATAAATACACAATTTATTTTAGATGTATATGATGTTGCATCTTACTATAGCTCATATATGATGAAACAAGATAGAACATTGTCTCTTGCATTTTTAAATTTGTGACAACAATGCACAACTGCTTATGATGAAAAGGTGCAATTTATACGAAATCTTGGCAACACATTGCTTAACTGTCAACAAATGTCTAGTCGTCAAGTTGTTCATATCATTCTATCATTTCCATTGCATAAATGCTCAAGGAAAAATATTTTCATCAATATTGCACCATTAGAAAGAAGAGTCTACATGTTAAAAATCCCTAAGCTATTGGCAAAAGAGCAAGACGATTATGAAAACATCATGTGTGCCTCTATAATAGAAAAATACACACATCAACCAAAATCTCTTGACAACTTGTCATTGGCTGAATACGCCACTTTTTACTCAAGCAACTCCATAGATCATACACTATGTAAGATACAATCCGCACATTGACTCTAAGAATTATTCTAGAGAAAAAATTATGTTGTATGTGCCTTTTAGATCTATTGAGAAAACCTTGTTAATTGGATATGAAACATGGAGTGCAACATTCAATGCAAACAAAGCACAAGTTGCAAATATCAAAAAGATGTTCACTGCACAAATTGTTTTTAAATGGGGCGACATTGATGAAGCCTCCACAAAAGCTGAAAACAATAACTTCCCAACAATTGACATTGCAGATGAAATCAATAGAAATAAACAAGAGAATTCCATGGAAAATTATGACATCATGAGTGACTTGAACCATATGAAGAATACAAAGATCAAGGATTTTATCCGCAAAAAACTATTCTCAGAGATTGCACATCCATTTCTACTAAGCAATGAAGAATACTACAAACTACGAAGATAATTGAACAAAGAACAACAATCAATAGTAAAGGATATATTTATGACAAAAATACTTGCTCTGAAAAAACCATTTTACTTGTTCTTGATAGGCGGGGCTAGCATAGGCAAGACCTTCACAACAAAAGCAATTTTTGAAGAAATGATTTGATTTTATGATAAACAACTAGATAGTGACCTGTTCAAGCCTAAAGGAATTATTGTTGCTTCAATAGGAAAAGTTGCATTCAATGCAAGTGGCATTACTACACATTCAATCTTCCAATTGCCATGCAATTATTCAAAAAAATTTCCTCTAGATTCAAACATAGCTGATGCCTTATGCAAAAAATCAGACCAATTGCAAATTCTTCTTATTGACAAAGTGTCATTGATTGGTTCAAAAATGCTTTACAACATTGAAAGAAGAGTTCGTCAAATCAAGCACACACCAACAAAACCTTTTGGGAGCATATATATCATATTTTTTGGTGACTTCTACCAAGCACAACCTGTGTGCGATACTTGGATATTCGAAGAACCAATAATAGATAAAGAGAAAATTCCATATACCTTTTGGATCAACAATGTCAAGTGCTTCAAATTGCATAGTGTAGTTAGAAAAACAAATCAACATTTTATTTCCATACTTAATTGTGCTAGGATTGGTCAACAAACCAATCGAGACATTGGCTACTTGAATGCAATGTGCTATAAGACACTTCCAAATGATCCACGATTTCCATACTTGTTTCACATAAATACAACAGTCGACATGCACAACAAAAAAAATGCTAGACTATTTATCAACAAAGCTTTATGTTTTACAATAAATTGATAAACAAGACACAACAATTGATAGCATTCAATTTCAACCTCAGAAATCATCATTGCCTAGCACAATTCTGCTCAAGCAAGACATTTTGGCTGAATTGATTGCTAGCAACATTGATACACAAGATGGGCTAGTTAATGGTGCAAATGACATCTTCAAATTGCATACAACCAAGCAAGAAGACATTGTTTGGATAGAATTCAATGATTCCACTGTTGGAAAATTGTGTCGACAAAGAATGCAAAGTCTATACACAAATTGTATTATGCCTACTTGGACACCTATAACAAGAATCGTTAGAAAAGTCAAGATAGCTACAAAAATAGTTACTTGAGCACAATTTCCTTTGCAACTTGCATGCACACAAACTATTCAGAGAGCACAAGGTCTCACAATGGACACAATTTCTTTTGACTTGTGTAAGGTCTATCAACATGGTCTTGTGTACACTGCCATATCACGTGTAAGAAGCATTGTCATTGCATCTCATGCATAAATTGCAAGAACAAAACTTCAAAGTCTCAAAAAAATTAAATGAAGTGCAACACCTTATGGCCTTAGTGCAATGGAAAGTAGAGCATAGCCTTTTGTCTATCTCTCAAAGTCATTTTACCATATGCTCTTTGAATACACATAGCTTTACATTGCACACACAAGAAATATCCCATGACCATGATATGCTTCAAGAAACTATCCTTTTCTTCCAAGAAACCAGACACAATGTGCTCGACCACATTGGCTTCCTTGGCAAAACATCCAATTGCTATTGAAACAGGTATTCATGGCCTATTAACATGTTGCAGGAAAATAGTTCTAGTGCAAACTTTGATAGTTTTTCGACAAAATATCTAGAATCATTAACCATTGACCTATTGCATGTGCATATTACTTTGCGCATCATAAATTTGTACTTGACGCTAAACACACCCATTCATGATCTTTTTAATTGAATACAAACTAATGTTACCTCATTGCCGCCTAATTCAAAATTGATTATTGCTGGAGAGTTTAAAATTGACATGTTACAATCCACAAGAACAAAGACACTTCTTAAATTTATGCAACAACACAAACTATCATTGATTGTTGACAAGCCAACAACACATGGAGGCAGTCTGTTGGATCAATTTTGGATACATGGCATTGACATTGCTACTGCCAAGTTCACAATTCTAGATACATATTGGTGAGAACACTTTGCAATATCCCTTCAGTTCTAGTCCTAGGGAATATAATTCTAATATCTTGGCACTTATAGCCATGTATTCACACTAGATTCAATGCTATTATACAGTCATTTGGATAACATAGTATACATTTTTGCAAGTGCAACTATTTACTATGAACATTCTCTTTGCAACATGCTATTATCATTACTCCTCGCTGTTGCAAGAAACCAACATGCAATTTTTGTAAGTACAAAAGAATTTTTGGATTAATTGTTCTTCATTCTGGTCATGCCTCTAATAATAATACTTATTCTTCCATTGTTCTACCTATGTAGATCTCAACTTTGCTATTGTACCTGGTGAGGACTACTAGTCATGCTCTTGTAAACTTCTCACATTATTATGCTATTGAAAATAACTATATACTTGTTCTAAAAGAGGTATGTTATCATCCATAATATTGCTAAACCTTTGCACATTATATGTTTCTTCATTACAAATAAATTAGAAAGTCAAGATTGTTATGGATTGCAGAACTACCTTCAAACAGATCTAGATAATATTTAATATATGTATATGAACTTTTTAAATTGATTCTATAGCTTTTGTTGAGTGCTATTTGATTTGTCATTTATATTCTCCAGTGTAGTTGCTATAAGCTTCATATCTCGTTGCTTGTGTTTTCTACCCATGTAGATTTCAGCTTTGGCTATTGTTGCAAGAGAACACTACCAATCATACTCTTGGAGATATCTCACATGATTATTTTGTTGCAAATGACTAGACAACTGTTTTGAAATAGGTATGCTATTATGTAAAATATTACTACAACTTTTCACATCATGCATTTCTTCATTACAAACAAATCACAAAGTCAAAATTGTTATGCATCGCAAAACTAGATTGAAGCAGATCCATACAATATTTATTCTAGGATATGAACTTTTTAAATTGATGGTTGTAGGGTGCACATGTCTCACTAGTTCATAGAACATATATCTTAACATTTTCCAACTTGTGGCATAACATTTAGACCATCTACAAATAGGTAAATGCTTAACAGTTTACACCAGCAAACTTGAAAACCATATTAGATCTCATTAATACTTTCTTTTCAGTTTGTTTTAATCCGTTCTTGACACAAATATCTCATTGCATATATTGCTAGAAACATTTGCAAGACACCAACCACATTTCCTACACAACACAAAATGGATCAGTTAGATCATAAACAAGAAGAAAAGAGGTAAGTGTTGTAACCCATTTGTGTCATATATAGCTTGAATTTGTGTATGCTTAAGTGTCCATTTAGTTTATGTCATTGCTCAAATTGCAACGTATAGATTGAAGGCATAAACGGTACAACCATCAAGCATACTCAACATATGCACAAAACAATTAGCTTCAACATTTGAAGGTGATATTTTAGCCATTTATGGCCCTGCTATCACAAAAAATCCTATATCACCACCAAAAGCAACAATTGTGCATGTTGGTTCAGCTTGAGGTCTATTTCCCTTCAACTCCTATGGAGGTGGGTTTCCTTCATATTGAGGTGGTAAGGAGTTATGCTGGTAGGGTGCTGACTTTCAGCCGGTTCATCTTATTCGAGTTCAACATGTTGGGTTTGGGAGCTACTTCGTATTTGGGTTTAAGGTCCTTGCCAAAACCTTGTTGTAGTGGGTTGATGGTCTCGTCAAAACCAACGGGTTCAAGATCCATGTAATATTTTTAAACTTTGTAGGGTAGTAAGCTAGTTGTTGGCTGGTTGAATCTATATTTTTCTACTGGGTGATATTGACTCTATTGTTTGGGTCTCGGGTCCCTTCAAAACCTGATGGTTTCAGGTCCATTCAAAACCTGTTTCCCCCCTAATCAAAAATAATTGTGCATGTTGATATGGTTGATAGCCATGGCCAAATGACAATCATTTTAAACATTAGCAACAAACTAATTGACACATTTTTGCCACAGTTATTGCCTCATACAAGTGTAGGTTTCACAAATTATGTCATTAGAAAGAAAACACAATATGAAAGAGGAGATGTTGATTATTCCCTTATATTAACCTCTCAAAGCACCATTCAATCCATTGAAAAAGTCTATAAGAAACACAAACTAATTCCCAACACAACCATCTCGCAACTCATCCAATCAGATGACAACTACTCTATTGGAACAATTGACATTGTTGTTACTAGTCACCATCAAACAACAATGCAATATGAGTTGCAAGTTAAAGATGGAGATTCCCAGGATGATTTGGCTACTGTAAGATGTTTTTCACAATTAATGTACTTGCTTATAGAATGCCTTTCTGTATTAACAACATTTACATTTTAACAGTCTCCTTTTGATTAAATTAATGTATGTATTTTAGAACATACAATTTCTAATCTAGAGTTTAGTGCCATAGAATTCTAAAATTGATTTTCCTTAGAATTTTCCATCTGAACAATTCTATATTTATAGGTTATTGTCCCCAACATCCATGCAAAGCTCTATTCCACACTTCAACTGATCCTAGCATCAATAAAAACCCCTTTCATATTGTTTCAGAATATTGTTTGTTTTGGGGAAAAAGGTACAAGTCTAATGAAAACAACACAATCCAACTTCACTAATGAGCTCAATGATGCATCTGCAAAAGCCTCCCTAGAACCACTTAAGTCCTCAAGCATTGAAGTGAACACTTAAAATATTTACGTTTCACATAATAGTATAGGGTTCTGATTCAAAGCACTTGTCATGTGTGCCCTGCTATTGTGATGTTGTTTATAACTTCTATAAAAACTTATGAAATTGCGTTCTTCTAATTTGTCACTAATTACATTTGCATTACCATTCCAAGTGACTAGAACACTAAGGCCTAAAAATGTCCACTTGCCCCCATACGAACCAGTTTGCACATCATGTAAACAAAGGTGTTTTCTTAACACAAACATCAAATAATGAACTTGCACGATGTACAACATGTGCAACTAACACAAAATTTGAATACATGCATTTTCTACAATGCATTGTTCAAATAACAGATGGAGTTGTGGATTTTTATCTACACAATCAATTGCAATGAAACAACTTCCCCCAGCTAGTTGCAATACCATTTGAAAAATACAAGAAAGACATGTCTGCAGTAATATTCTTGTTACAAAAGTTTCAATTATAAGGAACATTCACACTTGCAATGGATAACTGCATCATATGAATTGTCACAGAAGGAAGCACCATGACATCTCCACCAAGCTGAAAAAACATTCGTAGCTTAGCACATGTGCTTGCTCTGTAGTATTGCAATTTTGATTCTCATTCCTTCATAGCATATTGTGAAAACTACATTGTGAGAAGCATAATGCTAATTGTTTATGATGCAGGATACAACGAACATAGAACAATATCGAGAAGCAAGATGTCAATGAAGTTGCATAGCATGGCTCTTGTTGACAATATCAATGACAAGACAATTTTATTGATGCTTTAATCAAGACTGATATGATGATTTATTTTAACTTCTTATGTGCACCATATAATTTCACAATTCACTATTAGTTTGTTCAAACATATATGCTATGGATATAAATGACTTTGCTTGGCATTTCAGAAATAGTTATTAGTAGTGTTTCATGGATTACATTTTTTATTTTGTGCATATCATAGTAATAGATATTTATGATGAAACAAAAACTGTAGCGAGACAATGTTGCTTGTGTGTGAAATAAAAGATATGTGTAGTAAGATGCCTAATGCTTTTACATACAATGCTACATATTCTTCCAAGAATTTGATAGTGAGAAAAAGATTATGGCCTTGTTTGTAACGCTATTTTGAACAACTTGGTTTGTGGCTTTGAAAATGGATGAACAATAGACAGCAAGTGATGAGTATATTAATTTATCAATTTCATTGAAAATTGGTGGCACATCTCAGAAATCATGAAACCAAGTCTCTCAAACAATGACATCTTGTTACATGTATCTCAGATGAGTCATTGTTCA
This sequence comes from Sequoiadendron giganteum, assembly GCA_007115665.2. Lineage (NCBI taxonomy): Eukaryota > Viridiplantae > Streptophyta > Pinopsida > Cupressales > Cupressaceae > Sequoiadendron > Sequoiadendron giganteum. Next base: position 252,303,042 of record CM021106.1, on the reverse strand, counting down.
TGTGCCATAGACTATAGTTGTTGATGGTAGTTGACATGTCCTTTGTGTGTAAGGACATTATGCATTTATTTGGATTTGTAACTTCCTATATCTTTTACAATGTATTTTTTATAGTTTATAGGCCTTTCCAATTCATTAATGGCTTATGGTGTGAAGTTTTAAGTCTGTCAAGCAAAGGATTATTTGCATTACTTATTCATTTCCTCAGATTTCTCGATGGGGATGAAATATGTGTTTATTGAAAGGGTTTATACCTATCGTATTCGAAGCAAAAAATGAGGTGTTTGTAAGTTCTTATATCTTTTACACTGTCATTTTTTGTGTGTTGTTTATTCATTTGCTCAAATTGTTTGATGAGAGTGAAACCTATGCCTCTTGATAGGATTTGTGTCTATCGTATTGGAAGCAAAAAATGAGGTGTTTGTAAGTTCCTATATCTCTTACAGTGTCATTTTATAGTTTCCTGCATCTCTGCATCTGTAATGGGTCTCGTTTTGTTGCAAATTACTTTTTGTATAAGAAAGGGAAAAATTTAATCAATTCCTAATGTTTTCTTGCTATTGGAAATATTTCATGGCTTTGTAATGTCCTTTGATATAGTCATGTCTTCGCACCTAATGTTTCTATCCATGTGTGGCATTTTAACAAGGACATTTTACATATATAGTTCCTAATTTTTATTTATTGTGAATAGACTAAAGTGCAAGTATCATTAATGGCTTATGGTGTGAAGTTTTGAGCCTGTTAAGAAAAGGATTATTTGTGTTGTTTATTCATTTGCTTAGATTGTTTAATGGGGGTGTTGAGAGAGTTTATATCTATCATATTCAAAGCAAAAAAGGAAGAATTTGTAAGTTCCTATATCTTTTACACTGTCATTTTTGTGTTGTTTATTCACTTGTTCATATTGTTTGATGAGGGTGAAATCTATGTTTGTTGACAGGGTTTATGTCTATTATGTTGGAAGCAAAAAACGAGTCAATTGTAAGTTCCTATATATTTTACAATATTGTTTTATAGTTTTTTACATCTCTGCATTTTATGGGTCAATTTGCTATGAGAAACATTTCATCAATATGTAATGTTTTTTTGTAATAATCTTCAAATTTTAAAAAAATTATATATTTTCTCATTGGTTGTTGCTATTTTCCTCGTGGTTTTGCATTTTTCTAATTGCATATTATTTTCGGCGTGAGAAAGGGAAAAATTTAATCAACTCCTAATGTTTTGTTGCTATTGGAATATTTCATGACTTTGTAATGTTCTTTGATATAGTCGTGCCTTCACATCTAGTGTTTCTGTCCATGCATGGCGTTTTAACAAGGGCATTGCGAATATATAGTCCCTAATTTTCATTTATTACAAATAGACTAAAGTGCAGGTGTCATTAATGGCTTATGATGTAAAGTTTTGAGTCTCTTGAGAAAATGATAATTTGCGTTGTTTATTCATTTGCTTAGATTGTTTTATGGGGGTGAAATCTGTGTCTATTGAGAGAGTTTATATCTATCATATTGGAAGCAAAAAAGGAGGTGTGTGTAAGTTACTATATCTTTTACACTGTCATTTTTGCATTGTTTATTCACTTGCTTAGATTGTTTGATGAGGGTGAAATCTCTATCTATTGACAGGGTTTATGCCTATCGTGTTGGAAGTGAAAAATGAGGTGGTTGTAAGTTCCAATATCTTTTACACTATCATTTTTGCATTGTTTATTCACTTGCTCAGATTGTGTGATGAGCATGAAATCTGTGTCTACTGACAGGGTTTATGTATATCGTGTTGGAAGCGAAAAACAAGGTGGTTGTAAGTTCCTATATCTTTTATAGTACAATTTTATAGTTCTTTGCATCTCTACATTTTATGGGTCAATTTTCTATGAGAAACATTTCATCAATACACAATGTATTTTTTGTAATCATCTTCAGATTTTAAAAAAAATTCAATTTCTAATGTTTTATTGCTATTGGAAATATTTCATGGCTTTCTAATGCTCTTTGATGTAGTTGTGTCTTCACACCTAGTGATTTTGTCCACGCATGACATTTTAACGAGGACATTGTGCATATATAGTCCCTAATTTTTATTTATTGTGAATAGACTGAAGTGCAGGTGTCATTAATGGCTTATGGTGTGAAGTTTTGAGTTCGTTGAGCAAAGGATTATTTGCATTGTTTATTCACTTGCTCAGATTGTTTGCTAAGGGTGAAATCTGTGTCTATTGACAGAGTTTATATCCATCATATTGGAAGTGAAAAAAGAGGCATTTGTAAGTTCCTATATCTTTTACATTGCAATTCTTTATTCACTTGCTCAGATTGTTTGATGAGACTGAGATCCATGTTTGTTGACAGGGCTTATGTTTATCCTCTTAGAAGTGAAGTTGCAAAATAAAATACCAATTTCCTTCATGTTCAAAATGGGGGAATTGGAAAGAGGTTGATCTGGTTTACCTGACTTCTCAGACAGGTTTTGAACCAACACGAGGAGCTCTGATGGAGATAAATACTTTCATAGAGAGTCCCACCACATAACTAATTTAATCATGTTTGCATTCAAAGCCGGTGACTTCTCATACTCCATTTTGACAGAGGCCCTCAAAGAGGAACTATGGACTTACAAACTCGTTGTGAGTTATCCAGATGCATGGAAGCTACAATAGGTACATTTAGTATCTGCACAATTCCCATTTCCCCAGCATGGTTGGCCTAGCAAGTCTATGGATTTTCAAAGTCATTTGCTGGGTAATATGGTCTATTGAGAGGCTTTATATCTATTGTATGGGCAATAGGGTCTATGGATTGTTTGATGAGGGTGAAATCTATTTCTATTGAGAGGGTTTATATCTATCGTATTGGAAGTGAAAACAAAGGCATTTGAAAGTTCCTATATCTTTTACACAATCATTTTTATGTTGTTTATTCATTTGCTTAGATTGTTTGATGGGGATGAAATATGTGTGTCTTGACAGGGTTTATGTCTATCGTATTGGAAGCAAAAAACAAGCCGTTTGTAAGTTCCTATATCTTTTACACTGTTGTTTTATATTTTTTTACATCTCTGCATCTGTAATGGGCCCTGTTTTGTTGCAAATTAATTTTGACACAAGAAAAGGATAAATTTAATCAATTCCTAATGTTTTTTTGCTATTGGAAATATTTCATGGCTTTATAATGTTATTTGATGTAGTTGTGTCTTCGCACCTAGTGTTTTTGTCCACACGTACCATTTTAATGAAGACATTGTGCATGTATAGTCCCTAATTTTTAGTTGTGTTGTTTATTCATTTGCTTAGATTGTTTGATGAGGGTGAAATTTTTGTCTATTGAGAGAGTTTATATATATTGTATTAGAAGCTAAAAAAGGAGGCGTTTGTAAGTTCCTATATCTTTTACACTGTCATTTTTGCATTGTTTATTCACTTGCTCAGATTGTTTGATGAGAGTGAAATATGTGTTTATTGACAAGGTTTATGTTTGTCATGTTGGAAGTGAAAAATGAGGCAATTATAAGTTTCTTTATCTTTTACAGTGTCCTTTTATAGTTTTTTACACCTCTACATTTTATGGGTTAATGTCTATTGTTTGTTGTTCCCTACATTTACTAGTCCCTAATTTTCTTTATTGTGAATAGAATGAATTGAAAACATCATTAATGACTTATGGTGTGAAGTTTTAAGTTTGTGGAGCAAAGGATTGTTTGCGTTGTTTATTCATTTTCTCAAACTATTTAATGAGGGTGAAATTTGTGTTTGTTGAGAGGGCTTGTATCTATCATATTGGAAGCAAAAAATGAGGCATTTGTAAGTTCCTATATCTTTTACACAGTCATTTTTGTGTTGTTTATTCATTTGATTAGATTGTTTGATGGGGGTAGAATTTGTGTTTGTTGGTAGGGTTTATGTCTATTGTATTGGAAGCAAGAAACGAGGCATTTGTAAGTTCCTATATCTGTTATAGTTTCATTTTATAGTTTTTTACATCTCTACATTTTATGGGTTAATGTCTATTGTTTGTTGTTCTTTGCATTTTATTGGTTAATGTCTATTCTTACCTATCTTTAAGTGCTTTTATGGGTTAGTCTCTGTTGTTGAGTTAAAGACTTAATACCATAATTCATTAATGTCAACTTCTCTACTGGCCATAATGAAGAATGGAACTAGTATTTTCTCTCCACACATGCATGCCAAGTACACTTCAATCTATCAAAATCATTTCATCAATTGGTAATGTTTTGTTGCTATTGGAAATATTTCATGGCTTTGTAATGTTCTTTGATATAGTTGTCTCTTCGCATCGAGTATTTCTGTCAACGTGTGGCATTTTAATGAGGACATTTAGCATTTGTTAGTTCCTAATTTTTATTTATTGTTAATGGACTGAAGCGCATTCGTCAAATAATGGACTCTGGTGTCAAGTTTTAAGATTGTCAAGCAAAGGATTATTTGTGAACTGTTTATTCATTTGCACAGATTGTTTGATGACGGTGAAATATATCAAAAAAAGCAGGCGTTTGTAATTCCTTATATCTTTTACATTGTCTTTCCTATGTTGTTTATTCATTTGCATAGATTGTTTGATGAGGGTGAAATTTATGTCTGTTGAGAGGGTCTATATCTATCGTCTACTTTTATGGGTTGATGTATGTTGTTTAGTTAAAAACTTAACACCATAATTCATAAATTTCAAGTTCTCTGTTGACCACCATTAACAATGCAACTAATCTTTTATTTGCCACACATGCATGCCAACCACACTTCAATATATTAAATGAAAATTGGGTCTAGATAAGTGCAAAATCTATAATATTTCATCAATATGCAATATTTTTTTGTTGGGGACATCCAGTTCTTCAATGAGATTATATTCATATTTTTCTATCTTTTCTCTTCATTTCACTGATTAGCTTTAAAATTAAACAACTTTAATTCAAGATCTTCTTCTTCTACATGTATTGATCTCTTAGATGTAGGCACACAACAAGTTCTTGGCCTTCCTGCCCTGTCAAAAGCACTTGAAATGATATTTGTAAGATTTTTTCCATCTTGCCTCTCTTTCATATTAAAGGATTTATTTTTGTAATATTTTCATGGTTTTTCCTTTTAACTATTTCTTCCCTCAACTAATTCCTACTTTCAATTTCTCAAAATGTAGCTATCTAAACCAATGAAATTTGAAAAGGCAACTCAGTTGGTGCTCATTGATGCTATAGTACCACCTTCCAAAATCATAAATGCAGTTTTCTAGTGGGCATTAGACATTGCGCATAATCCCCTATTGCTTCTTATCCTGTTAGACACATCACATATCCATGTTGCTATGATTGCAATGAAATTATTATTTCCACATGCATCAATTTGATTGATTCAATGTACATAAAACTATTTGAAATTCTATAAATTAGATATTTCATAATTCATTGTCATCTATTGAATAGCATATTTTTTTATTTAGACAATTAATTGAAGGATATTTATCCTCATGTTGATAAAACTTATCGAACAAAATTTATCTCATCAGATTTATGCTCAAAGATTTTTTAATATGGCTATTCATAGGATGGTTGTTTGATTTCACCTTATTGCATTATAGTGTCCTTTGATGTTTCCATATAGACACTTGAGAAATATTTATAGTTTCATCCTATATCATGCTATGATATATTATTTCATGGTTACTATTATTTGTATCTTTTCATATGACCTTAATTAATGTACATTGGTGCTTCATTTATTTATTGTTCTAGTGTTGATTACCTTAAGCAGTCCTTCAAATAATAGCATTATGTTACACCCATTACTCATTTATCTGATCTTCTAACTTGAGCAGTTTTCCTATATGTCCTAATGATCATATTTCTCCCTATTTCTCTCACTATTCATGTGTCTTGTGCATCTTCACATTCTACCTTACATGCTTGTTGAATATACGGTGAATGACACAAATAAAATATTAACAATCAAGTTTTTCAATCTAATTAAACATGTAATTAAACCATAAAGATTAATGAAATGGTGGAGAAGTGAACATAACTATTCAAAACATATGAACACCAAATATGTGTGGAGAAAACCTTGCAAGTAAAAATACCACCAAAAAGACTCAAGCTTGTACCAATCAAAGTAAAAAACTACATCAATAAAATATGCTTATCACTTTGTCTAATACTAATCTAGCACTATAAGAGTACCCTCAAAAGAACCCAACAAACTTCTACCTTATGTATCCATTATCTAAAAACATTACAAATAAGTGGTCCCAACACTATGAGCCAAAAACATAAGCCATAGAAAAAATCCAAAGCCACATGGTCATGATCAACATCCTAGATTAGAAAGTAACTCCTGTTACATGTATTTATATATCATAGATTTTGTCATAGCAATCAAAATGAATAGTTTCTCAAATCTATGCACTCCATGAGAGTATTTAATTGGAAGGATGTTCTATAACTACTAGTTTTGATATTTTCAATGTAACAACCCTATTCAATACCTTCCCACACAATATTCCAAGTATTTCAAAGAACAAATAATCTCCATATTTCATGATGTTTGAAGATCATAAATTGTTTATCATCTACATGCTTGAATATGAGTAATCAAGACATAAAAATTACAAGATGAATCATACACCTAATCCTAACATTCTCCTACTTAACATTCACGTTGCAAAGACACAATAAGAAAATTAAAAATGATGAATCAAGTGCTAGAAGACGAAAGATGCATGGCCTAGATCTACACCAACAAAACTTACATCTGATTATTGACTTAGAGAAAAAATCCACAATATTAACCAAAGTGTCATCCTTCTATATTGGGACTCTACCACCTACAACCATTTTATGGACAAAGTGATAATGAACATCTTATTCCTACCACCATGGTACATTAGGTTACATGCCTTATTCTGCTCCTTGGTTTTGCATTCAAATTTTGATTCAGATATTGATGATATTTTGTATTGCCACTAATGTGCCCAACTATCTCTCATGGGATGTGTATGTTGTAACTTGTTTGTTTGAAATCTAGCAGTGTTTCTTCTTTACTTTTTTCAATATGTATGTATGTATGTATGTATATGTATATATGTATACATCCATACTATATATATGTATGAGTGTATATACATACACATACATATATACATATATTATATATATATATATATATATATATATATAATTAGTCATTATAATACTTGGCTCAATATTATAAATTTTATGAGATGATTTATAGTTAGTGATTTTATTTCTAAAATATTTTGATATTGTGTTGATTTATTCAATGGTTGGTATTTTAACTAATTGTGTGGGCACAAGTTTTCCCCATTGGTGGTCAATTGGAGACTATTTCACTCAGGTAAATTAGTCTAGTTGTATCTCCATGTCTTACTCAATTTGAGTTATTAGTTAGAGACTATTTGACTTGGGTAAATGATTCTAGTTGTATTTCCATGTCTCAAAGACACAATAAGAAAATTAAAATGATGAATCAAGTGCTAGAAGATGAAAGACACATGGCCTAGATCTACACCAACAAAACTTATATGTGATTATTAGCTTAGTGAAAAATTCCACAATATTAACCAAAGTGTCATCCTTCTATATTGTGACTCTACCACCTAAAACCATCTATGGACAAAGTGATAATGAACATTTTATTCCTACCACCATGGTACCTTAACTTATGTGCCTTATTGTGTTCCTTGGTTTTGCATTCAAATTTTGATTCAAATATTGATGATATTTTGTATTGCCACTAATGTGCCCAACTATCTATTATGGGATGTGTATGTTGTAACTTGTTTGTTTGAAATCCAACAATGTTTCTTCTTTACTATTTTCAATATATGTATGTATGTAGGTATGCATGTATGTATGTATGTATGTATGTATGTATGTATGTATATGTACGTATGTATATATGTACGTATATGTACTTATGTATATATATGTATATACCATTACTATATATGTATGGGTGTATATACATATATACATATATACACATACATATATACATATTATATATACATATACACACACACACACACATATAATCGTTATAATAATTGACTCAACATTATAAAATTTATGAGATGATCTATAGTCAGTGAAGTTATTTCTAAAATATTTTCATATTATGTTGATTTATTCAATTTGAGTTATTAATTAAAGACTATTTGACTTGGGTAAATGAGTCTAGTTGTATTTCCACGTCTCACTCAATTTGAGTTATGGGATGATTCTTTGTCCAACCCTATCAAACCAAGCTCTAAATTGATGTTAATTCTAGATCCTTGTGTTATAGTTAAACTCTTCCAAAAATCGGATTTAATTAGTTTTTCAAAAACTAACTAGTTTCTCACTTAATTACAAATATGTAGAAGCAAATTTATTCCCTTAGGCAGGGACTCCAGCTCTTTCAGAGCTCTTGTTATGTATTATGTATCCTTTTTTTATTAATATTGGGATTTTCTTTAAGTGACGTTTCCATAAAGTCACCTCCTTTTAACTATGATTTTATGAAGTTAAGGTAACTCCAATTTTCTATGGTTAAAGCATTTGGTACATCCCTTAAAAGATGAATGGTCATTTAAGGATAAAAAGTATATGGAGAGTAATGTAGAATGAGTAAGAAGTGAAGGAGAAAATGGAGGAAAAAAAATATATATAGGAAATTATTGTTTATATAGTGTCAAGTGTTTAGAATAATAGATAGATATAAAAATTTAGAGGTGATTTTTCTTTTTTATTATCTGGATTTCAAATATATGTAACAAATTTATAGAAAAAATGATTTTTGGTTTTGATTGTATTTTCTTTTGATAAATTGGATAGATTAAAGTTGAGAAGAAAATACCAACTAGTAATCTCGTGACCACAAGTCATATTTTTTGTTTTACAAGAAGATATCCATTACTACATGAGATATATAATAGAAAGTGAATGGTTGTGGATTTGAATGGTTCAAATAAATATGCATAACAAACAGATAAGTTTTCAAGAGGGGCAAATAGTTTTGAAACTTTGAATAAAGGTATGTTTAAATGATTTTATTTTAAATGTTGGTAGTTTCAAGAAGATTATGAATTTATAGGTCAATAGATTCGTATTTGAATGTATATATAGAAATTCTATTTAATAAGTTATGAACATAATGCTTTAAATTGATTCTAGGTGTAAAAGGTATTTCTAAAGCAATATTAACTGTTGAAGTTGATAAACCAACATCATAGAACCTAGTGAACACCTGCAAGCAAATAACCTATCACATAGAAGAGATACTAAAACACAAACAAGGTGCTCTGCAAGCCTGAAGCAAAAATTACATAAACAAGAACTGAATGATTACAAAGAGATCAAACCTTAAGAAAGGAGATCAAAACCCTAAAGTGAACCCTAGGATTTAATAAATTAATTATTAAAGTGCTTAAGTTTAGCTTAAGTGAAAATAAAGTAAAAGGTGACTTAATTGATTAATCAACATGATTAAATTAATTAAGTTTAATTAACCTTATTACTCCAACACCCCCCCTTAAGATGAACTTAGGTAGAAGCTAAAAACTAAGGACAAAATACATGAAAACAAAGATGGGTCCTAACAAACAAGGCCTATTGAGGTACCCATGTATAAATGTAAAGGATCTCTCACAATAGGAGAAAAGGAGAAAACCTCGTGGGAAAAACTCCTCTCCAAAAGAGAGAAATACATGTGAAGGACTAAGAAGCCTCCAAACAAGAATATCCCAAAAATAATAGGAACAAGTAAAGGACTAAAGAAGCTTCCAAACAAGAGTGAAGGACGAACAAGCCTCCAACCAAGAAGAAATTGTCCCAAAAAATAGGAACAAAGGATGAACATGAAAAACACCACTGAAGCATGCAAAAGCTGCAAACACTGTCGTAGAATGATTGTTGAAATGTTGAAAGAAGAACCTCCGCTAAAACATATGATGATCAGGATCAAGAAAACAAGAATCTATATGAGTTCCCCCAACGACACTACTCAAATCTAATGGCAAACCAAGACATACATCAAGAACTCAAAGATATAGATGGCAGAAGTACCAATAGTCTGAAGAAGTGATCAAGTAAAAAATGGAAGGTCGCCTCCAAAAATAGGAATGCAAGAGTGTCCATATGGTAAGTGATCTATCTCAACGAAATACAAGTAACCAGCCGCTGCATCCGCCAAGTACATAAGAACAAATACTGTATACATAGCTCACTTGAACGAGAAACCAATGAAGCATTAGCACCAACAATAGAAACCCCCCCCCATAATGCCGACAAGGGAGAGGTATGATAGGTACATTGAAATTGAATGCCTGAATGTAGTGCATGATAAAGAACCAAGAACATCTGAATATGTAGACATGAAAGTACAAGTAGATATAAAGGGTGCGCAAACCAAGGCACACATGCATGAGAATAGTACGAAGGCAAAACAAAGGAAAACATCAATCCCCATGGCACTTTATATCATAGTGTGAGTACAATAAGGCACAAAGTGATGTGTAAGATCCCATAATATAGGTGCAATATAGAGGCACTTTATCTCAATGCATTTACAAAATCATAAGTGCTTACAATGGAAGCTCATAATGCCAAAAAAAGACACAAGACTGAAAATACATGTAGAATAGCTAAAAAGAAGCCATCCCACGCAAACAAGAAGTTTCCAAGAGCTAAGATGTCCAAGTAATTCACCAAAATGTAAAACACAAAAAATTGAATAAAATGTACCGGTAATTTTTCTTAAGGATTGATCTTTTCTAATTAAAACAAAGTAAAACGTGACTTAATTAATTAATCAACATATTTAAATTAATTAAGTAATTAACCTTATTACTCCAACATTAACCTTGACCAAAATCTTAAACATGGATGTGCATATAGATATATGATTCAAAAAATTTAATGAAGAAATCAATATTAACATATGAATAGACTTTATACGTTAAGGTGAAGGTATAATCCTAGTAATACATGTGGAGTTTATTAAAGACTAGTTATAAAAACATAAAAAAAAATTCAAATATAGGAAGGTTTGATCATTAGGCTCTAATACCAAATGTAATGTCACTTTTCCTCCTAAAGTAGTTTAAGTGTTAGCAATGGATTTTATATAATAAATGTTAGACTTAAGGTAATTTACAAGATGTAATATTACTAAAATGATGTGAATAACTAATATAAATTAACCAATGTAACTATAATATGTAATAATTAGAGAGGATTCTAAAGTAAATAATTAACATGGTAAACCAAATAACACATCCATTTAATTCACATAGATTAATATCAAAATTATATAGACAATGTTCCCAATATAGATATAGTAGCATCAATAGTTTTTAATACTTATCTGAACAACACTTTGGAAAAGCCACTCTCACCCTAGGAAGATGTCAGTGGTATTGGCTCTTGCTATACACTAACTCATTTGATTGCAAAATCCGATGAAAATGTCCGACAAAAGCTATATAATCAGATGTATCATCGGGCACTTGTGCAAAATTTCCATTTTTTAAAATTTTATCCCCGACGTTTGTCGGAATTTCGACGAACCTTATTTTTTGCCAAAATTTCGACGGACTTGCAAAGTTAAATTATGGCCGACATAAATAAAAAATGAGCTCGACTATTTATTGCGACAGTGTTTTGCTCAACGATTTTCTTGGGTCAAAAATCAGAAAAAACTCAAGAAGATATCGGGTGGTTGAGGGTAGTCATTGTATTTTTCCAAAATTCATTTGTGAAGTCAAATTTGTACTTCCAGGTTTGAAAATCATATTTTAAAGCAACATCTCATCATATTTCATTTTTAGTCTTGTGCATTTTAGAATTTCATTTCCAGATTTTAGACCTGACTTCACAAATTCTTTATAAGGGAATTGTTTATAACTGATGGAAAATTCTTGATGGATTTGGACAAAGATTATATTTGCAAGGTTTCAATTTTAACCCTAATGATCAATTTTCTATAGATTTGGGAGCCATAACTAGATTATATCAAAGGCATAGGGATAGTTGTAGAGTGAAATAGCTGTCAAGATTCAGGCCTAGAGGGTTGAACAAAGAATTGGGAATGTTTGATAGTGGATAGTTAGAGCCATTTAGCTATGATATTTTTGAAGACTACTTCATACAAATGTATTTTTCCCTTTGCCAAGTTTCAGAAATAGATTTTAGACCTTAGATGCCAGTGTCTTATAAAATCAATTATGGTATATCTGTTACCTGAAGTTCTTGAATTCATCTTGACTCTATACAAATGTATCTATTTTTGATTTGAACAAGAAAGAAAGAAAGCAACCAATTTGTAAATATTGTGAGATATTTAGAGCAACAAACTAAAAAATGAAAAAATGAAGGTCAAGGCCTCTCTATTTTTCTCAGTTCACTTAAACTTTTTAGATGCTTCCAAACATCTAGCAAGCTATAACTATCATGCAGATTATATGATTTCTATTTGTTTTGTACTTTGGAATAGTTTACAAGATGAAATTGTCTCCTCATGTAGAAGTATAAGCTACCAAATTCCTTCAGAAGTTGGTACAGGAATCAAAAGATGAACTTGTCAAATTGGAAACCAAAATTTTTGTGGTTAGAAGAGTTGATTTTGACATGAATGGCATGTTGTAACAACTTTATTAAGTAATACAATTTATTTAGTTATTTGACAATTTGGTGATTTGTGTGTAGATATGCCACCATATGAAATTGAGTGGAAAAGAGCACTCCTTACCTTATCAAGTAATATCCAGGTAAGATGTTATAAAAATAACTTGTGCTTTTAGTGAAGTTGGTCAACCTACTCATGCTCTTCCATGCTTAATTTTTTCCTTTTGGATTGAGCTACTTATGATAAATTTTTAACTTTCCTTGCAACCTGTGTATTACCCTCTCAAGTTTTTAACTGGTTAAAAGAAATCTCTTATAAAGGATATAAAATTCCTTAGTACTTTAGATTGTCCCTTATGTTAAGGGAGGCATTTGACTATTGTTTATATAATTCAACTTTATTTGAGAGTAAGAATATTTAATCTCTATGTGGTAGATTCAGACACTAAAAGAAAGTATTTGACCTTATTAAGAAAAATAAAGCAAAAAACGTAAAAGTGCATCACATCTCTGTTGAAAGTGATCCCATATCCTTTGTGATACTTTCCCTCTAGCAACTTGACTATCCTTTGTCTTTTAGGTTATGCACGAGTTTATTCATTTGATTTCAATGGCCTTGCATAACACTTGAAGAAATTAATTGTGGTAGTTGCTTTAGATATTGTCCATGCACTCCTTAATACACTTGTAGGTTGTCCTCTTTGGAATATTTGTGAGATGGAAATATTTATTAGTTTACCATACTGCTATGAAGAAAATGAACCCTTGACAAGATTTATGATGTTTTAAAATCCCTCTTGATTGCTCAGTTACTTTTCTTTACGTATCTTTTAAAGTTCGTCATACTACCCTATCACTATTATTATTAATTTCAATGCCCCCTTCATGGTTATGCCATGGACTAATCATTGTTTATTTGAATAGTCATGACTGTGTTCTCCTTTTGGGAATCTATAGTAAAGTGTCATGCCTTTCTTTGAAGTCCATTTCCTTAAATCTTTTCTCTTTGCTCGTTGCTCCTTACCTCTATAGTATCCCTATATTGCATATACATAATAATAACAATTATGGTGATAACTAGTGGACATGGGTATAACATCAAGCATCATAGAAATGTAGTTTATATCTGCATATATAATACCCCGAGATACTAATATTGTAGCACTAGTCAAATAATCATCATCAAACTATATTTGTTGATCAAATACAATGAAAAATAAAATATATTAAAATATAAATATTGATATTTTCTATCTAATCCACTGTAAATAATAAAGACTTCCAACATTCAAATTGGAAGGAAATTTCTACAGTCTTTATTATTTATAGTGGAGTAGATAGAAAATATCACTGTTTTATATTTACTATATTTTATTTTGCAAATAGCATTGGACAGTAAACTGGCCAATACACTGTCAAACATAATGATTGGACCCTATGAATATATAAATTATCAATCTTTAATCAATTCACATGAGAAATCATACTGACCAATAGTATCAATGAAACTTTGATACTATATGACAATGACTAGTCTTAGTTTGATGACATTTCAAGACCAATGCATGAATATCATTTGGGCCTCATGGCATTTAACATTGTTTTCATTCAGCCATGATATAATGTTCTTACAGAAAGCACAATACTAGTATGATTGAATGTATCAGAGGAAATAGGAGTTAGAGTAGATAAAAAGAGAACAAAAATATTGTAGTGTAACCTTATTATTATATAAATAAACAGAAAAATAGTAAGAGTAGGAACCCCAAATATCATGTTCATTGTTTATGTGAATATGTGTGGAATAAAGTGACCCCTTATCTATTTAAATTGCTGATAAAGTTACGGTTTATTCTTATTCTCCTTTGCATAGTATAAGCTCTAACCAATTTTTAATATTTAGCTTAAAAGTCAAGATAGTATTCCATATCGATTCTATGTCAATAGGAGGGAGGAAGTTGTATATGGATTCTAGAATAAACATTGTAACCAAAGACATGAATTACATGGATGGAAGAAAATTCAATACAAATGGCAATAGATTTGACATATAAAACCAGAGGATGGCCCTATGATATTTTGAAGCACTATTGTAATGGTGAAGTCAATTTAGATAGAGGCTTGCTTCATAAGTAGATGGAAGTGGACGAGACATTTGAAGTTGCTTGTGAGAACAAGATTTAGCTTAACCTACAAAACTAGGCAAATGAAGTGTTGTCCTTACAAAACAATTTTGTGGAGAGTGTGGAAGTGAAGGTCTACACAATATTGTTTGTATGTATTGGATTCAACATAAATATGTTAGGATCGGTCTCAACAATCATTTTAGTCTTTCAAAATGATATCATATTTATTCAGCCATACACTAATTTTTGTCAGATGGATGTAATCATTAAGGAAGACCCTTTCATTATTCCCTTAATGGATTGAACTTTCAAGGAGGCCATCTAATGGTGTTGCCTATTGATATCCAAAATAGGGACGTGAATAAGACTGATGACTATGCAGGCTATATTGTAGATAAAATTCATAGATCTTTTAACTTTATCAAGGCATATAATAGGGTGGTCCACTTCAAATGAAACTCGTTATTATGCCATACTATTTTATTTCCAGAATTCATTTGTGAAGTCAGATTTGTACTTCCAGGTTTGAAAATGATATTTTAAAGCAACATCTCATCAGATTTCATTTTTAGACTTGTGCATTTTCAAATTTTCATTTCCAGATTTTGTTGTGCAAGTTCAATATTTTGATTTTAGGAGTCTAATAGTTGGAAATCATAGTAAAATCAAAATTTAATAATTTTTGGAATTAACATTTTAAAGTGGTTTTTGGGGTCATTAACTTCAGACTATCTTCTCTTTTGCAGGGGTGGTTGCATGCCTGAATTTTTTTGGTGTAAAATATCATAATTATTAGATTTTGTTACCTATCTATGGAAAAAATTATTGGAGTGTGAGTTTGATATATTTGAAGATCTAAATATTCAAGCTTTGTAAAGAAAAATCATGTCAGATAATATTAGTCCAGAACAAAATGAAGAGTCACTTGATAGATTGTGGGCTAGATTGAAAAGAATGGGTGATGGGAAATGTTATTGTCCTTGAAATAATTGCAAGGGATTAAAGACAAGAAGACTTTTAATCACAACAACTGAAAAACATTATAGGCAGCATGGTCACGTTGAAGGGGGGCATGGTTATCGTCCATTGGTAATTTGTTCATTATATGTGTTTATATTGATTGATTTTATAAATGTTTATATTGTTTTAACATTATATATATATATATATATATATATATATATATATATATATATATATATATAAAATCACTTGATCATGATCATGGTTTATTTGTGTTTGTCACTATTATAAAGGTGGGGCGCCTTAGGGCACATGATATGGATTATCACGACCCGAAGAATGTGGTTTTGCAAGCAGAGGAACATGGAGCTGTGAATATCGAAGATGAAGTTAATGATCCTATGGAAGAAGATGATCATGCGCCAAAAAACACAGTTGAATATGATGCTACAAATACATTGATCCATGACACATTTAGTGGCACAACTGATCACGTTCATCGAGATGACTTTGATGATGTTCATGATTTACCTGTACTTCAGAAGGCATACAAGCCCCTTTATGAAGGCTCCCAAACAACTCTTCTCTCTATTGTATTGTTGCTGGTGAACTTGAAGGTTATGAATGGTTTATCCAACATAGCAATCTCACGGATGTTAAGGTATGTCATATATGTCATCTTTTTTTATCTATTATAATTGTTGTTAGTTCATCACTACTAAAAAAAGGATGAAATATGTACCATTAATATTCTTTATATTAACAAAAAAAAATTGTTGTAGATTGATTGGTGAATTTTTGTTACCACCATCAAATATTTTACCTCGCTCATACCGAGATTTATCTGGCATTATGAAAGATATTGGAATGGAGTATCAAGCAATAGATGCATGTCCCAATGATCATATTATATATCATAAACAACATGAATTTGCAACAGAATGCCTGGAATGTCATATCACCATGCACAAAATAGAAGTGGAGATGACATTCTTCGAATGCCTGCATATGGTTCTGCATTTAGGGACATGGAGGAAAAATGGCCACACTTTAAAGAAGAACCTCATAATCTCAGGCTTTCATTGGCAGCGGACGGTGTCAATCCATTTGGAGAGTTGAGATCTATTTACTCGGTGTGGCCTGTTTTCATTATCAACAATAATATTCCTCCATCGATGTCAATAAAGAGGGAGCACATAATGTTGGCAATGATTGTTCTAGGTATTTGTTTACATCAAGTTTGTTTAACGTAGTAGCATCTCATTTGTCTTAATTGTTGCATAATGAATTATATTTTTTTCATTTAATAGTCATGTACATTAATTTATATATATTGCAGTAAAATAGTTATAATAATTATGTAATGTTTATGTTCATTCAACTAGGTAAGTACCAAGTTAAAGATATGAATGTATATATCGAGCCTCTTATCGACGAGTTACTAAAGTTATGGAATGGCGTCACTATGTATGACATATCTAGACCAATAGGACAAAGATAATTTCAATTCCATGCAATGCTTGTATGGACAATTCATGATGCCTTAGGGCTAACACATTTTTTTGGTATGTTATAACGTTCGACTGCATGACTTTAACGATATTTAATTTTATGAAGTAGATATCATGCATGTTTTTTAAATAATCTATTCATTATATATAATTATAAAAATTGACATATTTAATCCAATTATCTATGATTTGCAAGTCTTAAAACAAAGGGAAAATTTGCATGTCCAATTTGTGGTCCAAAGATGAAATCTCGTCGTTCAACAAGTTTAGGAAAGCAGGTGTTTGATGAGTATAGGCACTTCCTCCACATAAATCATAAGTATCGAAACTACTGAAAAACATCTTTTCAATGGGAAAGAAGAGACTACATCAAAACCACGAAGAATGACACCTCGCCTATGGAAGTTGGAATATAATAGAATTAATTGTCAAGGTTATACATCAAATCAAATTGTTTATCTATCATATATGATATGTTTTGAATTTATATTTTTATATTGTGTTGTGTTTACTCATGCTATAATTGACAATGATTGTCGTTGTTAATTTGTTTAACTTATATGCTTCATGAAGGTCGTCAAGGCATTAATGGTCGGCTTCCACAGGGACTGAAAAGTTATCCCAGACAATTTAGTAGGTTGACCTACTATGAGCAACTACAAATTGTGCATTTGTTTGATACAATGCACATCGAAAAGAATATGACATAAACGTTATGAAAAATATTGGATGGAAGGCATGACAAAGAAAAAATTGTCAAAATTTGTAGTGACATTCAGGAAGCCAATCATGCAATGAAAAATGTCATTCAATTAAATAGCGATGGAGACCAAATTAATATAAGTGCCCTTCCTTGGTTATTAACGGAGTAGCAAAGCAATGCTATAAAAGAAATCATACGAAAAATTCGATTTCCCATAGGATTTGCTGCAAACATAAACAATATCATAACAAAGAAAGGTGAATTTGGGTCAGGGATGAAAACGCATGATTGGAATACCTTCATTAAGGTAATTATTCTATATTATATATATATTTGTATACTGCATGTACTTTTCAGTTTATTATGTTTACTACTTTTGGAAAAATAATGAAAAGATCATTTTATAATTGTTGTAGTACATTCTACCTCTATCTCTCCCAGACAACTTCAACAACAATGTCAAGCAAGTTATATATGATCTTGGAAAATACATGAGGTAAGTAGTGATATTTGTTCAATTCGTTGTATATTTTTGTTAAATCTCGTTAATATATTTGTGCCTTGAATCACTTGTAGTATACCAGACCATGGTGTACATTATTGAATATCTTCCTAAGTTTGCAGCAAAGATCCATGTAGATTGCATTTGGGATCCCAACTCCATTAACAAATTCAAAGGGGACTACCTGATGGGGAAAGGTAGATTGAGGAAAGTGACAGGTAATTATAAGATGGTCATGGAGATTAATTAGAATACATTTTACATTTGGTTTTTATGTATATTGTACTTATTTAATTATTAATCTTCAATATACATCAGTTATAAATTAAGGTCGTATATTGTGGTAGTTAACTAATTATACGTCGTTTGTGAATTTCAATTTTTTTTGATACAGTTGGTGGAGAGTGGGATGCACTACATTTGTACATCGGATACAATCTTGATTGGATGATGGTATGGATTGAACTGTCAACAATCGGGTCACGCATTAACATGGGAAGGTGTGGCTTCATTGGTTAAAGAAGCTCATTGTAATGGAGATTCCAATGTTACACCAAGGGAAATTGATTTAGCATATAGTTTAAGAGATAAACAGGTACGTATAAATATATTAATCACCCATATTATTTAATTATTTTCAATTATATTGATGTATATATGTTGAGATTTTTTTCTTTGCATACATTCAGCCAATAATAAATATGTTTGTCAATTGACGATATTGCAATAATTTTTACATGTTTGACATATTGCAGGTGAAACACCACAAGGCTATGTGGTGTAATGGTCGTAAATTTTGAATCAAAAAGTTGGATGACACGAAGAAAACTTATGATTCTAGGATAACTGCAGTCTTTCAGGTGACTAATGTTTCATCTAGAAGCGACATACATCTAGAAGTCTCAAAAAATCAATACTATGGGATTTTGGATGATATACTTGAGTGTGACTTTAAGTCCTTCAAATTAGTTATGTTCGTCGTCCTATAGTACAGGCTACGATTGAATGAAAATGATCTCGAGAGAACTATTATTGAACATGATAATGGATTTACTATGGTTAATACAAGGTATTTTGAGTGAGCTGAAAATGAGCCCTATGTTCTTCCAAGCCAATGCGAGCAGGTATTTTACTCAGAGGTTCCAAGTAAACCGTGTTGGTCATATGTTGTTAGACATGATCCAAGAGGAAGGTCGGTAAAGTATAATATGGTGGAAGAAGAAGATTTCGAAGAAATAGAAGATGATGTAGATGATGATCAGGATCAATAGTTAGTTGATGATGTGCCTGACGAAGATGTCGAAGAGGAGGAACTAGATCATGATGATGTAGGAGTTAATGTTCATGAAGATGATATCCGTGTAGATGATGACATTATCAAAACTAATATCAATGATAATGATGATGATATGACCAATCCTTACAATGTCGAATTTGGATCGGATGATACAGGCAAAGAGTTGGATGAAGAAGAAGATGAATGACATTGAAATGTATGAGTTATGCGATTGTATTATCTATTTGATATTAATTTTTTGATAGAATTATATTTTACTTATGTGGTTACATAATTAATTCATGATGT
Source organism: Sequoiadendron giganteum (assembly GCA_007115665.2). Taxonomy (NCBI): domain Eukaryota; kingdom Viridiplantae; phylum Streptophyta; class Pinopsida; order Cupressales; family Cupressaceae; genus Sequoiadendron; species Sequoiadendron giganteum. The sequence goes on along the minus strand of CM021106.1, from coordinate 252,283,019 downwards.
TTTTAATTTTTATGCCATTACATAATTAATTTCATGAATATATGTGTTAGCTTTGATTTGAATCTGATTTGAGGGCTTAAGGCGTTGATTTGAGTTAGAAAGCTTCATTTCTTTGCATACAACCTAGTTACCCTGTTTTTGAGGGTTTTGTAGTCCAAACATGATATAAAGGGGCTCTTACACTTTTTGTGATTACTATAGCTTGTGTAAGAGGCCCCATGGATACTATTGTAATTGTAGGATGCATGAATAGGGAGTAGGATGAGAAATAAAGAAGGGATAGATGTTGTCCTCGAGAGTTTTGTGAAGAAAAGCATGTGAAATGAGAGGTTCAAGCCTAGGTTTCAACAAAATATGTATGGGTGATCTGATTTTATGAATTTTTACCCATGTAAAAACCTAATGGGTTGTGTGTGAGTTGGTCTTGAGGTCTGGGAGGTTGTGGAAGTAGGAGATTCAATAAACCCTCATGATTTTGGTCTAAAACAAGGGTTTTTGGGTTTGGCAAGAATTTGGCCGTACAAGTGGAATCTTTTTGTGGATTTGGAGGTTTGGAGGCTGTTAGCTCTCAAAAACATAGGTAAGAATACCTCAAGAGGTTTCCAATCTCTTGATATGTTTTAGGGTAACAAACAAGGCCAAATGAATTGAACCTTCTGCTCTTCAGGTGCTGCCAAACCTAGGTGGGTCTACCTTTGCGAACTGATCAGACTTAAGTGATGTGATTTTGTTTACAAAATCTATTCACAATGGCAATATTACAGTGAACAAATATAATCCTAATAAAGTGTATGTGTAATATTAGAATATGTTCAATTAACAGATGTAAAAAATAAAATGGACAAACAACTTTGCCAATTTAACTATATGTACATATAACTTTAAGTTTTTTTTATTTTAACTAAAAGTACTAAAGTTACAACATACAAATTAAATGATATTTATGATTGTAAAATTTATGATTAAATATATCTCTCAAAATCCTTTTTGTCCCAATTTGAAAATAATTCTATATTATAGAATACATTTATTTAAATTCTAAGATGAAAATAGCAAGGAAAAATCAAACAAATATCTTTATGAAAGAAGTATATTGGCGTGAAATTAAATATGATTTGTATTCCAATGTAAAAGCTACAATGAATGGAAACAATTCTTTCAACACATAAACTATTATGTAGTACTCAATTAAAATGATCTAAATAGTCTAATAATTTGACCATTAGCATATAGCAATTTCTATAGAGTTGTAGATCTCTTCCATTTCAAAAACACAAAACAATATTAGGTAGATAATCAAACATATTTCATTTCTACAGTGACTTATTTATCCTAGAGGAACTAGTATATAGTATACAAAGAAAACCAACAAACCCATAACTACCCCTATTTTGAAGGAGTTTAGTTTTCTCCCCTTCCTGATCTCCTTAATATTCCCAGATTACTGTAATTGACTAAAAGGAATTTAATTCTTCTTTAAAGAACCCAATTAATCATATCACATAGATACAACAAATGTGCACCGATAAATTGAGCATATACTTGTTATTTCAACTTAAATAATCAAGAAACATTAGGTTGGAGACAATCAAACAATTGCATAAATTCAACAAACAATTGATACTAAAATGGAACCACCGAATAAAAAATCTTTCATTATCTCCTTCAAAATATTATACATGCAACATGGTCATTTTGGATATAAAAATTCTGAAATATTATGTTTCTTGCTATCTATCTTCTATTCTACTACTACCCTCTTATTCATTTCTACCAAAAATGGATATTTATACATCAACCGTATGAAAGGACACGTCCTTTCAGAAATGTCTTGTGCTTGAAACAACAATAAAATTAAAAAGTAATTAGGCTCTCTTAAGCCATAAGTGAACTTTTGATAAGTGATCCAAGTAGTATCGACACCAATGCGTATCTGCATCTCCCAATGTGTTTCAGATCGTGATCTCCATTTTCACCATCTTCTCATTCCGTTCGCATGCTTCATCTAATGTTATATCTTTCTCGGTAGGCGTCTTCAGAATCTCCTATAGTACTGACTCACTTTCATCTTTCCACCTAGTCATTTCTTTTAATCTCCCTCTATCATCAAAGAATGCAGTCAATCCCTTTTTGGTGGCATCGATTAATCCCTGCTCATCCCCTCGCAATTCTTCAAAGATTTTTTTTATGCTTATTCATAAGATGATTTGCAGCCTTAATTGTAGCTTTATCAGGAGCATCCCTCTGGTTCATTTCCTAGAGCTTCTCTACTATCCCACCATCCATTCTTTCGTGTTCTCATAATGCATCAATGTTTTGTGAGTGTATTCCCCAAAGCTTATTCAACCAGGTTGTTAGACTGGCTTGTCTCTTCTTAATCACTGCAACAAGTGTGTCATACTTTCCTTGAGAATATGCACTTGACCCTTCCCAATGATATTTTGTTTGTGAGCTTTCACCATGGGTGAGCAGCTTGGTTGACCCCATTATAACTCCTAATAAATATTTCAGGCACTTGTTTTCTCTCAACATTCTTTCATGGTTAGTTTTGTACATTTCCTTTTCCTTGATCAACGCATGTATTTGAGCTTTGTTTAGTTTTGCTACGTTGATCCCAATCTCTGTTGTCGCCACAGGATCAACCTCCCCAACTTTTAGGGTCATAACATGCTCAAATGCCTTCTTAGTATCAATGACAACTGATTTCCTGTGAGGTGGATACAAGGCCCAAATCATTAATGACTCTTCATCTGGATTGTACTTTGATCCTGCATAGACCTCTGTCACCTTTTCCGGGTTGAGCTTGTGTGTAGCATTACTATTTTTCAGGAAACTGTCAAAGACTAGTGCAGAATTGAGATCTAATCCTAGAAAAATCATGACACCAGCACTTTATAGCATTTCCCTTCCCTTTTTAGGGGTCATACCTGCCATCTCTCTTTCCACATCAGTTTTTAAATTACTCAACAACTATTCTTCATTACCTAGTGTGACATTGTCAACCAATTCTCTTATCTCTTTTCCCTTTTATCTACATAGGAATGTCTTAAATTTTGGAGATTTTATAAATTCATCATCTGCTACAAAGGACTTATATTCTACATGCCTTGCATCTGTATCTACACTTTATTCAATATTCAAATCCCTGGCAGGACAGGTGTAATCCCGAGTTCTCAACCTTGACATATTGTTAGGTAGATGTTGTGGTACATTAGCCTCAGATGTCTCTTCTCTAGAAGACAACAAATCTATATCTTGCAACTCTTGATTATGTTGTTCAACGACCATTTCTGCTTCCTCTGCCTCCAAGTTCCTAATCATATCATCAAATTTGTAGGGCACATGGTGATACCCTCCAAAGTTTATCCTTTGTTTAGTAGAATTGATATACCCTTCTGGATCAAAATTATTTCTCAGTGGTCCTCTATTCATTTTATATTGCAGTAACTTATCCAGAATCAGATTATACCCTTCCTTTGCTAATACAGTAAAATCACCGAAACATAGTGTACTGGGCATAAAAGCTCATTTTCCAAAAGAACTTAAATTCATAACACTAGAAAAATCCATTTGCCTAACAATTTCCAAGTATGCAATCCTATCGGGAACCATTTTAGGCAAAATGAATGGGCCATCTTCAAATCCATAAACCCTAATCATGGTCACATTCTCCAAACAATACCAATCCCCCCAATTGTGGCTAATTGGTCCATTGAAATCTTTGGGCCTAAGAAACCTCTTTATCTCATCAGACAAAGAATAAGCACATGGATGATTATAAAACTTGTACAATGGTTTCGCAAAATTTTCTTCAAAGCATACAAAACTAGAGTTAGCAAACCTGCTGTCCCAAACAACAGTCCATGATTAAATAGGTAATGACATGCCTTCCTTATCAAACTGTGAAATTCTCATCTCCTGAGGCCACAACCCTAGTTCTTGTCCGAAGTACAACACTATGTGCATCAACAGTGAGTAATTCCTAAGGTGTAAGATAGAGGCTCCACCTTTTATTGCCATCAACCTAGAATCGAGCCCCTTAAAAATATATGAGGCATAATCAAAAGGTCTAGAGTTGTGATACTGAATATCTACTAAAATTACCATGGGCACAAATGCCATATACTCAGGGACTTCCATTCCCAATACTTGACCCATCGATAAATAAGTGTATTTCATATAGGGCTCAAAAAGATCTACATGGAATGGGGGTCCTTCACTATCTTCTAGTGGAATTGGTTTACCACCATGTCTAATTCTATGCAAGGGAAATCTCCAACCCTTGTAAATGGTGCCGATCCTTCCAAATTCTTTTTCCAGCTCTTCACATATAATATTTTCGTTGCATACCCCTTCCAATTTAAATACTTCGCCTATTGCATCCTCTGATATGTGTATCAATGGTTTCCCAGACGGGTCACAAAGAGCTTTAAGTCTTGAATTATAATGAGTGGCCAACAATTTCACTAGTTCAGGATCGACAAAAACACTAGGGCAAACTAACTTTCCTAGATTAAGCTTCCACGGGTTACATACTGGTTCAAAGCGATTCCTCTGATAGTAATGAAAGCTAAACAATTCATAACCTCTTATTGGAGTCCAAATATCTCCTATGAGCTTACATTTACATCTAGTTTATCCACTTCTGCCCTAAGTTGTGCAGAGCATCTGACTTTGGGTCCAAAGCCAGGTAGTTGGTCGATAAGATCTTGATTCAGCTTACACTCAGTACCCTTTGACTGAATTTTAGTTTTCTGCTTTTTCCCTTTCGACTGACCACTTTCCCCATGCTTTCTACCCTTTGATTTTCCTGAACTAGTGGCTTCCATTCTTCAAAATTGCAAATTCAAGGTATGAAGAACTTACTATTTTTTGCCCGAGATTTGAACTAAGAGAATACCTCGATCCTTCGCTCGCTCCTCTGCTTCTTTCGTTGTCAATTCTGCAATGATGTTTTCAATTGAATTAGTCTTGATTCCTGAAATTACTTATGCTCTGTGGCGCTATTAATGTTTTAGCTAAAACACAAGTGTAGCTGGGTTTTTTGAAACTCTCACTGTCACATCATGTAATTTGTTGGCCAGAAATTTTCAAATCTCGAGCGATCCTTTTGTTCAAGCCTTCACCAACGTTCATTAAACACCTACTAGTACATCTCGTAGTTTCCCCGACACCTTAAGTCTTCCCGACAGTTACCCTTTTGGTCTTAAGTATATCACTACAACTCCCACCGAAGCAACCTATCGCTGTGAATTTAGCAAGTCGGGTAGACAATCCTCATCTTACTCAGGAGATGTGTATCTCACCGAGATATTTACTTCGTAAATTATGATCGTTGAGACATAACGATTTTCTTGCCGATGAAATTGCACTCATTGTGACCTTCTTATCTCTCCTTGCTGAAGTTTGTCTCACCGATGAATTTCTTCATCGATGAAACCATGAACCATGTCCTTCCGATAATCATTATCTCCAGACATGTCGCCAAGTCCAATCCTGTCAGTGTATCATGGAAGGTCAGCAGGACTCCTCAAATTCTTCTCGGTAACATTGTCCCATTGATAGAATCCTCCTTTGTTTTATCAGCAAGACTGGATGAATGTCTCGAGCTGACTTCAGGAACCTTACTCCGATGACTTTAGTCTAGTTGATATATTTCCTTGTGCTCCGAGCGGTAAGACATATGTAAGCTTGATATGAATTCATACCCTCACACCGATGCTCATTATCTTGCCGATAGAGATTGTGAACTGTATTTTCCCGATATATATCCTCAAATGAGATTTCATCGGTATGACATTCCCGATCTCTTGCTGATATCGATATGTAAGCTATCGTTTGTCGTTGACCTAGGCGGTGTCCCCTTGTCCATTTAATTAATGTTTTATTTTTGCAGGGAACAATTTTAAATGACCTTCGATCAACCGTTCCCCACAATCCCGTGATGACCCCACCACAGAGTCTCAACTGATTGCGATATCACGGGTGAGCGCCACGTGTCTCAGCTGGCAATGCCAAAAAGATAATAAAATTAATTTAATATATTTGTCAGGTTTTAGTGTGTTATACGATAGGTTACTAAAGTGGCTACGAGATGCACATGCTCAAAATGAATGAAGATGTTATAATCTCGATGAAAAAGTTACTCGACCGTTATGTTCAACACTGGTGACTGTCTTGAGCGAACACGATTGCCAATGGTGGAGATCAACGGTTTCCCGCCATCACGTGATCAGAAGATGCAAGGTGTTTATTGATCATGATATCACAGGTGCGTGCCACGTGTATTTCTTTGGCGATGCATAATGTGGAGGGCCCTTGGTGCTGAGATGGAGATTATGTTAGCATTTTTTAAGGCAGTCGTTTGATGATCTAACAAAAGTGAATGATCGATGATTGGAATTTGAATTCGCATCAAATGCGATTGGAGCCATTGGCGTGGCATGCAAGTAATCTTTAATGGCGGACGAGACGTCTATTGGATCGATTTGATCGACATAAAGTGATTTTATTTCACTCTATTTTCTCACAAAGTATTCAAGCACCTTTGCGAAAGCATTTTCAGAGCCAAGGATGAAGTTACGAGCTGTCACATCAAGGATTTGGTCTTCTACAAAGCATAAATGCCGTGAGTTGTTTTTTGTGCTTCTTGGTAAATTTAATTGAGATTTTGAGAAGAGTTGTGGTGTGCTTGTCGGAAAGCTTGTTGATAGTTGTTTTAGGGCTATTGGTTAGTTGAATTGTAAGAAATTGCAAGGTTTTGTTGTAATTTCATTTTTTGTATAGCCCTAGTTTGTTCGAAAGATTTTAAATTTTAAGGAAGCCCTAGTTTACTTGAGATGGCACCGCCAAAGCAGCATTCTGGCCATATTGATTATTTTAAGAGGAATTTTTATGATGATTTCCTGGATCAACTCCCATTTTCAATAAATGATAGGAAGAGGGGTTTGGTTTTGATGCATGGAAGAACCCTAGGTGAAGGATTAGTATGCAAGAATTCCAACATTGCAGATGCTAGGGTTCCCATGACTGGTCTGGAGATGTTTAGGCTGTGGTATGGACAATAGAATTTGGCCCACTCTTTCTCAAATGGTTGGAGATATGACATGGGGAAGCTGGTGGTGCCAAATGTGTTCCCTGATGTGGATTTGCTTAGGGCGGTGGCAGCACATTATGACCCTGTTACAAGAGTGATCAGAGATAATGATGGAGGGATTTTATTAAGTATAAAAAGGGAAGAAATTCAATAATTTTTTGAACTGAGTGAACCTAGTCCATTCTTGATTCAGATAAATCTTGAGGAGATGAAGCAGGAGTATGCAAAGTCAAAGTCACTTTTTAGGTTGAAGCTGCTTCCTCCTCATCTGGAAAGCGCAAGTAGTTCACGGATTTATATTAGTCCAAGTGACCAAGAGCCTTTCAGTCTAAGTTGTTTTGCAAACCATTTCTTGGCTACCTTTTATTCATTGTGCCAAATTTTTGGTTTTAACCCTAACACAGTAATGCCAATTGCCTATATGTTTATGGGGTTGCAAATACAACACCCTAATTTCTCTGTGGTTTATGATTTTGCATCTTTTCTGGCAAAGAAGATACATGAAGGGCTATTAAAGTTGCATGTAGGGGATGCAGGAACTCCATTCTTTTGGTATTCCCTATTGATGTACATGTTCTTATACAAGAATGCTGACTTCTTCTCAGAGAAGATGGAGTTGAGGCAGGAGGTAAATGGAGAAAGATTACTGATGTAGGCTTGGACTGCAGATTTATCATACAATAGGGAGAGTGTCAGTTTTGTGTAATTTGAAAATTGCTTTGCTTCCAGACTCAGGGCTCGGTTGACAGTAAATGTACCTAGGATCCTCGAGGATTTACATGACTTTCTTAGATCGAAGGGGAGGAAGCCAGATTTAAAAGTTTGTCACAACTAGGGTGACATTATCTTGTACCCAATCAACACTGTTTTAAGGGTGTATGGCTTCCAAGGAACTCCACATATCCTCCCATTCAATGTGCCAGCAAGAGTGGGGTTTTCTAAGGTTATGTGGAAAATAGGTTGTCATGAAGACAACCTAACAAGGAAGGGAAAAGGGACTCTTTTCCTTGATTATACCGTTGTGTCTGATTTTGTGTTCTCAAAGGGAGGATGGGTCCATTTTGGGAGATTTTTTTATGATTTTCATTTAAGGTGTGGTCCCAGGTGACAACATGATCCTGAGGGATTCTTTGCCCTTTTTAGACAACAGATAAAAGGTGGCAAGTTTGCACATGAGTTCAATTTTCCTGAGGATCTGATCAGGAATGAATTTGATTTTAACAAATAGGAATTGAACAAGGAAAAATGGATAGCATATGAGAAGTTATTGGCCATTGTGCATAAAATGGATCCCAAATATGATCCATTAATGGAATTCACCCCATTCCACAAGAAAATTGATTTCTTGATGGACAAATTCAAGGAGATCATGGGTGTTTTGATGACAAATAAGGTCAACTTGGAGTTGGACTTCGGCATACAAAAGCCAGATGTGAGGCCTACTGAAACAAGGCCAACATATCAACCCACGGTGAATTGGCCTCTTTATAAGAGAAAGAGGAGTGACAGTAGTGATGAGGAGGAGGAAGATAAGAAAGGAAAACAAATCATGAAGGATCAACACAACCAGGTCCGAAGATCAGAGTACCTGGAGGAATAAAGATCATTGATTTGGACTCATCACCACAACATAATCTTGCACTACCACCATCAGAGCCAAGCCCTAAGAGGCAAAGAGTTGAAGAGGCACAAAAGACTCTGATGGATGAAATCATTGTCACAGATTAGGACATGCAGGTTGGTATTCCTTCCCCTCCTAGGTCAACTCAATTGGTTCTGTCTGATATGGATGTGAAGGGACAATGTGTGCAAGATACCAAGATGGAGGCATGCAAGGCATTTTTAGATGATGATGCATCTGTTAAAACTCTAGTTTTCTTACAATTGGTATGGAGAATGAGACTAGAAGAATATCATTAAAAATGCAAAAGGAGAAGAGAGTTGAAACCTGATAGGTCTAACCAAGAGAATGATGATGAAGTAAAGGCTGAATTGATGGAAGAATTCAAGAGCATCACTCCTGAGGAGGGGAGGAAATTAGTAACTGAGGCTGGTGTGCTAATTTTTCCTGAATGGGATATAGCAAATGCAGTAGCATTTAATGCTATTTTAAAATCCAAGCATCCTATGCAAAATTTTGAGGAAGAGGTCAAGGCAGCACTGCAAGATTCTGCCTTTAGTGAGGAGTATGAGACCCTAGCAATTTGGGCATTGGCACCTCAGGGCGGAAAGCCTAATGTTACTGACATTAGCCCAAACCTAAGGGGAGGGTTAATAATAAAGAGAGCCTCTGAAACTTCAACTACAGAGGCTACAAACCTAACTATGAATGTGGCCAAATTGGCCCAGAAGACTGTTGAGAGGGAAGAAGTTGAATAGCAAAGCTTAATGGAGAAATACAATATTATAATTGGAGAATACAACAGGGTGCAACAAAGGAATGTTGAGCTACAAACTGAGGTGGATAGGTTAAGGTATAGGCAAGTTGGGGAGTCCTCAAGTTCTCTTGGTATCATGACACTACCTTCCACATCAGGATCAGTACCTCCTACTTCTCCAATTGTTTCTACTCCAGGGTCCCCCATCCAAACTCCTTCTCTCAGTCCTACATTAGAGCCAGTTGAAGAAGAGACTGAATACTCTGTGGATCCTACTAAGAAGTAGTTGCTAAATAAGATTACAGAGTTACAGACAGCTTTAAAGGCAAGTGAGGTGGGAGCACTTGTAAAGCAAAGTGAAGTTGTTGACACAGTTTTGAGTCACTTAAATGAAAAGGTTGATGGCAGATTGCCATTAGTATATTCTTTGTATTCTTTATTTTTGAATGCAATAAAGAACATTACTAGGGATCAGGAAGTAGTTTTGCCCTTAGTTAAGAAGTGGATCCTTAGGGCCAATAATTTAGATATCATGTATAAAGCCTCTAGATTTGATACAGATAATAGGCCCCAATCATTAAGGCCTACTCAAATTTTTGTAAAGTCACTACAGGGTTTTCAAGCCTTACCAAATGATTTATGTAGGAAATTCAGAGAATTGGTAAAGATTTTTGATGATTGGAGTGATACATCTTTACTTGATATAATTGATGCACAGGGAAATGTTAAATCATTGCAGCAGTGGCAAGATAGAGCAGAGGAGGTCATCAATGCACAAATCAAATTGATTTGCGATGCCTCAGACTATGACCTGTTGGTGAATTCTATGGACAAGATCATTAGCACCAACACATTTTTGGAGTCTTTTGAGAGAGAGGAAAATCAGGTAGCGTTGAAATATGCACCTTATAGTGCTAAGGTGAATGAGGTGGTTAATTTTGATTGGCCGATAGATGAAGAATATCAGAGATGGGTGGATAAATACTTAATCGAGGAAGAGTAAGACAAAGCTGACTACTGGCGGATAACAACTCAGCCATTGCAGTTATAATAGATTTCGGTTATGTTTTGATGATAGTTTTGGCACAGGTTTCTTGAAGTTTGGCCGATGCATCAACCATTTTCAGTGGATGGGATAAACAAGAAGATTCTCTAGAGACTCAATTGTTGTAACAGATTTTTGAAATGTCATAGGGCAGTCCAAGTGACCAACATGTGTATTTCTGGCCCGATGCTTGTTTGCTCCTTCATTCTCTATAAGAAGGATTTCAAGGCTAGAAATACGGGTTAGCAAGTTAGATAATTTTGGGTCGAGTCTAAGTAAAGTTGCAGAGCAAATTGTAAAAAGCCTATTGGTTCAGTGAAAATGCAAGTTAGGTTTTGTGTTATTCTATAGTAGGTTTTGAATTCATGGGAGTTTGATGTTTCATGATAGTACTAGCATTTGAATATGAATGATTCATTTTGAACTCATGTCTCTCCATTGTATAAGCATATCAGAATCTTGAATAAAATAATCAAGGGTCGTTTCGTTCATCTCACTATTGTGGTGTGTATGATTCTCATTTTAACTTTAATTCAAGGAATTAATTAAAATGCTTGAATGGTGTCATAGGTGGATATGTTTATATAAGGATTTGATAAGTAGTATTGGGTTAGAATACAAATTGATGGTATTGTAAGGCAATATTGCCAGAGATCTTATATGTTATGTGTTAAATCTGTCATGAATCCTTAGATGCTTATGAATTTGACTCCTCCAATGACATATGGCATTGGTCTAAGTTTTTCTTATTTGTGGGGTATAGTATTTGTTTGTCTTTTCTTAAAGCTTTCTACAAATTGCAAATCAATGACTATCTTAAGCTGTGAAGTGTTGTTGTAGTTATCTCATGCTCCAAATAGTTGATATTATTCATGAACAACCAATTCATTTCGGTATTATCCTGTTATGTTGAGCTATTAAATGAGATTATCTGTTGTTGTTAATGTTGTTTATAATATTGGTGCAGAGGTTGTAAACACATTAAGGGATCACCCTCCCGGGTCTTGTAGAGCCCAAAGTGTAGGAGGCTTTGTTAAAGTCCTTGTCAGTTGGTCCAGGTCCTTAGAGCTACCCCTGATTGGAATTGGCAATTCCATAGGTAGATTAGAAGATAAACCTGGTTATAGTAAAAACAACCAACACTATCCCTTGGTCCTCTCTTTTTCCCGCTCTTGTATGTTCTCTTCTCTCTTTTTTCTCTTGTTAATTTTGATTTGTTCTTGCTTATTGCTTTGGCTTAGTTCATTTTTGCTTCTAGTTTGTTATTTCGTCGTGTTTTGTCGAGTTTTTCTTTCGTGTGTCTCTTCTCTTTGGGTTTGTCATTTTCTATTTATTGTTCCTTCTTTCCTTCTTTTTCTAATTCTTGTTTCTCATTATTTTTTGACTATTCCTTACATTTTACAAATTATAGGTTTTTTCTAATTACGTCGAAGGCGTATCCTATTTGAGATGAACGAGTTAAAATGGACCATCAACGATTAATATCGACTGCGTACAGTGCAATACGATTGTAGTGATTTCATCTGTTCATTGCCACATTTTTTCCCCTCCATTTTTTTTGTTTGTTTTACTTCTTATTATTTTACTTGCGAACTTTGCCCTTTTTTCTCATTCGGTGACACCACAATATTTACTAAATGAAGGTTTCAACAAATGAAAACAAATATCTACTTCTATAAATTTAATTTTAAAATTTGTGTGTATTTTTCAAGACTCAGATTGAATTGGTTAATTTGAATGTATGAAATAATTGATATAGTTTGGTTTAATATATATATTTTAACTTTTAAAAAAATATGTTCATAATTTAAATATCTAATTTTGTTAATTAAATAGGTGTTAAAAAGGTGAAAAGTTAAATTCTAAAAATGTCTATTTTTTTGTTAATTAGAAAGAGATTAAAAGTGAAAATTCAAATTATTTTTAATATTTATATATTGAATGGTTTCACTTGTTTTATATATATTAGTTATATATTTTTTAATTTAATTTAATTTTTTTTATAAAAATGTTTTTCTCTTTTTTTGTTAATTAGAAAGATGTTAAAAATCAAAATTTAAATTATTTTGAATATTTGCATTTTATAAAGTTCATATATTAAATGGTTTTTACTTATTTTATAGTTTGAAAAAATATAAAAAAGCAAATTAGAAAAATAATTAAAATTGTTTTTAAATTTTTTAGAATTTTTTAATTTTTTTTTTGGTCCATAAGAGACAAGTGCCACGTAGTGGCTAGTACTTGCCTTTATAGTATTTTAGATTCAATAAAAATAAATGTAAGTTTTGTTAATGGAATAAGATAGTTACATGCATTTATATTAATATTAATAATTATTAATCTTATTTTAATTATATTATGTAAAAATCAAGTATCTTATATAAAAACAATTAAATATTAAAATTTTATATATTATAAAGATATTATAAATATCAAACAAAATCAAATGATAGTATAATATAATTAGAAGAAAAAATTGATAATTATATAAATATAAAATTTATCTAATAATTATGTTACATAAAAATATGTATAATATGAAATAAATTTATTATATTATATTAAATAATATTTATTGATTAGATAATTATAAGAAAAAGTTATGGGAGGTAGGGAGGGCACACTCCAAGGTGGTGGAGGATGTTGGCATGAACGGCCACATTGGAGCTTTAAGGGGAAATAGTGCTAGGTGGAAAGCCACGGGTGGTACAAGAGAGTTGGCTTGTCCTATCAATCAACCGAATGCACAGGAAAGACAACTCATCTATCTTCTCGAGGCACAGGAAATATTAAAATCCATTCATTCTTTCACTTGTATTCAGAAAACTCGCACATAGGAGAAGGAGGTTGGCAAGGCTGGTGGCGGTACTCATTTAAGGCTTGCACAGAATGCCGTGGGCATTTGTTCTAGTTCAATGTTGTGGTTGAAATCTGGATATCATTTTTTCAAGTGCTTACTGTTGGGAGCTGAATGGTTGGGTCCTCGAAATTTCTGATAGAGGTTTCGGTTGCAGGTGTAGCTCGGTTTGGGGCAGATACCCCCATTTCGCTCAAGTCTAATGATAAGCTGAGCAACTTTCATTTCATAACGGATCAACGCCTTAAAAGAATTTTGCTTGACTATGAGCCTCTAGTGTTAGTTGCAGTCAAAATGGTCTTGGGTCCTCATTTTCTAGAGGAAACAGAGTATGGGCATGATAATTTACAGATATCTTCTCATTTTTTGGCTTCCCTACTGGATAATCTGGTCCCGAAGATTGAAGCAAGGACTTTAATGAGGAAATTGTTCATACTCGGATTGCTGGGTGGTATGGATGAGCTCCTTCAGGTGTTGGTGGAAGGGCGAGGATATCCATGTGCATTGGAGGTGGCAAAGGTGAAGGATGAAGACACGGTGAAGATTTTTCCGTTTCTGTTGGACCTTCAGGGTACTGGGTTGATGAAGCACTGGGCCATAGTAGCGGTTGCGGTCATCTTCTTGAAGAAATGGTTCAGGCTAATGGCGATTGATAGCGATGAATGGATGGAGGAGTTTGAAGATTTCACATTTTTGAATAAGTTTTTGTGAAGTGCAGTGTATGTTCTTAGTATTTTAGCAGCTAGTTTTTTTTTTTTTTTGTTAATGCAAGCATGAACTGGTTAGATTGGTTTAAATTTAGACTGTTTAAAGTATTGAATGTTTGAAGCTATGACCTGTATTTTGGAGGATCCGTATAGACAATATATGGTTTTTTGAAGATTTCGCATTTCTGAATAAGTTTTTGTGAAGTGCAGTGTATGTTCTTAGTATTTTAGCAGCTAGTTTTTTTTCTGTTAATGCAAGCACAAACTAGTTAGATTGGTTTAAATTTAGACTATTTAAAGTATTGAATGTTTGAACCTATGGCCTATATTTTGGAGGATCCGTACAGACAATATATGGTTTTTTAGTTCTTGGTGGAATTGGTGAAATTAGCTTAATCAGTTGTACTTTGGATCTATAAGTATAAATACAATATAATCCTTACGTATCAAAAAAAAATTATAAGAAAGAATTAAATAATTATTATTTAAACATAAAATTTATATAATACTTAATATGTATATAATTTATGTTAATATATATATTATTAATGCATTACACATATTTTTTTAGAAAGTTAATCAAGGTGGAAAATTATATTTAAACGAGTGCTTATATTATTATTTTACTTTCAGTTTCCTCCACCCCTGGTTTTACTTGAAAACCTTGCTTTGCTTTGTATAACATGTTGCATGAAAAGAGAGATGCAATGGATTGCTAACAATAATAGACAGTTAAATGTATCGTAAATTTTTTTACGGGGAAGAAAATTGTTTGGATTTCACTACAAGAGGACTGCAAAATTTTGAAGGAAGGTGTCCTTTTCAATTTCTTATTTTCATTAGCAGTCATTGCTCATTTTTTTAGGAGAAATTTGTGGAGCTGGTGTCCCCATGTATATTTGATATTGCTTCTTATTTTTAAACAGTCATTTTAAATTGTATTTTTTAAAATGTATATTTTTTAAATTGTTTTTTCCTCTATTAAAATAAGAACATAATTCAACTGTATATTCTTATATTTAATTATCAATCCTTGCCACTAATTTTTATGAACTGTATATTTTTATATTTAATTACCATTTGTTGCTCTGTTAATTTTGACAAAGAATTATTGACAGGGAATTGAAATATGTTATTACTGACTAAGAATTAACAAATGAAGACATTCAGATCTGTTATAATTCTCTCAATCTGTATAGACAAGAAAGGATGCTAGCAGAATTTGCATTCAATTTTACACTAATTATCTGTGTTGCACAGTTATAAATAAAGATAAAAAATAGTTCAAACAGTTATAAAGTTCAAACAATTATAAATAAAGTTAAAAAACAAATCTATGTTGCAATTAAATTCTTTAAAAATGGGTAGATTCAGGGCAAGATCTATATTTCAAAGAACTGTAATAAAATGTATACTTTCAATAAGACTTAAAATTTAATTTTTTATATGAAAATATGTATCTTGTTGTTGCACTGTATCACTGTAGGAAAAATTTAGAGGGAGGAATTGGAGGTAAATAAAAAGGAGGGAAGGAAATTTGTAAAGCCACATGGAATTTTTCACAATAAGCAGTTGCTACTTATTTTTCACTCATATACACAAACACTTCCTATTCCCCTTCTCTATCTCTCTCCCTCTCTCTCTTTCTCTCACTGTTGACCTCTCTATCCATATCTCTATATTACTCCCTCTCTCCTCTCTATCTATTGAGCCATCTCTTCCTCTCTCCCCATATCTCTCTCTCCATATCCATATCTTTCTCCACCTCTACCTCTACCTCTATCTCCCTAGCTCGCTTTCTCCTTCCCTATCCCTCTCTATCTCTCTATATCACCCTCTATCTATATTTATATCTCAATCTTCCTCTCTATCTCTGTGTTTCTCATTATTTCTCAATTTATCCTCCTCTCTCTCCCCTATATCTCTCTATCTTTGTCTACGCTTCTCTCTCTATTTATGCATATCTATCTTTGTCTCTATCTCTCTCTCTTTCACTCATATACACAAACACTCCCTATTCCCCTTCTCTATCTCTCTCCCTCTCTCTCTTTCTCTCACTCTTGACCCCTCTATCCATATCTCTATATTACTCCCTCTCTCCTCTCTATCTATTGAGCCATCTCTTCCTCTCCCCCCATATCTCTCTCTCCATATCCATATCTTTCTCTACCTCTACATCTACCTATATCTCCCTATCTCTCTTTCTCCTTCCCTATCCCTCTCTATCTCTCTATATCACCCTCTATCTATATTTATATCTCAGTCTTCCTCTCTATCTCTATCTCATTACCCCTCTCTTGATCTCCCCCCTCTTTCTCTCCCTCTTTATATCCTTATCTCTCCCTCTTCCTCTCTTCCTATTGCAAAATTAATATGATTCGAGTAATGGAGCTTGATTATCTTCCTAATTCAGAGGTTTTGTAAGTGGATGCATAGTTGGTTTGAACTTATCATTTCTCCATTGAGACATTTTTTGCACACCATTTTTGAGACATTTCGGCTTACCAATTGCACACCAATGTGCAATTGCTAGTTATTTGTTACTTTTAAATTTTTTGTTTGTTTTTAATCTCTTTTCAATTTTCTTGTTAATTTATTTTAAATTTATGCATTTTTTATATATTCTTATTTGTAATTTTATATTTTCGTACAATTTATTTTCTGATTAATTATTTATAATTTATAATTTATATGTAAACATATAATTTATAAATTTTATGTTTACTTATAAATTATAATTTATATACTTGTAATCTCTTTATATTTATTCTCTTTTAAATTTGTTATAATTTAAAAAAATATTTATTATTTGGTTATTTTCTCTTTATATATTATATATTTTAATTTATTTTCTTCTAATTTATTTTGTTTATTGTTAAAATTATATGTTTATTTTCTTGTTATTTATAATAATTTTTATTTATTTTTAAATTTTATTCCTATTATTTTTTTGTTTGTTAATGCCTAATTTACTATTATGTTTTTTATAAAATATTTTTCTTTTAAACTTTGGATTTTTAATATTTTATTTTTTGGTTCATTTAATTTTTACTATAGAGGGGGTTTTAAAACAACTTATGCCCATCAATTCGTCTAAGCCGGGCCCCTTTTGATTTAATGTTTTAATTCTTTTGCCTAAATTTATTTTTCCCTATTCTAAGTTGGCCCCGTGCCCCCATGTTTAAAAACAACTTAAGCCATTGTTTGCCGTCGGACTAGGTGATGTCCCCTTATTCCTTTAATAAATGTTTTATATTGTGCAGGGAATAACTTTTAATGACTGTTGATCAACCATCGTTTGATCGCAACTGTTCCCCACCATCCCGTGATGACCCCACCACAAAGACTCAATCGATTGCGATATCATGAGTGAGCACCACATGTCTCATCTAGCAGTGCCGAAGGGATGATGAAAGTGCTTTAATATATCTGTCGGGCTTTAATATGTTATACAGTAGGTTACTAAAGTGGTTACAAGATGCACGTGCTTCAAATCAATGAAGATGTTATAATCTGGATGGAAAAGGTGCTCGATAGTTAGTGACAAGGCTGGCGACTGTGTTGAGTGAACAAGATTGCCAATGGTTGAAATCTACAGTTGCCCTCCATCGCGTGATCAAAAGTTGCGAGGTCTTTATTGATCGCGATATCACGGGCGAGCGCCACATGGATTTCTTTGGCGGTGCATAATATGGTGGGCCCTTGCTGCCGTGATGGAGATCGTGTCAGCTTGTTTTGGCAACCGTTCGATGATCTGACAAAAGTGAAAGATCAACGACTGATATAATAGGCTTGGCTTGCTTTATATTCACTACTCTAAATGGTGCCATAATTTTAAATTTAATTAACATACTCTAAAACCTAACGAAACCAGGTTGTAGCTCGTCAAATTGGAGAAGTGAAAGGTCAATACCAGTGTTGAGGAAGAGTTTGGAGGAGTGAACACAAGGTCAATACCAACGCCGAGGAAGAGTTTGGAGTTAAAACAAGGTCAATACTAGCGCTGACAAAGAGTTTGGAGTGAAAACAAGGTCAATACCAGTGCCGAGGAAGAGTATGGAGGAGTGAAAACAAGTTCAATACTAGCACCGAGGAAGAGTATGGAGGAGTGAAAACAAGGTCAATACCAGCACTGAGGAAGAGTTTGGAGTTAAAACAAGGTCAATACCAGCGTCGACGAAGAGTTTGGAGGAGTGAAAACAAGGTCAATACCAGCACTCGAGGAAGAGTATGGAGGAGTGAAAACAAGGTCAATACCAACGTCGAGGACAAGGTTGAGGGCACTCAGGGAAAATCGATGACCAAGGGACAATGAGTACTGTAAGTTTGGCACCCCCATTCTCTTTAACCTGCAATTTTCATGCCTAGTTTCCAAAGATATTCTCGTACATTGGCACCCCCATTCTCGTAAAATGGTATAAGATAAGACAAAAAAAATAAAATAGCTTAGTCTTTCACATTTTTATCGACCAACCTTAGGTCTTGGAAAAACTCCCATAATCTACCCACATCTTGGTTGTTGGTGGGAACATGTTATTCTTTGTTGTATGACCTACCTCAAATCTTATGTCCACAAAGTTGCTAAAAACATAAAACAATAAGAAAAAATTCAAAGGTACAACTAAAAAAGGGTTATTTCCTTTTGGCCTCATTCACCTCTTATATTTCAACATAGCATGGAATTATGCTTACATAACATAAACTCAAACAAATAGAAGTTTATAGGGGCAAAGGAGCCCAAGTATATGCTAGGCTAAGCTGGATCTAATGAATGGAAATAGAGGCATACAGTTCTTCTTTAATACCTCCACCACAAACATATGCAAGGAAAGGTCTCCTCCCTTCTTGGTAGTGATAACCTCCTCCACACACAACCCTTAAAAATTATGAATAGAGGAATATAATCTTTGAAGAACTCAAAGTTGATTCTCTCCTACCTGATGCAATTATTCATTTTATCCTTACAAACATTTATAGTGATTACTAGAGGCACATAGACCAATTCTTCATAATAGAAGAATTTGATCATACTTTTCCAATGATGGCATTATGAGAAAACCTTAGGTTAAATGAATAATTCCTAGCTAAGTTCTTTAAATCATGTCCAACTGTATAAGAGAAGACCACTACTATGTGTACTTGGATACCATGGAGAAAGGCTCTTTGGGCTCTTTCATCAATCAAGGTATTGTTAAATTTTAACACCTAAAAGTGAGAATGAAAAATCTTTCCTAGGATGGTGGCCAATTATGCTTCTCAACACCTAGATTACAAAATCCTTTTCAATATCATTGCCATCACAATTAAACCTATTGTTTGAGATATAGTCATATAGGTAAACAGATTGGCTTTCTTGATAGTAGATACATTCTAGACAATTCAATCCTTGCATTGGAGATTGTTGAATGGGCCCAACAAACTACTCATGATGCCCTTACAATTAAGTTAAAAGTTTGAAAAGGCATATGATTGCATAAAATGTTCTTTCATTTATAAAAGGCTCAAATGGATTTATTTTTAACCCTAAATTATTATCACACATTCAAAATTACAAAATACCAGTTGATTGAAGAACCTTCATTTGAAGGTGATGTCGTCATGACCTTTGAATGAAGAACCTTCATTCAAAAATGATGCCATGTCAAGAATTTCAAATGAAGGTATTTTTTATTTTAAATATTTCATGTCCAAAATGCTTTATAAAAGGAACCTTTGCATGAAGGACCTTCAAATGAAGACCTTAATTCAAAGGTCCTTCATTAGAAGATCCTTCATATGAAGGTTCCTTTAATGCCATCCCATTATAGCTCTTAGAGTTGTTAGAGATATTTTTGTTTTCAAGTAGAGATTGGACCATCAAATAGTGTCACCATGACTCTACCAAGATATCCATCAAATTGATAAACCTTGACTTAACAACCACAAATTCACAAGAAAATTGCCCCTGTCAGCCCTAGGGCATCAATTCAATGCCAAGTTTCTTGCTTTAACAGACCCCTAAATGCAATGAACCTCTATCATACCATGATGCACACCAATACACCGAGTTACAGTTCCAGGACAGTGGGTGGATTGGTGGATGTCATTTCTATTTAGCCCCCAAATCCTTACATAGGCACAACAGGGCAGTCCATGTATTTGATTGTTTTCTCCCACAAAATAGTGATTGAACACTTAAAAACAAATGCAAATGAAAGGGAACACATATATTTATCTACACCAATGATCTCAGAGCATTTCAAGCTTGTACGGATCTATACAACACAAAAGAACTTCAGAAAAATAGTAAAAACACAGAAAACTGCTTCAAGAACGTGGTATTTGATATGAAATTTTGGTATCAACTCCTCCAACAATTGCAATGGGATGGGAATACAATATGATAGAAGTGGGATAATAAATGCATCATTTGAAGCATCAAACCAATATGCAAAGATGAAAGAAAATGCTAACCCCTTAAAATGAAAAAGTTTCTTTTAACTTTAAGTTTGTTGGGTAGCCAATTCTTTTAAGTTATCAAATCCTACCATCATACATAATCAAAATGTTGTTGTTTCAAATGACTATGAGCACTAACTTTCACTATTTGAAGATGTTGAAACCTTGTCATAGAGAATTAGAACATTGATTCGACCACTCATCCTACCTTAAAACATACCAAAAGTCTCCTAGCAATTAGACATAGGAAGATTTAAGATGACTGAAACAATTTTTATTGCGAAAGAATAAACTTATGATGACTTTACCAGGCCTAGTACACACTCCCTCCCCGTTAACCACTTACACATATGGAAATTAAATATAAATTTGTTTCTATTTTTAGTCATGTAGGTGTCCAATAAACCACTTGGTGGTGTTTCCCTTCAAGTTTATTTACTTGAATGAGGAGCAAAAGTCCTTTGATTACAATTAGAGAATACATTTAAGGCCTTGGTTGTGTAACTGGTGGACCATAGTCACATTTAACACTTGTTACAAAGTTTGGGAGTTAAAATGTTAAGTAGATTTGATTTGTGATGGACACATTTGGACAGTAGTAACAATAACTTGCAATCTATCAAGACTTGATTACCTTATAACCTGTCAAATTCTAGCGATGAAATGATAGATTAATCATAATGTCACCTTGGGATCACATCACCATGAAAGAACTTCATCCAACATCCTTATGAGTGAAGGTACCACCAAATAGGTATTTTTCAGATTTGTCTTCCTCGAGCGAGGGAAATTTAGGAAGAGAAGAGGAAAGCGAGACATGTAGTAGGTCTAAAAGAGGGAGATCAACTAGAGGTCAAAAGATTAGAAGAAAATTATGTAAACACATGGAATTTTTTCTTGATAAAAGGGGGGGTCATGTTCTTATGATGATGAGAGCATAGGCGACATCGAGGTGCCCTTGAGGTACAAACATCTACGAAAACAATGGATACCCAAGGAACTTCCTCCAATAAACATTGATCTTTGTGTCAACGAGAGGATATATCGCATAACACCATCATCATTACATGGTTTGGGCCTATTTTGCATGGACGACATAAAGGTCTGTTATGAAAAAGTTACTGAATTGATGGAGTATGTTGGACCCTATTACAGTTACAAAGATTGGATGCAGCTGGTTCGATATACAGAAAGTATGCGTAGGTATGCACTATCAGCAAATTAAATACAACTAAAAGATAAGGATCAAAATAAAGGATTGGCTAGGTACATTGACGAAAGGCCAAAAGCATTAGGGAATATTGTAGGGTTT
Organism: Sequoiadendron giganteum; assembly: GCA_007115665.2. NCBI lineage: Eukaryota > Viridiplantae > Streptophyta > Pinopsida > Cupressales > Cupressaceae > Sequoiadendron > Sequoiadendron giganteum. The sequence goes on along the minus strand of CM021106.1, from coordinate 252,261,186 downwards.
ATAAATAGTACATGACCTTGGTCAACAAATAAGCAACCCAATTGCATATTCGAGGTGCGAGAGGGAAATCGTGTATTCGTATGCGAGATAAAATCAATAACTGCAGGGGAAGAGTTGCTAATCGATAACAATTTGAATCGCTTAGATACAAACACAATTACTATGGGGGTGGTATGTACTATATACCATTTTACCCAACCTCCAATTAATGACTCCAATATACCATTTTATTATTATGTTTTTTTTCGTAAGTCTATTGGTTTCATTTCGGTAATGTTTTTTATATTTAATTTTTGTCACAGCGGGACATTGATCATACGAGGAAGGCTCCCGCCCAAAGCACAGATCATGATCCATCTTCAGGCACTTCTACCCGAAAGGTTTACCTCATTGTAATTGTACAAATTAGATATGAGCAAAATGTTTTATTATTATGTTTTTTTCATGAGTTTATTGGGTTAATATCGATAATGTTTTTAATATTCTTGTTGCAGTCGGTTGATCGAGGAAAGGCACCAGCAGTACAAGAGAGCATCCATATGGAGGTGCATTCACTATTATGCGATGATGACATCACATTTTCTGCAAACCCTATGGATATGATGAGGAAGGCCCAAAAAAAATGCAATGAAGAAATCCTTCAGTTGGTATTCATAGTGCCTCAAACAGATGAGATAAGAGAAAGGGTTAAAATATTGTCTAAGAGAGCACAAAACTTGCAAGTAAGCTATCATGAGATCTTTAATTATAACATAAGTTCATTCATGGTTTTATATTTTTTACTCTTTTATGTCATGAATTAAAATATGTGTTGTTTTTATAGGATTATTTGCATCCTCATCATGTTGCTGGCCATGATCAGGGTATTGCAAGTGTTGCCTGAGAAGTAGGGGTTGGTACAAGTGTCAATCTTGATCTTCCTGTGCATACATCACATCATCTGACTCCATCATCCGTGCCTATATTGTCAACTGAAATGTCGGCAACACATACCATGCAGACATTCGATAGTGCACCCTCTGACAACGAACACATGCCACTACATGTGTTAGTACATGTACCTGGGGATGCAGAGGCCACTAGTACTAGTAATGTTTTAGCAACATTTCCTGGATCTTCCCGTATTACTAGTACGGGAACATTGCCGGTCACATTTGTGGTGACCGAGGATTTCATTCCCATAAAGATAGAGAAGGTCACAGGTACTTTAAAATGTTTCAATTATTATTATATATAATCCAATTGAAATTTACTTATTGATCACTCTTTATAGACTAATGATCCCATGATCATTTTGCAGGAAATGATGTTTTTTATAAACATCTAAGTGATGTTACATTGGAGCTCTTCGGGCCCACCATACGTACACAGTGGAATGCCCAAAATCAAGATTTAAAAGATGATCTCATTAAACGTTTAGTTGTGCTGTTTGGTGATAAAACATTCAATCGAACCAAGGTCCTTAAGAAAGTTGGTACCTATCTAAAGTATGTGAGGGACCAATATAGGTCACATTTAGAGAAGAACAAAAAGTACGAGCATCCCCCCATGATTCTAGAGAGGGAGTGGAAGGACTTGGTGTTAGATGGAAAGGAGAAGGCTAAAAAGAAAAAAGGAAAGACACCACCGGGCCAAGGAAGGTATGTGATACTGTCAACAATGTAATTATATACTGATTACTCTCTATTTTTACATAATCTAATGTATTTCAAATTTTTCATAGGCTGCCCGACACATCGAAGGCAACAAAGGCAAGACTAGAAAAACACGAGCATCACAAACTTGGCTCTGGTGGTTATATGAAATTAGCCGCATGATTTGTAAGTATCAATAAATGAAATATTGCATCCAAATAATAAATTGCAAACAATTTTGGTTTTATCACACCATAGAAGCAAAATTCATGATCTAATGCAAAAATGCAGGGCTCTGATTTCAATAGAGCGCCCACAAAAGAGGATTTGAAGATTGTCTTCCAACAAGGCTATGGAACCCTGGCTGAACAACTAAGAGTCTCGACTAGGCAAACACAATCTTCCATTGCATCCAACACGCAGGTAAATAAAATCAATAAAGTTTATAAAAATTGAATACTTGTGCAATCTATTCAATATTTATTTCCACCATAATAATGTGCCTATTTGTTTTAAACAGATAAGCAATGATAATACTGCACATGACATTGGAATGCAGCTTGGTGAGGGTGGAGCACAACCTACAAATGAAGGCCATGGTGTGCATCCTGGTACTGGATGTATTCATGTGCTATACAAAACGCAGTATGGATTAATACAATTAAACATCTTTAATTGCATTTGGTGTATTAATCAATGTAACCTTTTGTGTTTCAACTTTAGAGCATGTAGAGTGTGATCAACATGTTGAGCATGATCAGGCTAGACAAGATCAAGAACATGATGTGGCTCCATTAGGTAAAGAGGACCACTCTAATGTTCTTTTAAACATATTTAATTGAAATTGGTGTATTAATTAATGTGACCTTTCGTGTTTCAACTCCAAATCAGGATTTGGAGGGTATTCAACATGTTGAGCATGAGGATATAAGACAATATCAGGAACATGGTGTGGCCCCATTAGGTAAAGATCACCACTCTAATGTTCTTTTAATTAATGAAATACTTGTAACAATAATAATAAAACATATCAATTTAACATTTCTTTGCTATTGCAGCAGACCCCCCCTTGCAACGATGTCCACGTTGTGAGTACACGACTAGGCATGTAACGCCTCGCCGTGGAACCCGGAAAACGTTACGACATTCACATAAAACAACTCCATTTTAAAATTAAATCAAAATAATTATTAAATATTCCTCATATGATTCTATATTACATTTGTATGAATAGAGAAATAACGCTAAAGGTTCAAAGATTATGTATTCCTATATTCAAAACATGTATGTTAATTATCATGGAGATGACTACACTGTAGACTATACTGACGGTTTTATTAACAATTTACCAACATTATATCTATATTAAAATTATTACAATGGGGATGTCAACTATACTACAGTTACAAAGGTAAATAACATTGAAAACCTCACAGACCGTGCTAAAGACCACTCAACACAGCGTAATAACATCAGACTCTAACAACCAACCCAATGAAGATTCGTGAGATTAAACTTCTACACACAGCTAAGGTTTCAAAAAACAAAATTAACTGAATGTCACTAAAATAATGAATAGAGAGTTAGTTGTTAACCGCGCCCAGCTCCAACAAAGTTAGACGTTAAACTAATGGTTGGATTCTAATAAAAGAAAAGGTAATGAATTGACTCAATTGACTGGCCACACTAGAGACAAAATCCTAAATCCTCTACATCAAAAGTCAAACTTATCGAACAGATAGATAATCTAACTTAAACTTTGAGTGAAGAAAATACGCATGCAACAAATTCAATGTAGAAGAATAAGAGAATGCACAACTCCTTCACTCACAGCTGGCACATAAAGGAGTTGGAATAATGCTAAAACAAATGTACTTCCAAAGCATGCATAATGCATGGAACCTGGTTAAGTCGACACCCAAATAGACTTACAGATTCGTAGTAACAAAATAACATAAGAGATATACGCACAATGATAGGTGAAAAGCAAGCGAAATAAATAAACTTAAAGAGTCCATGCAAAAGCGGCACATACAGAAGTAAGCTTCAATTCACAGGTAGTATATAGGTCCATAGACGATTTCAATAACAAAAGATACGCTATGAGAAACCAGAAAGGGTTATATAACTAAGGCCGAAAGAAGAATACAAGATTTGAAAGAATAAGGTAAACAAGGCCAACCGCTCTCCCATACAAATAGGTGAGTAATTTCTAATCTCAACGTGCAAGCTTATGTATATGCCCTTCAAGCGATCTACAGATAGATCAAACGCACTGGTGAAACACAAAGGTTGGGTTATTTAAATCCCAGATGAAGAGGATAGAAAGCAAGGTAAATTCTCAAGGATATCCAAAGCATGACGAAAAGAGCATAATACACCAAGATTTTGTAGAGATTCAGTGAATATTAGTGTAAGCAACAATAAAGATACCAGTTTGGAATGAAGCAACGACAAATCATAATACTGTAGGCATTCAAGTTTAGGATTTACTAGACTTATCTTGATATGAATCCGCAACTACTCTTAGGAATTCAAAACAACAAAGACATGATTGAAAGGCGAGCTCAGTTCAAATAACTTATCCACAACTAAACAAACTCCTAACATAACCAGAAAGAATAAATATCAAGAGAATTGGGAATTAACGAGAAGAGGTCCAAACAATCTTATACGTAGATATAACAACACAAATGTTTCCAGAAGAGTGCATAATTTCAAGGCTTAATCTACAATGTTTTTTCTTCTATCATGTATTTCTTTATTAGATCAATCAATACTCATAATAGTGTTTTCATTTTCTGATCTATCATGCTATATTTCCAAAAGTTTAGGCATTAATATATTAGTTTACTATGGTGCATGTAGGTTTTCAAGCTAAATTTTTACAAATATCACAGACAAAGTTTCTCTAGAAAGATTCCATTTAAATCAATTTAAAAATCTAAAAGAAGAAAACCTGTAGACGCTTTCCCAGAAACGAAGGACAATGAAGCGTAATTTTCAGCTTCCCAATTGAAACCCTAACAAAACAATTTATAGAGAAAATATATTTTTCTTCCCTGTGCAAACAATTTTTTTTTCTTTCTTTTCGAAATCCCCCCCTATTAAAGAATGATCTTTTCTATAATATACTCTTTTCAATTTCCATTTAGACAACAAAACTTTAACTCCTTGTTTAGCATGCAAAGCATGCATTAGTTAAACTCTTAAACATCTATATGATCAAAACGAGATATTTATAACTTTAGATCACAACTATCTGTTCTATTTTCGAAAACATCAAGATGCATAATCAAATCAATTTACAATTAAATAACCTTTTCAAAAATAAGATATTTTAATATTTCACTTTAATCACTTCATAAACCAAGAATAGCTTTTCTAATTTAAATATTTCATTAAATCAATAAAGCAACATTACTATTTTCATTAAAACATTAAAATAATCTAAATTAATATTATGAAAGCATAATAAGTACAACATTACATAACGACCACAATCACACGAAAAACAGGTGACAAGACATAAGGGTGATGATAGATACTCGTTCTTTTCAGAACGATGGTTAAGGATAGAGGACAAGTCTATCTCCCATCGATGATTCCATTGGGTCATGGCATGCTTAGACCTGACCAAAAGGTGGAGTCGATGCCTGTACTTGAAAGCTGCATAACACTACATGATTAATCGAACATGTATAAATATGAAAGCACACCGTGAAGAAGAGTCACGATGTAGCAGGGCACTCATGGATGAGTACTGCTAAATCGTCTCCTTCACCAACTGACGTAAACATATAACTAACACAATATCATCATGTATACAACAGAACAACATAGATAATCCTCATAATAGTGTCATCTCATGAAAATAAACATCACAACATAAGGTAAAGTGTATCATCAACTGAGTTTCACAACTGGTCATGTAAACCATGACATAAAGCATCTAAACAACATAATGCCAAACATGTAACTGCTAACAGTATCACAAAACAACTAAAACAAAAGTGTCATCAGGAGGTCACTACAAGGCATACATTAAGATCACGAGTAGAGATCAAAACAACTGAAGGGGGGACAAATTATTTTGAAAACGATACTCCACTTCATCTTTTTTTAGTTGCAAAAAAGAAACGAAAAAAGAAGTGATTGTAATCATATTATGACAACCATATTTTTGATAATATGTAAAAAACTGAAAAAATGAATGTTATATGTTAATGAATAAATGTTATATGTTAATGAATGAATACTATATGTTATTAATGGATGAATGAATGAATGTTATATGTTATTAATGGATGAATGGATGAATGTGAATATGTTAATGAATGAATGTTATATGTTATTAATGGATGAATGAATGATTAATGTTATATGATCGGGTATGGGGAATTGAGAGTGATGTGAGGGGGGGAGGGGCCAAATGAGCTTCCACCTTCACGTGGTTGGCCCTGTTAAGTAGAGAATATTAAACTATTCTCAAAACAAAGAGAAGCTCAATAAGGTAATGCACTTTTCAATATAAGAAATGCATCGTTTGAAGCATCAAACCAATATGCAAAGATGAAAGAGAGTGCTAAATTTTCACTATGAACATTGTGTTGTGTGTGGATTTGGTTTCAAAGCTGTGTTTTTATTTTATTTTAGTGGTCTCTAAAATTTGACTTTTGTGCATAATAGATTAGTGGAAAATTTGACAGCTCTGAAGGGTTTAGAGGCTCGATTGAGATAGATACACGGATATTTGGATCTTGTTGTTGATGGGAGGCATCCACTTAACCATGAAATTTTGTACCATCTACAGGTATGCGGAAATTTCTCTACTTACATTCATTCAACTTACTGTAATATAATATCTGACAAAAATCTCCTTTTCATTATACTTAGATGGATTTTCATGCCTCGTTCCAAAGCACATGTTTTAGAATAGGCAAGAAGGATGCTGGAAAGGGTTAAGGAATTTGGCTTTACACCTGCCAATTGCATAGTTTACTTCATTCATCCAGCATATTGCCAATGCGTTTCACAATTGTTGAAATCATATCCTATAATTACAGAACTAGTAAAATTAAAATATGCAAGTTTCAAATATGGCATTACATATATTTCTATGAATTTTTGAAAGAAAATACCAAAATGGAGAAGTATTAACAAAATAATCTGCATAATTTCTAAGAGATCAAAGATTTTTTTTGCAGAGTTATCTTAAATATATTTAAGATAAAAGTAACTTATAGAGATTCAAGCAGAATATTGGTAGTCTAAAATCACTAGTCAACACATCTTAGTAGTATCTCAATTCAAGAGAACTAGGTCCACTATCAATTTAGTATAACTTAATGCTAATTGGGTATGATTTTATTTGTTCAAGACCAATTTAGATTCATTTTTTGCCCACACTACTTTTATTTACATTTATGTTTTGCTAATATCCATTTTCATTTACATTCATATTCTTAAATTCTTCTATACATATTATGTTTACAATAATGTTTTCCTTAGATCAATTCATAAGATTATTCTATTCTAATAGGGTTGACTGGTTGCTTGTTTCTTTTGATTGTCAAGAAGTCATCAATATACACTTGGTTTTCCCACCTTCTCTTGCCTCGTGGCCAAAGAGTTTATGCAAAAGGCATCAAAGTAACCTTCAAGATTGGCAACGGCAATGAGTATAAGGTCTGTATAACTTAATGCTAATTGGGTATGATTTTATTTGTTCAAGACCAATTTAGATTCATTTTCTGCTCCCACTACTTTTATTTACATTTATGTTTTGCTAATATCCATTTTCATTTACATTCATATTCTTGAATTCTTATATACATATTGTGTTTACAATAATGTTTTCCTTAGATCAATTCATAAGATTATTCCGTTCTAATAGGGTTGATTGGTTGCTTGTTTCTTTTTGATTGTTAGGAAGTCGTCAATATACACTTGGATTTTCTGCCTTCTCTTGCCTCATGGCCAAAGAGTTTCTGCAAAAGGCATCAAAGTAACCTTCAAGATTGGCAATGGAAATGAGTACAAGGTTAGTATAACTTAATGCTAATTGGGTATGATTTTATTTGTTCAAGACCAATTTAGATTCATTTTCTGCTCACACTACTTTTATTTACATTTATGTTTTGCTAGTATCCATTTTCCTTTACATTTATATTCTTCTATACATATTGTGTTTACAATAATGTTTTCCTTAGATCAATTCATAAGATTATTCTGTTCTAATAGGGTTGAGTGGTTTCTTTTTCTCACCAAATTTCTCATTTTCCACAAAATTAGATTCTAGTGTGTAGTTTAATATTCACTAGTTTGATTTTTTCTTTTTTAGCAAAATTAGAATCCAGTTCGTAGGTTGTGCTTGCTGTCCATGACAGTCCCCTTGATCTCATGACTCATCATAGGTTTTATATTTTGCTCCAATTGTTGATCAAAATCAAATGTGGCCATCATAATATCATCCATATCCTCCATATTCTACAATTATTCATTACTCATTTCTCATACATAGTAACCAAATAATGCAGACCTAGAGCTTGGACTGCAGATGTATGCAAAAAATGATAAATCCCTACCTCTGTAAGCCTAATTAAACACAACAACTGACATGTTTTTTGATATTTTAAAGAGTCATATGACTGCCCTTTTTCTACCTTGTAACACTTACTCAATGCATACAATAATTTATTGAAATACAAAGTTGAATGGCCTCTTAACTCTTGACACTAATGCCTTTGCATTTGTCAAAACATGGTTAATCATATTGTGATCTAAATTTTCATAATGAAGTCTTCCAATCTATCCTTTATATCTGAGCATTGATGACAATCCATCTTATCTTTTACTACCCCTTTTAAATGCTCATGGTCTTGGCACATCAAATTTCTCTCTTTGATTGACCTGTCCTTATGTCCTGTCATTATCCCTATGGATGCACTTTGGAGCCTCCTACTACTTTTAAATATCGCCCAGAGTCACCCCAATAAGTATTTCGATCCATTTGTATCTTCATCGACAAGAGATAATGTATCGCTAGGATATTTTGCAGTTTCCCCGACATGGTGAGTCTCCCCGATGATTATTCTTTTGATCTCAAGTATATCACCAAGATTCCTGCCGATGTAATCTTATCGGTATCACATAGCGGGTCAGGTAGACATTCATAACTTACTCCGATGGTATAGGTCTTGCTGATATGCTTCCCTCGTGCTTCATCGATGAGACAAGACGAGCATCTCGCCGATGAAACTTCATTGCTGAGACCACAGGCCATTTCTCTCGATATATCTTCTCAGGCAATTCTGATCGCTATAACATTCTTGATCTTTCATCGATATGCCTACATTTGAACGAATAGTTTTTTTTATTATAAAATTTGCATTGTTCCGTCGGAATTTCAATGAACCTCCAAAAGTGTCCGGCGAATTTGCAATACATTCAATGAACTTTCATCGTAATGACTTGCCTATTTCGTCGTAATGACTTGCCTATTTCATTGCGAGTTCGACGAACTGCTATTGTTTTTTCGATCTGAAATATGTCGTCAAGACTCCTGCCGATGTAATCTTATCGGCGTGACATAGCGGGTCGGGTAGACATTCAAAACTTACTCTGATGGTATATGTCTCGCCGATATGCTTCCCTCATGCTCTATCGATGAGACAAGATGAGTATCTCACTGATGAAACTTCATTGCTGAGACCACTAGCCAGTCCTCCCGATATATCTTCTTAGGCAATTCTGATCATTGTAACATTCTTGATCTTTCACCGATATGCCTACATTTGAACGAATAGTTTTAAAAAAAAAAAATTGCATTGTTTCGGCAAATTTTCAACGAACCTCCAAAAGTTTCCGACGAATTTGCAATACATCCGACAAACTTTCGTCATAATGACTTGCCTATTTCATCACGAGTTCGACGAATTGCTGTTGTTTTTTCGATCTGAAGTATGTTGCCAAGATTCCTGCCGATGTAATCTTATCGACATGACATAGCGGGTCGGGTAGACATTCAAAACTTACTCTGATGGTATATATCTTCATCGCTGAGACCATAGGCCAGTCCTCCCGATATATCTTCTTAGGCAATCATGATCGAGGTAACAGTCTTGATCTCTCACCGATATTTGCAATACGTCGAACCTTTCGTCGTGATGGTGACAAACTTATGTTGTTATTCCGACGATTCGGCAAAGGTATGCCGCTTGTGTTCTGGCTACTATTTGTCGCTAGATCGACGAAATGGCTGTCGCAGTTCCGACGAACGTCTATCGCTGATCCGACGCTTTTGCAAAGGTATGCCGCTTGTGTTCTGGCTACTGTTCATCGCTCGATCGATGAAGTTTCCGTCGCGGTTCCAACGAATGGGCGTCGTGAGTTCGACATTTAAATTGTCGTCTGAATATCGACAAAAATTGAGCAATGAGAGTGATTTATGTGATTCATCAGTATACCGACAAAAGATCATCGAAATTCCAATAAACTGTCGTCAGAAATTGGAGTCAAATTTAGTAGTGATAGAATAATCTAGGAGGAACCATTTTCTTTTGGAACACACTACACTATTGCGTTCTACACAAGTGTTGGTTCCTGAAGAACAATGCTCAACATACGTGCAAACCAAGCCCTGGCCAAATTGTCTCGGATGTACATTGTACCCCAAGTTGGACACACTCTATGTGTTGCCTTCTCCTAATGTCCATAGCTCACCAACCACTTTCTTCTTCCTTGAATGTTCTTTCTTGAATTTTCTCCATCCTTGAATATTTTTCATGCTTTTCCAAGTCTCACATAAATGCTTATATAAGACTTAAGAGGTGGTTTCCAAACCATCACACCCTTTCACAAAAGGTTGTCTTTTAATAATATTTAAATACATAATTATTCCTCTCCCTTTTAAAAGATGTTATATGTATATTCTTTATTAATCTCTTTTTTAATCAAAGGATCATAATATCCTTTATTTTTCTCCCCCTTTTAATTCTAAAGGGTTAAATCATAATTTTCTCTTCTCTTAGGGAAAAAGTCACATAACAGTTAAGATAATAAAAATATAATTTTTAGGATATCATAGTAGAAAAAAATCAATTTCTGGGCTATAGAATTTGTTTTTGGGTAAAATAAAATTTTGGGTTGTTTGGCATCACTTTCAGGGATGAAAAGTATTATTGCATACCACACCATAGACAAATATTGCATAACCAAATATTAACAAGGAACCAATAGTTACTATAAGTGGTGTTACATTTGGAGACTTTCTCAATTTACCACAGCCTACTTTGGGATGCGATGCCATGGTCACCAAGAAATGACTATGGGGAATGACATCTATAAGGTACTAGAAGACTAGGTTGGTAAAACAAATTTGTACAGGATGAAGAGTGTCTCAAATTAATCCATATGCAACTTTCTAAATAATATAAAGGAGATGATGATTCCAAAATGTAAACCATTTGGTAACAAATACTACAAGTATCTAGAAAACATCTAGGTGCCATTTCCTCATGTAATTCAAGAAAAGAAGGTGGTACCCAATTATGAAGAGTTTATTCCATCTACTTTGATGTTGTAATTTCTACAAGCTAGCGTAGGAGAGGACCTTTCATGGCTTCATACTTGATTGATGCTATCTATGCACTAGTAAAAATTTCTCATCCATATTTGAATTGGTAGTTAGGATCCAAGATTCTCTATGTGATATTTAAACAATTGCTTACAATTAGACATGAAATGAGATTATATCAATCAATGATAATGTATATCTTATAGTTTATTATAAGATTAATGACAAACACATGGCCATAAATAATCCCATGTTAACTAAAGAATCAAAGGAAAATAAATTTGGTGATTGACGGATACACCTTAGGCATACTATCATAATAGTGGAAGGGATACTAATGGTTCCACATATTGTCCAAGATTATGAAGTATGAACTTTTCTATCATTTGTTAAATTTAGTAGCTATGGTACTAATTAAGAGGAAGTTAAGCAACATTGCTTCCACCTCTTCCTACCTCATGGGGAACTGTATAATTTTTAATTAATAACCAGAGTTGAAAATTTGATCAATTATCTTAGTTTTGACCGAGCTTCACATAGATATTATGACCCTAAAGGAATAATTAAGAGTACTAATTTAGTGAAAAAACTCACATACAAGTATATTCAAATAATAGAGAATGATAAATATAATATGTATGGAATGTGATGACGATGTTAAGATTTGCACTGCTAGAGAATAAGGACAATCATGACTTTGGCACTCTTATTGATAACAAAAAATTTCTAGATGAATTGGATGTAAAATTTCCACTTGGAGATGTCAAGGAATCAACTAGATAATGAAAATCATATAAATCCGATGAAGAAAAAAACACAACTCATAACCCAAATTCACAATTACTCAGATTACAAAACTCCATAACCAGCAAACGCCAAATTGACAATTACATGTGTCGATTTATAATTGCACAACAAACACTCTAGATTGAAAACAAATTAAATAAGTTCATTTATTCTAGCTTCATGAAAATTACATTACAAAACTCGGGCAATTTCATTACCACCACTCCTCTGTCCAACTTCTCATCTTCTTCTATATTCCTCCCACTCATAGCCTTTGCACATGGTTCATCATCTGTTTCCAATTGATCTTGCCCTTTACCATTATTCAGCGGCTTTAATCGAACTTCCCTCTACTCTTACCTTCAACTCTGAATCAAAGCCCGAGTTCTCCCCCAGGCACACTTTTCTTTTATTCTTCGCTACATGCTTCCCTTATTGACTCCTTCTGCCAATTAAAATGATCTACCAAACTTCTTTTAATCTACTCAAGCATTTCACTCCATTTCCTGTGACGTGCCCTCTACATCATTCTCGACTGGTGTCGAAGTTTCTAATCTCCTGCACTAGAGATTGAAGGTGGTGCGACCTATGCTGTCTTCTTTTTAGAGTTTTTTATTTATTTATCTGCAACTCTTTCCCTCATTTCCCACACACCTCCTTTCATATTCACAGTATCCTCTAAATCCTTCTCACACAATCTTTTCTAGGTGTTATCTGTGCATTCATGGGGCTTCACTTTCGAACTCTCCTCTGCACTCAATTTGGCACGATTCCCCTCTACTTCTGCACTCAATTTTATTGCGATTTACAAACTTTACCAGTCAAGATGGACGCAGCCTTGTCAATTTTATTTTTATTTTATTTTTGATGAATAAGCAGATATCTATATTAATTTAGAGATAAGAGTACATATTAATTTTTTTTAATATATTATGCCGCTCATCTTTCCCTTCTCACCTATGCTACAACCTTCCACCGCCACTCCTCCACTCTCTTCATGGCACCCCTTTTCTCAAATCTTCATTTTAATCTTATAACCATTGGACGTGGGGAGATGAATGGTCACCAGATTATTCAAGCGCTTCCTCTCCTTATTGGTATATGAAGAACATTGTCATACTTCAAAATTTTAAATAACTAGCACTTGCACCTATAGGAGGGTCAAGGGAAACACCGATAGGAAATTAAAGAAAGATTATAAATGAATTGTACCAACACATAAAAAACACAACATAATCCCTTTGAACAATTTTTCCTATTTATGACGAGTCTGTATAAAAGTTGACCTTGCCTAGGGCCATAATAATCAATGATATGTGCCATGTCTAAAGGTTTGTGTATCAACTTGCCTAACACCTATTTTTGGTGTCAATCCTCATAACATAAAATCAAATCAAACCAATCTACAAGCCAAGAAGTGATTTGCCTCTAGCAAAAGATGAAGGATGGACTATAATTGTAAACCAAAAAGGTGGATGCAATGAAAAAGGTTGGCAAGCTGGAATGGCGCCACTAAAAGACTCACCCTCTATTTCCTGACACCTGTCCGACTGTCAAGCAAGTTGGTACTGTTGAAACATTCCAAAGATCCCTCTAAGGAGATTAGGATACCTAATTTTTATAGAACACCACAACTTGGGACAATTTTTTCCTCATGGATATCAAGTGTGGATCTTGTTTTTCATACATCTTCAAATCATCATAGAAGCTCCTACATAACTCCTCTTTCAACGGAAGACTGGTATTAGTAGTTTTAGGAAGATAAGAGACAACAGTGAATAAAAATCATGCTCTAAAAGCTCTTCGTACTGAGCTCATTGATAAAGGGAAGAAGAGGACGATGTTCAATTGCTGCTTTCATCTGTTTTTCCCCACTTTAAGGTTTACAGGACAAAATTGTTTTATTAATTTGATTTATTTAAATTTCCTTATCTCTATGTTGTTTATGATTGAGCAAACATTACACATTCTAATGCACATACCACATTTGACTACTCTAATATACATTCTAAAACACTGCCATTTGAGTAAGTTCAAGTAGTTACAAAATGAGTGTAATGATTGCCTTTAATTTCCACAAGCATGTTTTGTAGAGAAATTACATAACAACAACTAATACTTTTATAAATAAAATATTAATGCCACTCATTAAAATCTCAGAGCTGAATTTTTTTTTAATGCAATTCTTAGTACTTTACTTGAAATATCAATACTCGGTCAAATATCGATTAGTGAAGTTGAGTGTTTAAACCATAGTTCAAACTTGCAACTCAGCAAAAATCAACATACCCAATTTTGATTCGAACTTGGTGACTTGAAAAAAACTCAGGAAAACATGGCATACACACGTTTCTCTTGTAGACTTGCTAAATACTCAGGACATATTCCAAAATAGGCAGGGAAACACAATTGTTTTTGGTTTGTTTTTTGATACTATAGATTGGAATGATTTAAAGCTTCCTAAACTACCATCTTAAAATGAATTATTTTCAATAGAACAAAAATTCAAATATATTTGTAGTCCATATGAGTGCAGTTTCATATACATATTCAAATTCTTTCATATATAACAGAGGAATTGAAAATTTTCAAATCGCTCATCTGCAAGAGGTAAATTGAATAAGGAATTATACTATCAAGAAAATAAAACTTGTATTTGTTAATAGGCAGGTCATGAGGCAAGAGGGGTGGCCTATTGATGTTGCAAACGTTCACTAGCTACTAGATAAAAATCTAACACAAAAGTTTAGATTTAAGAATACTAACCTTAAGGGTGTTGCACCTCTAAACAACCTAACTGCCTTTTGTTCTCTTTTTATGGATATGCATCTATTTCTTCATGATTGCACTCATAGCTAGAATACATGTTATCGTTTATGAGTACAGGAAGCATTTAGATATTGGAAATAGGTTTATCTAATTTATTGGTACCAAGAGTAATTTTTATTAACAGTATCTTCTTTTGATGCACAGGAATGTGTGGATAGTTGTGCATACATGTATAGATATATATTTTATAATTTACCATAGTCAATGAAGAGTACAGGTTAATCAATATCAACCATATTAACTAAAATAGTAGATTGCATACACAACCCACAACCAACAGAATACATGATAGACCGCTAGGGCTTAACTAAAAACAACGCTTTGAATTACTAAATAAAGTATCATTCCTAGAAGCAGTATACCTTCTATAAAGCATTATAGATTCCCTTAGAAAATACTCTTTACTTAGATCTACCATTTTGTAGCATAATATTGATGTTATTTTGTAATTTGTAAAAGCAAATTTCATTTAATTTGATAAAAAAGGCTGCAGTAAACTGGGTCACATAAACAGTAAATCCGTTAGAAGATAAGTACCAAATGACAAATTAAAACATGTTTGGCAAAGTGGTGGAATGGCTAGGGGTACGTGGTGGTTCTATTTTCCTGAACATGCACAATTGTACATTGGTAACCTCTCCTAGCCAACAAGTGGTTCTTCTACTTTCCTGCGCGTGCATCCCTACGTGGTTATTTTTACACATGTCCAACTTGTGGTATGTAAAAACAAGTTTGAGGCAGCAGAAACATTCCTTTACTCACACTTGAAAGACAAATATTAACTGACAACTAATATTGTTGTTCATTGTGAATAGATTGAAGTAGGAGAAATGGCGCCACAGAGAGCACCAAGTAAAAGAGCAATAAGAATGCTAAGAACATCCCTAGCCCTCTTCAGGAAGGTACTCAACATGTGCTTCTGGTGGTCATGGTATTTAGTTTTCTCAAACGAGTTATGCCTAGCATTGACTTTGTGAAATGGGTTATATATTGGTGCCAGGCTAGTTCTACACAGTGATGATTATTTCTTTATATCTAAACAAGTAAGTCTATGCATGAATGAGGAATTGAAAGTAGATACCTTGCATAACAGTGGGATAATATCAACATATGTTTTGCAAGAAAGATTTGTGTACATTCAAGATAGAAAAAAAACATTCACACAAACATTTTGATTCCTCCTGTGCATAGTGAAATACAATATAGGATAGTCATTTTTCTTATTTCTCACAGTGGTGTAGTTGAAGCATGCAACCTTCAACAATAATCTCCTAAATTGCCATCAGTCTGGGTTAGGTTGTCTCCCATGAAAGAGTGTATAAGCACATCATAAGTCGCCCAGATCAGATCTGCCCCTGCTAAAGAATGACTTCTTGACCGCTCTTGTATGGGGCACTAATTAAATCATGCCCAAAATATTTGTCTTCAGATTAATGATGGGTGGGCGGCGTGTGGAGTATTCATCACGAAGGTCACTGGTGGATTGATGAATACAAATTAGGTGTGAGCAAGGTCAATCAACGACATGCATCAATGGGAAAATCTTCGGAAGGGGGAAATCAAATTGAAGATATTAATGCATTCAACTACCTCTGCATCAACTCAGAATCCAAGCAGCTGCTTAAATGAACTCACAATACATGAAAATTGTTAGGGGTGACACGAGGAATGTTTGCCATTTAAAATGTGGCCTGAATTTTGTACTTGAAAATGGTTTAGCAGTGTGAAACAACAGTTTAGAAGCGTGAGACAGGTTTGTTGTTGATTTGTGGACGGGCAAGTCCACAATAAAAGCCTATTGGCTAATAAACTCAAGAAAATATACCTTTGCCTATAATTGGATGTAAGTGTTGGCTTTTAGTCTTCAATGATTCTTTGTCATAAGAATATTAGATGTATAAACAACAAACCCTTCAGATTGTTCAGAGTGCTATAATGGTTGCTATATCGAGCTACACTTGTCAAAACGACATATCTAACTTTCCTAATGAAGTAGACTGACTCATGGTTGAGAGAATATTAACCTCTTTTCAACTCTTCTACTAAATAAAACTTACTTATACACTTACGATAGACCAATGAAATCGGATAATTAAATCGGAACTAACTTTTACTTTTCAAATCGGAATGAAGTCTAAAATCTGTCTGTAAAAATGCTTTTCATGAAACTTCACTGAAACTCAAAGCTATCATTTTTTTTGGTCGACACAAGATCGCTTGTGAACCCGAATGCTCCTGCATCAAACACACCATGTAAGAAATTTGTGAGCATGGGCTCACAAAGGTGGAACTAGGTGATAGAACTACCCTATGAGATTACACACAACCTCTAGCAAACTTCGTCGCTTACAGCCCGACCTCCTCTACCAATAGCTCGACCTCCTCTTCCAAGTACTTCCTCTCCACCCTACAATTGACCTCTCACATTCCTCTTCTGGTTGCCTCTTGGCTATACATTAAAAGTCACAACCTGCAAGTTCATACACACTGTTTAACGACTATGCCTTTTTTGTCTTCACCTTAAGACAACTATTTCATTTCTCTCTTGACTTCTCTACAACTCTACCCTTGCAACCTCCATGTTGTAATCGTACCTCAATTCTCACAAAGATTCCACTTCGTCTGCTGTAATTTTCCATCACACAACACTTTCCTCTACACTTTCTGCTCTCAACTGTTCGGGACTCTGCTCACCTGCAATGATGCTCTTGAGCTCCTCTCTCGTACTTCCAACTCTGCACCTTCCAATCCTCAACCGCTAAGACTCTCTACACCTGCAATGATACTTTTGGATTTCACTCGCGCTTCTACTATTAACAAGTTTTGTCACAAGCTACCTCACGTTCAACGATTTGCTTGTGCCCCTGAAACCTCTGCTCACTCTCCTCTCCACCCACAGGTCCTGGTGTGAACCACCTCTCTCTCGACATTCTATTTGCACGCTCAGAACCTTTGGCTCTGATACCACTTGATGAAGAAGAAAACACAAATCACAACCCAAATTCACAATTACTCAGATTAGAAAGACTCCATGACCAACAAACACCAAATCGAAAATCACATGTGTTGATGTTAAATCAATTTATAATTGCACAACAAACACTCCAGATTGAAAACAATTAAATAAGTTCATTTATTCTGGCTTCATGAAAATTACATTACAAAACTCAAGCAATTTCATTACCAACACTCCTCTGTTTGACTTCTCATTTATTTTGTATTCCTCCCACTCGCAGCCTCTGCACACGGTCCATCCTCTGTTTCCAATTGATCTTGCTCATTATCATTATTCAATAGCTTCAATCGACCTTCCCTCTGCTCTTACCTTCAACTCTGAATCAAAGCTCGAGTTCTCCCTTAGGTGCACTTTTATTTTATTCTTCGCTACATGCTTCCCTTATTGACTCCTTCTGCCAATTAGAATGATTTGCCAAACTTCTTTTAATCTGCTCAAGCATTTGACTCCATTTCTTGTCATGTGCCCTCTACATCATTCTCGACTGGTGTCGAAGTTTCCAATCTCCTGCACTAGAGATCCAAGGTGGTGCGACCTATGTTGTCTTCTTTGCAGAGTTTATTTATCTAAAACTCTTTCCCTCACTACCCACATGACTCCTTTCATATTCACAATATCCTTTAAATCCTTCTCACACAATCTTTGCCAGGTGTTATCTATGCATTCATTGGGCTTTAATTCCCAATTCTCCTCTACACCGGATTTGACATGATTCCCCTCTACTTCTGCATTCAATTTTATTGCAATTTACAAACTTTACTAGTCAAGATGGGCGCAACCTTGTCAAATTTGTTTTCAATATATTCTGCCACCCATCCTTCCCTTCTCACCTACACTGCAACCTTCCACCACCACTCCTTCACTCTCTTCATGGAACCCCTTTTCTTAGATCTACATTTTAATCTTATAACCATTAGGTGTGGAGAGATGAATGGTCACCATATTATTCAAGCACTTTCTCTCCTTATTGGTATATGAAGAACATTGTCAAATAAACTCAAGAAAATATACCTTTGCCTATAATTGGATGTTAGTGTTGGCTTTTGGTCTTCAGTGATTCTTTGTCATAAGAATATTAGATGTATAAACAACGAACCCTTCAGATTGTTCACATTGCAATAATGGTTGCTATATCGAGCTACGCTTGTCAAAACAACATATCCAACTTTCCTAATGAAGTAGACAGACTCATGGTTGAGAGAATATTAACCTCTTTTCAACTCTTCTACTAAATAAAACTTACTTATACACTTGTGATAGACCAATGAAATCAAATAATTAAATCGAAACTGACTTTTGCTTTTCAAACCGAAATGAAGTCTAAAATCTGCTTGTAAAAATGTTTTTCATGAAACCTTACTGAAACTCAAAGCTATCATTTTTTTTGGTCGACATAGGATCGCTTGTGAACCCGAATGCTCCTACATCAAAATCTAACCCTTCTATATAGTTTTATGAGTGGTCATATGAAGAGGGTGTTGATTATAATTATTCATTGCTCTAAATCAAATGGAGATGAGAGGAATTGAAACTACTAAAAATGCATCCTGGGTCAAGTCCTCACCAAAGACACCTACAAGAATAACCTATACAACTAGATAGTCAAGCATTCAAGCATCAAGTGCTTTGTCTGCCATGGCTACTATACCAAGTATTCCTTTGCCAAATATTTTATTAACTCAACTAATTACTCCCAATCCCTTGACAATTACAAGGACAATAATGTTAAGGTATTTTTTTTCCTATCTATATCGATATCTATGATAAGCTCTCTTATTTCTACTAGTTCTATTAGTGTTGTTATTTCTATTTCTAATGTTTCAAGTGTGCCTTTGTTCAACACCTCAACCACCACATTTCCTACACTACCTAGTTTGTTAGTTTCTACTACGGATCCCAAGCCCTTTTAAATTTCACTCCCATTAGTGTCTTTACTTATTCATTATGTCTTAACAAGCCACAAGTCAATAATTCCCACAACTAGTTTATTAGATTCAACAATGTTAAGCTCCCTATGTCTATATATACATGTATTATTGTATTAGTTATGTCAAAACCTCCAAGTTTAATATAAATCCCTATTTTAGATTCCAGTCTTATGATCTTTATCTCATAATGTTCTAGTTACCTTTGACTCTCAAGTACACCTTAATGATTCTACTATTCTCTCATCAATCAATACTACAACCACTCAAAAGAATTAGGTTACCTTTTAATTTTCTAGTTACCTTTGACTCTCATGTACACCTTAAAGCTTCTACTATTCTTCTATACCTAAATCCTAAGATATATATTGGATAAGGCAGATGACTAAATAGTCCCAACTTTAACAAGATATAGATATCTAGGTTGAGGAGCCATCTATTGAAACTTTTATATGATAGGAAGAGTGAGAGAGTGAAGATATCTCTTAAAAGGAAAGGGAGACAAGGTAACATTTATTGAACAAGTGAAATTGAATAAGGGTAGAATGTAATTGTATCCAACTCACAAAGAAGTACAATTTACAAATTATTTTTCTCAGGATGTACTTACATGGAAGCAAAGGGAATAAGTCATTGAGACTCAAGAGACAAGGTGATCAAATAAATTGGTTTTTTGAGTATGCAATTCACACATATTCAATACAAGAGGATTATATGAATAATAGTAGGTATTTACATTCTCCAACACTAGTTTCAATTTTTTGTTAAACCAATGAAATCATATGGAGGACCCTAAAATGTAATAGTGTCAACTGATAGAGAAGTGCAATTTTCTCAATCTTTTCTTGATGATAGTCATAAGGAAGAAAGGAATCAATTTGTTGAGACTTATAAGAGACAAGACAAGGTGATTAAATAAATTGGTTTGTTGAGTTCTCAATTAATAAATATTGGATATAAGAAGATCATGGAAATGAGTTTGAAGGGCACACAATCTATTCAGAGGGGGGGTGAATCAGTAGATCAAATATATTTAAAACTCTTAACTCAAATGCACATATTAAAGAAATGAAACCTGAATCAAAGCGGATACTAATGATCAAGTAACAACATAAGCACACACATCTACACGTGAGAACACCAAATATATGTGGAAATCCAAGATGGGAAAAACCACAGTGAGAATAGCTACTTGCATCTACTGTCCAAATCCAACCTCATAAAGAAGAAATATACAAGTGAATTTTATAATATGAAGTAGGCCCCAACCTACCAAAGACACCAATACCCTATTGTGTTTATAGGCACCAACCTATTGGAGACACGAATCCGCAATTGAATCAATAGAACAAGTAGAACAGAAGTCCTACCAAATTACATAAATAAAGCTCATGGATCTTCTATTGTAGCCTAAAACATCTCATACATTTTTGGATTGGCTACATACGCTCTTCCACACTTCTTATGATCTTTTGAAAATGGCACACACTTTGAAATGCAACCCACATTAAATAACTCTACCTTCACAATTGTCTCCTTGTATATTCACTTTTTGTGCTTCAAAATATTCACATTGCGCATCCATTTTACTAATGAATATATACGTGACATTGCATTAACACTTCTTCTATGTCATCCAAGGGTTTGCAAATAACCAGGATGATATAAGGTGGAACAAAATTCAAATTTTATGAAACGTGTAACAGGTCGATCCAAAAAAAAATTGTTGTTGCCAAAAGAACATGATATCATGTGCTACCACATGAAACTTATCTAGGTCCCATCTTGACACCACACACAAGATTTGAATTTCACACGCTACTAGTTGTTACCGCACAAGCCTTGAACACCAAATGGTTGAAAAACAGGCACAAAGAACCTTTTGTCACTACAATCTTTTTTCATGTTAAACATATCCTTCATAAACTCAGGAATATGATAGAACTAGTGTAGACATACTCTCCTTTGAAACCGCAAAGCCAAAGTCCATTTCTAAAAGAAATGCTGACCATAATTGTATTGCTAGAGAAATCTCTCTACCTTGAGAGAGCTAAAAAATTCAGATGCAGACTTTTATTTTACCTCTATCATAGTGAATAGATGAATGCATGCTATTGCAAACATACAATAGTCACACACACTTTCGAAACTATAACTAGTAACATATATTTCTACAAATCTCTAGAACTCAAAATGACAAGGGGAATATAATGATAATTCATGTACTACTTAGCCTTACACCCTTGACATAAAGAACTCCTTTGACATCAATGACAACCCCTGCATAATAGAGTGGAGAGTTAGTGAATTAGGAAATGTTTGATGTTATAATCCAATATTTCAAAGGAGTTTTTACAAAGAAGATAAAAGCCTTGAGTAAATATGGAATAAAAGTCACGATTGAATTCCTCATGAAGATAAGATCTGGAATGGAGAGGATGCATAACATTGTCATCATTACCAACAAGTGATCATGGAATTTGTTTGTGAAGATTAAGGAAATGACCAAATCTATCATGTAGATAATGCTAATCAATGAGAACATTTCCATAGACTATTAAGTGTGCATGATCAACTAGGCCTCTAATTCTCTAGTCCAATTCATCATGAAAGAGTTATATATTTAAGATGCGAGGATGAGATGGAGTGCCCAATTTTTCATATCTCTTTATACATACATAATTATGTTGTTTCAATTGTCATGATATTTAATATTTATGTTATAGACTTGATGGGAGTTAACTACCCATAAGTACTTGTTTACTTAAACTTTTGGTTATATAGCCCCGAGTTTTAAACTTGTAAAAAGATTCAATGGTCTATTGGTTTCAATATAATTTTCCGGTTCAATTTTCTTTGTTCTAAAATTTTGCATGGTTCCCAATTAGAGTGCAGAGGATTGAGAAGTAGAAATTTATAGTTCAAGTATAGGCATTTGATGGAACATCAATTATTTGTGTTACTTGTGAATGCTAATATTCAAGAATTGTGCATGTGATTATGGTGGTTCTTAGTGCTAAATTCAATTCATATAATTCCTTCTAAGATCACATCTTTATGGAGAAGTGATTGTGTGCCAACTAGCATTGTTATTGGAGATTAACTAGTTATATTGTTCACTTTGAACCTAACTTCTATCTTCAAGAATACTTACTCTTCTTCAAGATTGTCTTTACACTGTGTTTGTCTTTTGACATTTTTTTTAAACCTATTTATCTGATGCAGAGCACCCGAGCACACACGCAATCAACATCATCCAAAAAAAGATTTATAGATTAGTTTTTCAATTTTAGTTTGTTTGGTTCTCTTTTGACAGGCAAAATTGGATGCAACGTTGGTAGTGGCTTAGTGAGATAATATCCAAGCACATTTAAATACACTCATATTGAAAAAGTTTTGAAGAGCTCCAATAACCGATTTACATGTCGAAGGATGCAACATTTCTAGTTCCCCTTGGTATTCATGAATTTGCACACAAGGATAAATAATTTAAAATAGTTTAAAATGTAAAGGACGTTATTTATTTTCAAGTCCTCAACACTTTCATTACATATGTTAGACAAAATATTTGGAAACATGTAAAGTTTTGAGGAATGAAAAGACAGAAAGAAAGTAGGCACCAGGAAAGAAGACCAAAGGGCGCGCAACATACCGATGATGGCATTCTCTGAAAAGAATTGCAAAAAAAATTCAATGAGGAACTATGTGGGAAGAGGAAGGGAATCGAAGCTGGAGAAAGAAGCCCGATACGAACAGGAAAAGGCAGCTGAAACAAAGAGATGCAGATTTTACAAGCATACAGGCAGTGAAGAGAAAAAGGGAAGAGCAGCGCTTAAGTGGAAAGGAGAAGAGCCCGCGCAGAGGAGAAGTTAGGGGCTGCGTAGAAATTGAGAGGGAGAGAGCCCATGGTAAGGAAGAACAGAGGGCTGCGCACAGATTTGAAAGGAGGCTGCATAGAAGACAAAAAAAAGAAGCAGTAATTAGAGGCGCCAGACCAGAGAGAAGAGAGTGGTGGGCTGCACATAACTTGAGAAGGTGCGTAAAGTAGAGAAGAGATGACATTCATCTAACAAAGGGGCTGCAGTCAGACTTGTGGAGATGACATAGCGAATAAAAGGGGGTAGATTGACGTGAACAGAGAGGAGGTCGGAGGAAAGAGACTGTTGGAAGTGGAACAACACTGAGAGGGGGGGGTGAATCAGGGTTGTTAAACTACTCTTATAAAAACAAAATACATCAGTTTATACAGACTCTTATGTCAAAGCAAAATGCTGTTTGAAAAATCATACAAATTGAAATCAGCAAAAGCATAACCAATTAGAGAGATAGAAGCTTCAGACTATAACATCACTGTTCAAATTACAAAACAAGACAAATTCTTTCATTTTTCAGGAGACAAAAGAATCATAATTTCACCATGAAGCAAAGACAACATATTGTGCAAGAACATGTATCGGAGCATTGACTGACTAACAATTTTCAGTATAAACAAGAAGAACAGATTGAGAAACAAATATAACATAGACACACAGGGATGCCGAGTGGAAAACCCTCCAGGGGTAGAAAAACCACTCCAAATTGCCTTGAAGGCTTTATCTTAAAACTGGATTACATCAATATTCTGAGCACCAACTCAGTTCTTTAAACAACCTGAAGCACCAACTTCAATAGGGGTATCAAAACCTCTTTCCAAACATCTCTTACATGTAGTATTCTCTTGCAAAGTAAGGACCTTACAACTGCACTGAATGTGCAATCCTAAAATCTCCATTGTACAAAACAAAATCATGCAATGATAACAATTACAGTGTAGAAACTCGGTTCATCTTTGTTCTTCACAAAAAAGTTAAACCAAAAACTGCATCTCTGTTTTGAAAATCAGAGTC
The DNA here is from genome assembly GCA_007115665.2 of Sequoiadendron giganteum. Lineage (NCBI taxonomy): Eukaryota > Viridiplantae > Streptophyta > Pinopsida > Cupressales > Cupressaceae > Sequoiadendron > Sequoiadendron giganteum. The sequence continues at coordinate 252,236,533 of CM021106.1, read as the reverse complement.
AGCAAAACAAATCTCTTTTGCTTGGTTTACAAAACTCTTGCAACACAAACATCTCTCTTTTTCATATTGACTAAACAACTTCACCCAAATCAAATCTTTGTAAAACTTTCAACATAATATTATGCTCCTGTCTTTTGTTTGAGTCACACAACATTTTTATAACACAACACACATTTACTTGCTGTTGCTGTTTGAAGATAACAGAAAAGAAACAGTTACATCCGTAACCACTAACCAGATTTTGAAAAATATGAACAGCTTTCAACAAATTCCTTAACAAACAAAAAAACATTTACCCAACAAGGATAAAGTAAATTTGTTTCTGTTTACTCCTTGCTCTTCAAAACTTACTCTCTTAAATACGAATCAAAAAACATCAGAGAGACTTTTGTTTTACCAGAATTGACTAAAAAAATAGCATAATTTTCAACTGCTCATACCAACTAACCGAGAAGAAAGAACCAGTTGCAAGAACTGAAAAAAGAACAGAATACCTGTCATGGCGGCCAGTCACAAAACACCAGATAGTAAAACAATTTGCCAGCAAAATACCTCATCCACTTTTTCGGTTGAGAGATGTCCATCATAGCAAACAAACTCCCAATACCTGTAACCGAAAGATCAATACAACCGAACAAGAGTTTCTTACAACAGTGCGGCTAGGGTTCGGCTGAGTATCACAAAGATAAACACATGCCATAGTGTTACCCTAAATTCTTTACAAAAGAACTTGTTAAACCAAATAACATAATGATAGAAATTCGCTGTATGCAAAGTCAAGTGACAAACTTAACAAATAATGATAGTGTCTTCAAGTCCGTGAACAACAACAAGTGAGTGCAACCGACAACATCATAAGCCTAAGAAAAAGTCAAAGAACCGTCTTAAAACAACTGCCAGCTTGCAAACTTCGTAACACATACACCTGTCCAAAGTAAGCCAAATGTCATCAAGGACAAATGACCTCAACAGAGACCAGGTAGTAGAGAGAATAAATCAGAATCAAGAACCACAATTGTATGTAAAATTTCAATTGGAGGAATAAAATAATTTGTATCTGAGAAGAGTTGTGTAAATTTGAATCAAATTCAATTGCGAAAGTGTTGGTAGTGAAATCATAAGTTGTATGGTCTGTTTGCAATCTATGTTTTGAGTAAAGTTTAATTTGGACAAAGAAATTGGTAGTGCAAATTGTGTCTTTGTTGTGTGATACAGAGGAGGGGAGTACCTTTTGCATCATTATCTTAAAGCAGGATAATAGTGATAATTAGATATTTTAAATTTAATTGTGATCAGATGGGTTCTTAAAGATCTTAAAAATAAATAATTTTAGTGAAATCTATTTGATTTTGTAGATTTGATTATTGTTAAAAAAATCAAAGACAACAAAAAAAAATATGAATCTTGTTAGAAACTTATATAAAGTTCCTTTAGAGTCCCTTAAATATAATAATGCACATAGAATTCTAAGTTGCGCTTTAATATATTTAAGACTTGACAACATAAACCTTGAGAGAAAAAAATCTCTTTCAAGAGAGGAGAAATAATGTTCCTAAATTTTGTATTTCATTTCAACCATGAAAAATTTAACCTTTGTTTACCTAGTTGTGATTGCTTCTCCTTCTCCTTCTCCTCCTCCTCCTCCTCCTTGTCCATCACCACCTCTTGTAAATCCTCAATCACCTAATCTATTCCAACTCCTAGATATCTTCCTCCACCAATTTCATCATCTACCACCCTTTTAGATCCTTCCAAAAAACATCTCAATTTTCCTTCTCTCTACTAATACAAACCTAAATTGGAGTTGTTTCACGTAATGATTTACCTATGTCTAAATTATCCTCCTGATTGAGTGAAACTATAAAGACAAATAAATATGTGACTAAGCTTGTCATGGTTGAACCTAATCCATGACATCCCTTACTACTACAGTACAATCTAAGAAAGCAAAGATAATCTCCTTTGTTTCTACAAATTATCAAGGAATTGGGTATGTTAAAATCGCTACCCTATTGGCAATAAAGACACAATGGTCTTAGAATACCAATTTTTTGGAAGAAAAACTAGGGAAATCAATAAGAGAAGGAGATAGAGAGAGAATGAAAATGATGATGAATTATGTTTTCTATATGATGGACAAGGATAAGGAAACAAAGGCACAACTAAAAGAAAAGATTGGCTTATTGACAATATATGTGCAATATTTGGTTGTACTGGTTAAATCTTCTTCGGTGCTAGTTCCTCCTTCAATCATAATTGTAGATAAAGACTCCTTGCCAATTGTAGAAGCATGCAACAATGTAAATTCCATCAAGGCATGGATACAAAATTTGTTGACACCAAGATCTAATTTGATCAATGAGATAGTCTAATTGCACAATAAGATAAAGTGGAACTTGAACCTTCTGACCAATTAGAAGGTAAATTTGACAAATATATAACACTCTTGGAATGGACTATGTCACATTTTAAATTTATGACAAGAACTAATTTTTCAATATTAGTCTTGAGGGTATTTTTAGTAAAAATATAGTTGAGTACTTGGATTAAATAACACAAAGTTGTGAAATGGACACTACAAATTTTAATGAAGGTAAAGAGAAATTCAAGAAAGCAAAAGGATTGAGCCTAAATTCGATGATACACATTTAAGAATTTATCAAGAAAATCCCTTAACCATTATAATGACCAAGCATAATCAATTTAGCTAAAAATTTGAAGGAATAATCAATAGAGCTTATTGAAGGAGAATCATCCAAGACACTAAGCTTTGATGTATTTTCTACTGCCAAGTTTATCAAATTGTACAAATTGTATAGTGATTTTAAGAAAGAACTAATCAAATATTGTAGGATACCTTCAATAGAAATTGATAGTTAAATTGATCATACAATTTTCCATAAGTATTGAGATGGACCAAATCAAGAAACTACAAGTGAAACAATCACAAAATTACAAAAGAATCATTAGAGGATTAGAGTAGATGATGGATCAAACAAGTCTTCTTGCTCAAAAGATGTGTAGAAGGTCAAAATAACAAGTCTAATTTCAGATGTACTATAATATTATAATAATATGTGATTTTTTTAATAGAACTATTTATTTTAATATTTTAAGTTGCTTTAAAATATAAAGTTCTCTTTCATTCAAAAATATAACTTGAACCCTAATTAAGGGACAATTTATATGTTGTATAAGATTTTTTTATGTTTTATATAGATTGTAAATAAAGAGAAGAAGAGAATTTGGACTCTAATTTTGGGGAAAATAATAAGAATTTAATAGTTGAACCCTATGTCTATAATTTATTCTTAAGGTTCATGTCTTTAAGTTTATTCAATTATATTCTTTCCATCTTTTCTTATAGATTTTGTGGAAATGTTTAATAATCATTAAAAAAACATAAATCTATTTGTGTGTTATTGAGTTGAACTCTATATTTATTCAACTTAATACACATTTCTTCAAGCTTTTACCAATTTTATTTTTACAAATTATAAACCCTAACCTTCTAAACACAATTTTTTCATAGTCTCTATCTATTTTGAATAATTAATTTACTTTTGGTTTTCACTAAGGAAGCCTCTCCTTCTAGCATAGGATATATTTTTATCTCATAATTGTTGATAATTGATAAAATATCAATTTATTTCTAGATAGGAACATGTTTTTCTTGATATATTCACTATGTTTAAAAGGGTTGGTGTCTACATATGTTGTTGAAGAGTTTGGTAGACAAAGAATATCATCCTCTAGTCAAACCCTTGTTATTGAAATTCCAAAACAAAAATTTAAAAATAATAAGTAAATTCATGTAAGAATTCTTAGGAGTGATGGTTTAAGGAGATGATGTAAGGTTGATATTTTGACTATGTCATGGATATATTTTAAATACTTTCTTGATTTTTAAATGACTCAAAATTTGAATTAGTGTTTATTCTTAAATATAACTACCCGCCATATAAATTAACAATTTTTTTGTTTAAGTTAGCTCATAATAGCTAGTTGGAGGGAGTTAGTAAATGTCTAAATTTTAAATTTGAGTTGTAGATAGTGGGATCAATTTTTGTATGCATATTTAACCTAGGACAATGAATGGATACACAAAAGGATGAAACTAGTTCCTAGGGATGTGTATGGATGAAATTATTTAAAGATCAAATTATTTGTTGATCACATGCCACTTATACACTAGTCATTACATTATGGATAACTTGGTCAAAGTAAAACCAAGACAAAAAGCAAAAGAACAAGGTATGCAATTTTCACCAAATTACAAAGGGTATACATATTTAGTAGCATCCATTAAAAAAAAATAAAATTACCTTTTTTTATAATAGACAATCAACTAAAAGTTGTATATTCAAGTAAAAAAAGTACAAATGAAAATTTGAAAGAAAACAAGTATACATATTTTCTATTGAATTAAGTATATATTCTCTTGTACATCAACCTATTAATTATAAATATTGAAAATGCTTTATTTTATGGTAGACTAATTAATTGAGCATAATATTATATTCTTTGATTTTGATTTTGAATAAATTGTTTAGAAATATAATAGTCACAATCATTCATACCATGATATTAATTAAATAAATACTCTTTAATCTTAATTTATAAATTGAAAAAAACCATTTTAATAGACATTAAAGTAATACCAACAAATTATAAAAATGACTAGAAAATTATTTAACCCTCTTAACCCAAAAAAGACTAGACTTTATTTATTTTCAATAAAGCTAACTAATAAGGAGGTAGGAAGTATTTGACAAATAAGCGCCCATGGTTTCTTGGAATAATTTGATTTGATGGTATTTGAATCCTTAATATATCTCCCATAGAAATTAGAACATCTATAAACGTCACCTTTAAATTAATATGGTATAAAGTCAAAAGCAATTATAATTTACGTTTACCGTGGGACCCATAACATAGATATATTTTAAAAAATGGACCGTTGTCCGTAGGTAACATGCAACGTCTCATGTGGACACGTGTACCTTCAATGACATCCTTTGTTGTCAAACTACCCTACCATATGCTTCATTGGCAAGCTATCATATCACGCTTGCATTAGGGAAAAGGGGTTAGGTTTTTGAAAGCTACATTTGGATGTCAACTAAGACGAGATTTAAAATAAAATAAACAAGTCAAAATAGTAATAATGATTTGGATAAATATGAAAAAATTGGAAATCTAGAAAATAAGTGTATATTAAGAAAATCCAGCCCAACAACAAAATAATGTTTTTCTTGATTTAATAAACAAGTTACCTTACAAGAGGGTATATTTATCTTAAGAAAGAAGTTATCTTACTAAGAGGGTATATTTATCTTGATTGAGCACCTCAAATATTTTTATTATTAATGAAAATTAGTATTGCGAGGAGGTGATCTATGGCACTACAAATCTATTGTTTAAGGTTTTAGGTAACATATTTATTTGGAGGAGGAAGTTGCAATTTATCAATATTTTATTAAAAATGAATAGATCAAATCTTATGTGTGAAGTTAGTTAAAGAGAAATTTCATTCAAATTTAAAGATAACGTTTTGAGTGAAAATTTGAGGAAAAAGAGAGTGATAGGGCAAGGAGTTCAATTTCCGTATGTTAGAGTATTATTTAATGTAGACACATCTTTTTTTTATGGAGGTCATCCACAAATTATTTGTAGCTACCCGATATGGGAGCACGAGCCTTCTTGGGCTGAACCTCTTCGGCTAAGAGCCAAGGACTAAGGGGTATCCATTCCGCCAAATTCGCCTGAGGCATGATCTTGGTCTCATCCCTTTTTCAATGTCGGAGCCTTTGCACTCAAGAAGACTTGATCCCTGGTGGGCTCATTTAGAACCTTTCAACTTCACTAGTAGACCAAGGGCCCATTGACTAGACAAATCTTTTTTAATAAGATTTTTAGTCTTTAGATCTTTTTATAGGGTTTATAAACTAATGATGATAATTTTTTCATTTTGATTCATAAGGGAGAATATATAGGCATTTAAAATAATAATATGTTATTCTCTCTTTCAAATAAGATGTATTTAGATGTAAAATTTGGATTATTTTAGTAGAAAATTTTAGAGTGTGTGTTTAATTTGTGGTTGTAAAGAAGGATAAGCAATGAGTTGTACTTCAAAATTATAAATAGTTATTTGTGACTCTTCTTTGGGTTTTCATGTCATTGGAAAATAAAATGGCAATCTTCTTATATTCACTTGATTGCGATGGTAATTTGATGTTCAAATTAAAATCCAGCGAACAACTCTCTAGATGAGGTTACATGCATGTACAAAAGCTTTGTGAGAAGGGCATTACAAAGGAAGAGATATATAAAAATGAAATAGTATGTGTGTTTTATTTATTTGGTTGTCATGTACATGACATACTTTTGAGAAATATGTATGACTACTATCTTTTAATCTAATTATTACTATATACCTTTTTCTAAGCTAATATTACATACGTATAGATTAGATGTCATGTAGGCTAAGAGTAATTACGGAAGTTGAATTGTTTTCATGTGTCTCATTCTCTCAATGGTTGCACAATGTGCTAGCAGATGATTCTATAAAACAAGCCTTGAGGTTGCTACCTAGGTTGCTATAATTACTATATTATCGATATCAAATGTGTCACATGTGGAAAAATATAGTAATAAGCAATGCTAATTAGCCTTTGTGTTTTGAATTGGAGGTTTGTTAAACCTTATTGAAGTTGTAGTAGAAACCACATAAGGTTTGGTAGAAGTATGATTACCATTGATTCCAATCTTGTGTAGAGTGCTCTACGCCACTGTTAGAGAGTGTGCAACATCTATGGAAGATAGATGTATGGTCCTAGTTTTATCACAAGCATCTAGGAGGTGCTTTGGTGTATTGTATATTATGGAAGTGTCATTACAATTATCAGAAGCCATGAAGATGATCTTGGCATTATTGAGGGAACCATTGTTGCCAAATCTTCCTAGATTAAATGGCATCTAGGTCATGTAATGAAATTGCAATAGTATAATAGCTTTGTCAGAATACATAAACCTCATATTGTTGAGTAGCTTTAGATTAGAAACATATGGAACGCCATTTGGATATGTTTACCTTGTAGGTGTAACTTGTGCTTAGTATCTTGTTATTAAGTCATATACTCACCATAACTACTTGTTAGGATTTATTACATTACACATTCTTAGTTTATATTTTATGTTTTTTTTTCTGTATAGCATAGTTGGTAGATAATTAGTAGAACTACAACATTTTTCATCATGTAAAAAATATATAATGGAGCAATACAAAAAATCACAAAATTTAAACTTGGCAATGGTTTTGCGGCATCTAGGTTATCAAAATGGAAGGAGGTCAAAGTAAGAACATTATTATTTATTTTAATAAGGAGAATATATCATTCCATAGCACCCAACAACAAGTGGGCATATCATAAATCATAACATCAATATGCACGCTCAATAATGGGCTATTAACATTAGTGGTTGTTTATTTTGTTGTACATGGAAATAAATCATTTAATCTAATTAAGTTTGTTTTAAACATTTATGGTCTCTAGTTAAATTATAATTTGGAGGATAAATATTTATGTGTTACAGATTTTTGGAAGTAGCCAAAGTGTCATACAAGACTTGTACAATTTCCTTATATGAACATGAGAAGAGAGGATTTCAACTACATTGAGCCAATTTTTAGTTGATTTTCTTCTATTTCATGTACCAAGTTTTGGATATGATTATCAACTCAAAGGAAACCAATTGGTAATTCATCACTTTTGTATGAATTGAATCTTTGCTTCTATAGTATAAAGTCTAAAGTATGTTCAACACAAGGAATTGCATATATTTTATTACTTGGTACATTTTTAATGGTGAAACTTAATTGATGTGTGGGTGAAGTTTTAGGTTTTTTTCCTTCCTAAAAATTATATTAGAATAAAATTGTTGGCTTTATACCAAGCTATAATAGGTAGATTATTTGGTAAAGATGATATGTAAACTACAACGATATTCCTCAACTAGCTTTGTTAGCCATAATCTATTTACATGCTAAAGATAAATGGCTAAGCACGCAGACTACTAATGCACTATCATATCCCTAAGTCTCACCTGAAGAATGTTGAGTCCTCTACCCTCTACTTCTTGCGCATGAGCCACTGCTAATTATTGATCCTATTCATACATACTAAATAATCATACACATGCACATAGATAATACTCAAGCCAATATTATTCCAAAATCTTTGCATTAACCATATAGTTCTCTATTCCACATGTATAATCGCCTCTCCTCACTTATATATTCTTCCTTTTATAGTGTTTTAATATCAATGGTATATATGTAGGTGCCTATCCCCTAACACTACTTAGACCAACTATAGATGCATGCATAATTAACCTTTAAATCATACTTGCTTTAAATTCAATTGCGATTTGTATGGATTTTAAAATACACATAGTCTTTAAATACACTATCTAGATGCTTTATATTTTATTTATACTTGGATGCATACAATATCTATAGCTAGGCACTATTTATGGTGCTTTAATTCAAACTAATATTCCTAAACAATTTGTATTTTTTAATTCCTAAACTACCAAATTAAACAAACTAGAATAAAAAGTAATAACCAAAACATAAAGAAATAAAAAATAAAGGCACTCAATTACACTCGATTTCCTTGTGCAATAGTATTTTACACACCGATTACTTATAGTTTGGCTACAATTACTAAGTACCCTTGGAAAAATCCTCCCAACACAATTTATAATGAGATATAGCCCCTCATTCATGCAACACCAAAAATAATATCCTACAAATTGCCTCTTTCACATTTAGTTTCAACAATAATTCATTCCAGTCGTTAATTGTTTTCTTGTGTCCTCCAAGCTTTGAATCCAATTGGTTTACTTTATTACACATAATTTTATTCAAGGGATTCAACTTCTCATTGTACCTATTTTTATTTTACATAGATTTTTGAACCAATTTTTCAAGAGGCACAAGTCATAGGCTGACCCAATTTGACCAACCAATCAATGCACAAAGATTGCAGGGAAATCAAGGAAAACCCTTATACTTAGCCAATTTCAGATTTTGGTAACTTAGAGGATTGACTAAAGTATGAGGAAAAAAATGACAATCAAAATTCATCTTGAACATAGGGGCCCATTTAATATTTCTCAAATTGGTTATAAACAATGGATGATACAAAGGACCAAGACACACAAAAAATGGAAGGGACTCAAACAAAAAATCACAACATATTTGAGTCATGATAGAGTTAATGGGCTCTACTACTATCATGATCCCCTATCTAATGTTATTAATTAGTTATAGCTCTCACCATCATGAGAGTCAATCAAACTACACAAGGAAGTTCAGTTACAACCAAATAGGTGAATGTGTGTCATTTTATCTATGAAGGGATATGGTGGTAAAGAAAGAAAAAAAAGATCTAAGGTTGAATTTTGGATGAAAAGAGGATAATCCAATAATAGATTAGAAAAATGATTCAAATTTATATTTTTTACAGTTGATTATCTTACAATGGTATTATGAGAAAAGTTCACCTTTTGGGGGGATGTTTTAGACAATTTTAGCAAAACAAAGCCACATTCCATGGGAAGTTTAATTTTAATTAAGACCAATCTTTAAAGTGTAAGAGTCATATGCTAGATTCAAGTAGTCAAGATCAACCACAAAACCAAAAATAGCATTCCACAAGGGAGTAGCATAAAATGAACACTAGATTATACAATGCATGCAAGACACAGTGACATACTTAATGTACAAGAGAAACATTACTTATATAAGCAAGTTCAAAAATAGGACAACATAAAATTATGATGAGTGTCACAATTATATGACACAAGACATAAAAAATAAATAATATAAATGTGCCATAAGTAAACTAACTAGGTGTGAATATAATCCAAGAGAGGAACTTGTTAATAAATAACCCCATTCACATCAATACCCCCCTTAAGTGCAACTTAGGGAGGAAAAAACAAATATAAACATGCAAATATAGGTCCCAACAACAAGGCCTAACGAAGTACCCATGTACAAACATCTCTCACAAATAGAGAAAAAGAGAAAAAACTATAGATAAAAATCCCTCCAAAAGAGAGAAAACATGCAAACAAACATGCAAAAGTGATGGAAGAAAGACTCAACATGACCCCCAAAGGACCACATCCATCACAAATAGACAATCAATATCCTCCCATAGGAGAGGAGAGAGAATATCCATCCCCCCACAAAGAAGTAGCTCCTATGCCAATGGTGAATGCTCAGAGATGAATGTTGAAGATGATTCAAAGCCAAAAAGAAAAATTTCTCCCCTTGGGAAGAAACAAATCCAATGGTGTACGTAGAATAAACTTTCACTCCAAGAAGAACGATAAGGGAAGAAGTGTCATAATGTGTGCCTCTAAAAATTGCTCAAGTGTCCACATGGTGGAATCAAAAGATGTTACAATATAATGAAGTGAAACCAATCCAAAAATTGTGAAGACTCATAAGGAACACACTCTAAAGACAAAGATGATGTGATAGCATGTGTGTTGTAATTATCGTCAAAGAGGAAATAGATATCCTCAAGTGTGTATGCTAAATCTACAACACAAAATAAATCTGTAATACATGTTAGAAAGTCATCCCACAAAGTTGAATCTGAGAGACTATAAACATCTTATAATATGTATATTGAAGCCATAGGAACACTAAACTTTGAAAAAACCAGATGTGGAGGAGATGGAATTTTGGCACAATTCTCAAGAACCAAAGTGAATGAAAGAACACCAAGGTTCAAGTGACCAAACTTCTTAAGAATACAATCCACATTAGATACAAGAGTGTGAATATCAAAGGAACTAAAATATCATCAAGGGAAATATTTGAAAAGATGTACAAACAAAATGCATGATCAACCATCCTAATATAAATAATATTTCCACTCTCCAAGTCTATAATAATCATTGTTCACTAAGTGTAAGCTCTATAGTTCTCTGTACTTCACTATGTACAATCTAATAAATGGAAAGGAAATTGGTTGACAAGGATGGAACAAAAAGTACACCATTGAAAGTGCCTCCTCCCATGTCCATAGATCCTTTCTTATAAAGATGCATATGTATGTTGGTCCCCATCGATATGTGTGGTAAATGACAATGCTCAAATGAAAATAAAATAACCTATGATGAAACCATATGATGTGAAGTTTCAAAATCAAGAATCCATCTCCTTGACTCAAGATTTGTAGATGGAAAATTTGTCTTACCCTTCATCTTTTCTATCCCATTAGCCACATTGATTGTCCTTGACTGTGTAGATGATGATGATGATGTAGAAGAAGAAGATGAATTAGATGAGATTATCGAAAACAAATTGATATTGTTTTTCTAAAGAAAATGTTTTAGCTAATCAATCTATTTTTTAACAATTATGTTTATCATGCTTAATTTTCTTGCAATAAACACATGCGGGTTTCTCCTTAAGTGTATCCTCTTTAGAAGAGGTGGAAGGCTCATTAGATTCTTAGGTTTTGGTTTCTTCTTAACTTTATTTTTAGTTGATTGGGCTATCAATGTTCGAGTCTCGAGAAGTGCATCTAACTTGATACACTTACCTTTCTCTCTATTCAAACGGTCACAAAATAGCTCAAAAGAAGGCACTAAAAAAAAAACACCTAAGACATCCATGGTAGAAAAAAATGTACTATAATAGAAAAATCTGTCATTAGAGAAACAAACACCAATAGAAAAATAGATAATGTATTACAATAATTTTCTTTAGAGCCTCCCAAATATGATTTATTACTAAAATTGAAGCCCCCTTGATAAAAAGAAACTACCAATTTCCATAATTTTCTCTAGAAATGAGCCAAAGTACATAAAATGAAATTAAACTAAATTTCTAATATTTGAGGTAGAATCTGAAAAAATCAAATGTATGGTTTTGTAGTGCTCAACAATACCTTTCCAATACTTATAAGAAGTCCAAAATCAAATATTGTGGGTGCAAGATATGGCTTATCAAAAAAGGTGAGCAACTATGGACTTTAAACTAAAATAACAAATACAAATAGATTTTTTTTTTTTAATGCCTATATCACTATGAAGTGGACAAAACCAATTTTTTAACACCTATAAAAATGTGAAAAGCTATCTCCTTAGCAAAAAATTATGCTTTGTCAAAAAAATAACTTCCTTAGGCAAACAAAATTTGGCCTCCTACATTGTTGTGACAACAAGAGGGTAGCACCAACATCTTGGGCAGTGCACGAGTCATGGATCTAACCACCCAACAATGACACGATCAAAGTAAGTTGAGGCAATGTGGAGGTCATTGTTCAACAATGAGTAGGTAGTAGAGAAGTGAGCAATAGTGGTTGCACTACCCACCAATTTAGGCCTTACTAGCTAATAAAAACAAGGGTTTCAACCTTTAAAAAAATAAAAATTGACCAATGATATGACAATTATACCTTCAAATGATGTATGTAAAAGAATATTCTCTTCAAGATCTTAATTTCTTACCAACTGATATAACACTTTTGACTAATAAAATTGATGACTAATGATGGTACAATCGTATGCATTTTTTTGGCTTTGTACAGTCATAGATTTTTGTGATCCTAAATATGTCAAACTTATAAAATAGAAAACAAATTCCTAGATCCAAAACTCATCAAGTTATATATTGATTTATAGGTTTTTGGTCCTACTAGAGTCAAAGGTGTAGTTTGTTCACACTAGAAGGCATCTAACAAAATTTTCTATTGAAAAACTCTCAAATTGAGGAGCTTACATATACAAGAGCTCTGAAAGAGCTAGAGTCCCTGCCTAAGGGAATAACCATGCTTATGCAAATTTGTAATTGATATAGTTTTATAATTTTTTATGTGTATATAGCTATATGTTTTGTGTGTTGGTGACTTTGATTACATAGCATATTAGGTAGTGTAGACATGAACTTGTGATTTTGTTTTAATAGATTGAAGTGTGGTTGGCATCCATGCATGGCAGAGAAAACATTAATTGCATTGTTAATGGTGGCTAACAGAGAAGTCAAAATTAATGGATTATGGTGTTAAGTCTTTAACTCAACAACAAAGATTAACCCATAAAAGCACTCAATGATAGGGAACAACAAATATAGGAACTTACAAAAGTTTTTTTTTTTGCTTCCAACACAATAGCTATAAACCCTCTCAAGAGACACAAATTTTACCCTTATTCAATGTTCTAAGCAAATGAATAAGCAACACAAATAATCATTTGCTTGATGGACTCAAAACTCAACACCATAATCCATTAATGGCGGTTGCACTTGAATCTATTCACAATAAATGAAAATCAGATCTAAATAAATGCAAAATGTGCTCGTACACACAAGAACCTTTTGCTTGACAGCCATAAAACTTAAAACCATAATCCATTAATAGTGACTGCACTTGAATCTATTTACAATAAGTGAAACTTATATCCAAATAAACACAAAATGTGGTCATACACACAAGGCACGTGAACTACTATCGACAACACAATGTGTCCATAGAAACATTTGCAACAAGGACATTGTATAGCAACAAAACATTAGGAATTGATAATTTTTTCCTTCATTGCTCCCAAGAATAATTTGCAATTGGAAAAATACAAAACCAAGAACAAAATATCAACTGCCAATGAGAAAATTGCAAAAAAATAACACAAACTTCATTTTAACAGTTCCAAATACACATCTTCAACAAAAGTCTTATCCGTTCAACATATGCATGATGTACATGCATCAAAACATCCACGGTACATCAGATATATCTTGAATAGATAGACATCTTTCAATGTCTATCACTATTTCATGAACACACAATTAATTTGGATTGAAAAAAATACAAAACCACGATCGAAATATCAAAAGCCAATTAGGAAATTGCAAGAATATAACTCAAATTCCACTTGAATAACGAAGATGCTACAACAACATATCATTTGCAATTGGGTAAATTCAAAACTAGGAGCAAAATATCAACTGCCAATGAGACAATTGCAAAAAAAGCCCAAACTTCATTTTAATAGTTCCAAATACACATCCTGAACATAAAACTTATATGTTCAAGATATACACGATGTCCATGTATCAAAACATCCATGATACATCAAATATATGTTGAACACATAGACATTTTCAATGTCTATCTCTGTTTCATGAACACACAATTAATTTGGATTGGCAAAATACAAAACTACGAGCAAAATATCAACAACCAATGAGGAAATTGCAAGAACAAAGATTAACCCATAAAAACACTCATCGATAAGGAACAACAAAAAATAAACTATTGCAAAGATGTAAAAAACTATGAAATTACCAGTGTAAAAGATATAGGAACTTACAAACGCCTCCTTTTCCGCTTTCAATACCATAGATACAAACCCTCTCAACACACACGGATTTCACCCTCATCAAACAATCTAAGCAAATGAAAAAATTGCTCGACAGACTTAAAACTTCACACCATAAGCCATTAATGATGCCTGCACTTTAGTCTACTCACAATAAATAAAAACTAGGGACTAATAAATACACAATGTCCTCGTTAAAATGCCATGTGTCGACAAAAACACTGGGTGCAAAGACACGACTATATCAAAGAACATTACAAAGTCATGAAATATTTCCAATAGCAACAAAACAATAGGAATTGATTAGATTTTTCTCTTTCTTGTACCTTGAAAATAATTTGCAATTAGAAAAATACAAAACCACGAGGAAAATACCAACCAATGAGAAAATTGCAAAAAAAATGCCAAAATTCCCTATTAATAAAATAATCCCACAAACTGTAGCATAAACATTAGTAACACGGTTTTCAACGAATGCATTAATAGGCATGAGCGCACCGAAAACATTAGTCTCCCGCCTTAAAAGGCAGGGACTTGTTGATGGTCACAATAACACAACGTTAAACAAAATATTTCTACTCTATTTTTCTTGAAAAAGATAACTGATCTAAAACCACATATCTTCCAAGGTCTCTATAGTTGGTTCTCAACTGTGATGTCTTGTTCAGTAGTCCATGCAACCGTAATGTTCAAGGGGCCTGCTGGCAGAGGATACAAATTGCATAATACAACTTATTCTAACGTTTAGGGGGTTGTAAATAAACAAAAAAAGATAGAACAAAGCTTAGAATAGCAAGTCATAAATGTAAATTCCTTTCAATTCAGACATACAAATTTTGTAATGAGTATTTCTTTCAAACCACAAAACGATACAATCCACAGAATACTCTGTACCACTGTATGCATTCATAGTGCTAATTAAGGACGTACAATCTTTCATCATCATCAAATTTGAAACCAAACCAGAACATATTACCAACTCATTACCAAAATTCATAGATCAACAAATATAAAGAACTTGCATTCACAGATAATTCAATGAAATAGTCTTAAATTCAGAGTCTTCTATTGATTTTTCACCAAATAGAAACATTTATGCACAACATTCACTGGCATACGAATGACTATGGTTCATCAACATTATCATTAAAACTAATTCAAAAAATAACATAACTATATTTAAAACTTGTAAAAATGTGTCCAAGTATCTTTGCTTAAACTGTGAAAAAACCTGAAAAAGTTGTAAACTATCTTAGATCTCCTTTAGGTGGCTAATCTTGCTTCAATGAGCTAACCTTTACAAAGTGGAGAGAAATTCTATATATAAACTTGTTTAACACTAATTCCTCTCATCAAAAGTCTAGATCCACAAATCATGGGACGACTGGGGCAATGTAGGATGAGTGTCCATTTTGATCTTCAGTTACTAGTTGAGGACTCCTTGTTAAAACTCACATTCAAAAAGAGGAAGGTGGAACTGCTAAGATCTTTAGTTGAATTCATATCACCTTCCTGCAAAATAGGAAAGAGATATGTCCAGCAACCCGTGCCTTCTTGATGTTGATCTGGAAAAGGGACATGTGCATTACAACCTTAATCCTGTGTTTTCTGCTCCAGTATGTACTCATCATAATTGGTGATCACTTGTTGAAGTACATTTGTATCCAGCCCATCTACCCAACTATCTTCAAACTTTATTCTCTTCAGTTCGACAAAGGAAAACTCTTTCATATCTCCTAGTTTAATGAGCTCCCTTTTGGCAGCTTTTATCTCTTCCTTAACATCCATAAGCCTATCCATCAAGAGGTCATCGCCATCATCCCCCTTTTGCATTATCTCTTCAAATCTACCACTCCATTTTTCCTTGAGTTTATCAAGGAGGAGGCCGTCTTCCATAGGATGTCTTCATTAACAAGTATGGCAATACTTGCTCCCAATTCCTCAACCTGCTCATTAAGATCCTTCCCAACCTATTGCACCTCATTTCTGTGCCCACAGATGAATGAAGATCAAAACCTAATGATGCTAATGGTCTTTTCAACAAAGTATGCATTATCTTCTTCCAAGATGGATTGTTCCAACAAAGTTTGCTTGGGCAGCTTATTAATATCTTTCAACTTCCTTGCATGCTCTGCATATTCTTCTTTGTGTTTCTCAAGAGTTTCAGCATGTGTAACCATGTCATTAACCAACTCTAATGCTCCTTCATGAGCTTTGCAACCTTCAAATAGCAAATCTTCTACTTCTTGATTTAGTCTAGCAATCCATCTGTCCATCATTCCCACCTTATTCTTCATTTCAATCAAGTTGTTGGTATCTTTCTTGCTCAGCAAAATTGGTGTCTTAGGAGTAGCAAACTGTGAAGAGATAGGAGAAGACAACTCTTTCAAAAACTTATGCAATCGATCCACCTATGACTTAAGCTCATCTTTCTTTTGCTTGTCCTTGACCATTCTTGATTTGGTGGAAGAGGCTACAATATCAATTAGGTCCATTTGTTGGTTTCTTGTAGGCCTTCCTAGATTCACCATACCTAGTTGATAATCACTTAGTTGCATTTCTTTTTTATCCTTATCAACCATTGGAATGACACATTCAGCAACAATCTCTCCGACATCCGTTAGTCTAGTGGAATGAAGAACTCTAGCCCTTTTCTTTGGACTCTCCTTTTCAATTTCTTTTCTTACATCATCCCAATTAAGGGGTTGTGGCTGCACTACCTGTCTCCTCTCTAGATTAAGCTTTAGTCATGTCAGGGCAGCAAGGGGAGTTACCACTTGAGTAGAAGAAGAAGTTGCAGGAGAGAGGGGTTGCCAAAGTACTGCCTTGGGTTGAGAATCAACTTCTTGTTGTTTCTCCTTATCTTCCTTTTCCTTCACCAATTTGTCAGCTTCAACTTTTGCTTCTCTTTCTTGTTCTATCTTGGCCAACCTTTCTTCTTCCAATCTCTTCTCCTTCAATAGCTAATCTCTTTGTTTCTCTAATTCTTCTACCCTTGCCCATGCCTTGGTTGCCTCTTGGTCAATTTTAGCCTGCTCCTCTTCTTCTATTCTTTTTAACTCCAATTCTTCTTCTTCTTTCTTCCTTCGAGCCTCCTCTATTGCTTTAAACTTGGCTTCAAGGGCTTCTTTTTCTTTTCTTTGTTGAGCCTTCTCTTCTTCCAGCTCATGGATCTTTTGTAACAAAGCTAACTTGTCTCTCTCCTCCTTAGCTTTCTGCTCTATTTCCCTTTGTTGCAACAAAAGATCCTCTTTCTCCTTTTGTTGCCTTTCCAATTCTTCAGCCTTTGCTAAAGCTTCTAATTCTTGTTGTTTGGCAAGTATATCAACTTTGGCTTTGGCCTATGCTTCTCTTTGCTTTGCCAGTGCCTCAGCTTGTGCCTTAGCATCTGCCTCTTTCTTTGCCTCCTCGAACAACTTCCACTGGTCCTCAGGAGTTAGAACATGCTCAATCCCAATATCTTCAATATCAACAATAGATTTAGGTACAAGAGGCTCATTATCAGATTGAGTGGCCTTTGAATCAGAATTGACATCATGAATTTCAATTTCTTTTTCCTTCCCCTTCAGAGTTTCTACTTGCTCATGGAGACTACCTGCGGGTACTTCTCTGCTAGGTTCTTGAGTGAGGGAAGGTTGAGAAGAGGAACCTTCTCCAACCATTGTGGTCCCCATGCCTTGTGATTCATGGACTTCCTGGGCAAGTACCTCTGGAACAGTATCTCCTCCAGAGATAGGAGGTAAATACTCCAATTGTTCTTTAGGAGATGCCCTCCTCTTGGTTCTCTTGTACCCTTGGGTAGCTCTGACCTTTCTCTTCTTTGAAACTTGAGCCTATGGCTCCTTTATTCTCATGACCACCATTGGATACTTCTATCCATCACTATTCTAGAATTTTTTTTATGTCTATGAATTCTTCTTCATCCCAATTGATGGGGGCCAGGTCTTTAGTACCAATCTTTGTTACTTCATACACGGGGTCCAAAGTTACACCATCATCTGATAGTGTATCAGGAATGTCTTCCTTTACCCCGTGCTCAATCATTTGAGGGATGGTAAGTCTTTCATAGCTCCTTCTTCTAACATCATAGTCATCATGTAAGTCAATCCAAAAATCCTCTAATAAATTATAATGTTTGTAAAAAAGAATGGGATTCAGAGCATTCATCTTATTCCCTGGATCAAAGTGTTTTCGAGATGTATACAATCCCAACTTCAAATAGCTCAACTCCTCACATACTGCCTTTGCAACTATATTGTGAAGACAACAATATTCCCCCAACTTCATAGGGAACTTGTGACATCCAGGCTTATGTTTGATGGCAATTTTTGCATTGACTCCTAAGGCTTGATATATAAACTCCATAAGGACTATCTTATCACTGCAACACCTTGGGAGTAGATGACGATGACCATCAAATCCAACCAACTTGAAGTATGAAAACTTGGGATATTGGATATACCAATGTTCCCATTGAACTATGAAGGCCATGGCATCTCTACTTAACTTGAATCTAGCATCCCTTGTCAATCGGTTGATGCTGACATAGATGAATGCATCGTTAACCCTTTTGTGGTGTAGCTCTGATGTTTGCAAAGTCAATTGGTCATAATGGTTACAAACCTTTTGTTGTACTGGAGCTTCTCCCAACACTCCTACTACATTCAACCCGGGAAAGATACCCATCCTTGCAACAACATATATGACATAAGAAGTCATAAAGAAGGTCTTTGTTTCCCTTACATTCAACATTTGATTGTGCAAATTGTCAGATAGGATCATGCACCAATCAAATTGCTGCCTGCCATCAAAAATAGCTTCCATGAATGGGAACATCCATTCTTTGAAGCATGCAAAGTCCTTCTTACCAAATACCCTAGAAAGCATCAAAATCAAGTCATCCAATTCCTTATTGAAGTCTCCTCTTTTAGGCTGTTCAGGCATCTTAGTTAAGGACTTCTTCTCGGTCCTCAACCACTTCTTGTTCATGTGGGATCTGTTGACTTCTTTATTCTTATTGAACATTTTTAATGCATCTACTTCAATCACCTGCCTGGGGTTCCTTGGAGTGGGTGCATTAAACATGTATCTCATCATCTGTGGGGATAGATCAATTATTACATTTCCTTGTTGATCCATGCATTGCCTTGATACAGGATTGTAAGCTCCTGTTGTAGTCAAGATTAGCTTCGGGCATTAGACTGTCAAAAGGAAGAGTGTAACATGAGCAAGCCCCGATTGGACTATTCTTTCTGTCCTTCTAGTCACTTCCTTTGAAAATATTTCTAGAGTCAACTCCTCATAATTGAAGGATCCCAAGTTAGTATCTGTAATATCTTACCATCCTGAATCTAGCTTGCTAGCTGTGGGAGTGGGATTCTGATGTTTATATTTCAAAGTATAAGGTAGTTGTTCCACCTTTATCTTCTTAGGCTTCATCTGTCTTGAACTCTCTGCAGCTTGGCCCTCCATTTGTGAAAATTCTGCAGATACTCCTGACATTGTTTATTCTTACAAGATAACCCTGGATTAGATCAATATAGAACATGAAAATCAACATTAGAGGACTTGCCCTTCATGCTACCCTATCCTTCCCTAGGTAACCTCTTGCACTTAGTGAAATTTTAGGCTCATCGGAGGTGGAACCAAGAAAGAGATCAATATTGGAAAGCTTCTAGTGTTGGCGGGATCGGAATCGGGATCAACATCAAAACCGGGACCGGGATCGGAACAAAATCCGGACCCGAAACCATCACCTAGTTTCAAGTCTGGTTCCCACTCCAGTTCTGGTTCTGGTTTCGATAGAAGATATGGACGTGAAAGGGAATCAAGACTTTCAATGGGAGCGGGCTTGGAATCGGCCCTGAAGTTTTACTCACACATTTACAAACCGAGTTCACTCCAGGCTCCGCTTCCTCCTGTCATCATTAGTCATGGCACCATCTTGATTAAGCACTCATAATGATTTAAAATGAGGTCATACGAGGGGCCAGGGAGGCTTAAAATAACAACATGAATCAATCCTTCATATGATCGAGAGAACCACCAACTAGGGCACAATTTTATAAAGAAATAATGCGCAAAACCCTAGCTTACATAACCAATCGACTTAGGAAATTTAGGGCATCAAGAACTTAACACGGAAACCATCGAGTCGACACACGAATAAGATGGGAGGGGTCATTCAACAGATCTAAGATCCTTTAAAATCCCTCAAATCCCTTCGAAGATGAAACCCTAACAAAGCCAGGGCACGGTTGTATGAACACGACTTAACACGAAAACGACTGCAGCGAGCAAAACAAACAGGAAAAGACAAACAAAAAACAAAAAATGAAAGGGAAAGACAAACCAAAAAGGAAAAAAAAATGAAAACAAAACACAAAAACGAGCGAAGATTCACGAGAAATCTCTCACAAACGCACGAAGGACATAACAAGGAACAAAAATGAGAAACAAAATGCAAAATGAAGCGAGGGAAAAACCCACCTACCTCAAATGCTACCCAACAGGATGAAACTTGATCCCAATCCGTGTGCAGATGCTTGCTTTTTGACCAAATCGTGCTCCTCCTTTTGTGTCTTGACTCTGGTTCGCTATCACAGTTTAGACAATAATAATGAGCAAATTAACCTTAATTAAGGTTTTGAATTCGATTTCGCACGTTTGGAGGGCTTGCAATTAATGCTATTAATATTGTTGGTTGGACGCAAAACCAAGGTGGTAACAAGCACAAAACTATTGTGCAACTGAAGTAAAGCGGGAGAATAGACGAGTAGGGATGGGGGCGAGATCGGGATCGGAACCGGTCAGGGAACTTTCACAAAGTTCCTAGTCTAGTTTCGGTTTCGGTTCCAATTCCGCCAAAGACATAGAAAAACGGAACAAACGAAAAGGAACGAGAAAGACAACAAGGTGGGATTGGGACTAAAGGAACCGAGCCCAAAAGAAAACAAGCAGACATAACGCAAAAGGCGGGGGCAGAGACGAAACAGGAGCCGAACTTGGGAAGTTTGCGACATTCTGAGTTCAAGATCTGATTTCGCCAAAGACGAAGAAAAACGAACCACGATAGAAGCGGGACCAAGGCGAAACAAAGAAAAATGACAATAGCAAAAGGAAACAAAACGCAAGCAGAATCATAACTAAATCCTGACATGGAACCTATGCAAGTTCTGAATTCAAATTCGGTTCCGGTTTCACCAGAGACGAAGAAAAACGACAGACTTAGGAGAAAATAACAACTCCTAAGTCCCGAACGAAAACACCGAGGACAAGAAACAAGGGGGACCCATTTTGACCAAAGTTAAGATGGGGTGGTTATGCAAGGAATAACATGACTAATAAAGCTTTAATACTATGTCAAAGTCACATAATAGACTCAAACAATCAAGATGACCTACAAAACCAAAAATAGCCTTCCACAATGAAGTAGTACGAAATTAATGCTATATTATATAATGCATGCAAAATACAATGGCACACAATATCATACAATGAGATATCATGGCATATAAATGACGTATAATGACATACTTAATGTACAATAGGAGCCTTTCTTATATATGCAAGGTGAGAGATAGGACAACATAGGCAATCATATGACATGAAACAAAAGGTAAATGACCTCAATATGCCCTAAGTAAACATAACTATCTAGGTGTGAATAAGACCCAAGAAAGAAATTGGTTATGGAATAACCTCATTTAAACCAACATAATAGAGAAGAATCAATTTTATGAGTAATATTAGACATATCTTATGCCTAAAAATATGACATTTTTTGCAAAATAATGAGATTTGTGATAATTGATTCCAAAAACAATTTTTTATATAGATGTATAAATTTTTAGAAAAAGGTGTGTTGTACACCTTGCATAATGTATTTAATGTAATTATTCTTGGGGCCACTTTATGTTGTATGTAACATTGGGACATAAATTAAAGTTGCTAAAATGTAATTATTTAATATTGGGGAATTTTTTTTTACATAAAGTACCCAATATTAAATGTGGGAACATGGTTTTGTAATCTCATAGTTTTAAGTCACATGGTTTTGTGTAATACCACTTGGTGGTTTTGTGGGAGCTTGTGTCTATAAAAGCAACCACAAGGGTCGTTGTTTAGGTGGGTTAGCTTACAAGTTAGCTCTGATTAGCATTTGTGGAGGTTTGAAGCATGGCATGGGATGTGTGGTTGCATGCTTGTTCACATGGATTGCATGGAGAGGGCTTGTTGCTTCAATGGTGTTCATAAAGACTCTGAAGATGTATTGTAATCTTTATTGTTGAATAATACATGAGAGCTGGATGTTTTTGGAGGTTAGGCTTTGCCCTCTTGAGGGTTTTCCCAAGGTATATCTTGTGTCATATTTTCATGGGTATGTTGTCTATTCTCTTGCATGTGGATTCTGAATACTTTGTTACATAGATTTCTCTTTTGGTTATGTGGAAATTATCTTTAAATGGTTGCAAGTTTTCAACATAAATATTAAATATAAATGTATAAACTTAACCAAATAATCCTCGATAGAAAGACATGTATTATAACAAAAAGAAGTCAAATTTGTCTCTATTTGCAAAGCATAAAATTTGCTAACTATACCATATAGATCTTTGAATTTATCCAATGCCTGCTAAGGTGTTTTATAATCTTCAATATGAAATAAGTTGTCAAAAACATGTAAAGCAATCAAATCCATAGCCTCATCAAGTTTGTTCCTATTAGTAACTCTCTCATACTCCCCACTAAAATCATGATGTGCATCACCCATTGTAGACCATAAACCTTTACATAGGAGTAATCATTGCATCTTTGGTTTCCATGTGTGATAATTATGAAATGTGAGGAGCTCAAACGAATTGAAATATGTCATTAGAGAAACAAACACCAATAGGAAAAATACATAGTGTACTACAATAAGCTTCTTTAGAACCTCCCAAATATGAATTAATATTGAAATTGAAGACCCCAACAAAAGTAACTACCAATTTCCATAATTTTTTCAAGAAATGAGCCAAAGTACATAAAATGAACTTAAAACTAAAATTCTAATATTTGAGGTAGAATCTAAAAAAATTCTTATGAATGGTTTTGGAGTGCTCAACAATACCTTTCCAATGCTTATAAGAAGTCCAAAATCAAATACTGTGGGTGCAATAGATGGCTATCAAAAAATGTGAGCAAATATAAACTTCAAACTAAAATAACAAGCACCTGTAGAAAAAATAGATGAAAAATATACCATTGTGAAATGCTCGAAAGCAACTTTTTGACACTTGTAAGAATGTGAAAAACTAACTCCTAAACAAAAAATTATGCTCTATAAAAAAAATCTCCCTTAGGAAAATAAAATTAGGCCCCCTACATTATTGTAACAACAAGAGTGCATCGCCACCATCCTAGGTAGTGGGATTAGTGTTGGACCTAACCACCAATAATGTCACAATTAGAGTAGTGTGGGGCAATAATGGTTGCACTACCCATTGATTTAGCCCCTACAAGCTAATACAAACCAACAACTTTAACCTACTGGTGAACAAGGGATTTAGCCTTCTTTTTTAAATACCAATCGATGATGTTATAGTTATAGCTTTAGATGATACTGGTACAAGAATATTCTCTATAGAATTTTGATTTCTTATTGACCAATAAAGTGCATGTGACTAACACAATTGATGACTAATGATGGTACAAACGTATAGATATGAATGGCTATATACAATTGTATAGATTTTTGTGATCCTAAATCTTCCAAAACCTTAAAAAATAGCAAAAATAGTTTTTAGATCCAAAATAGTCAAGTTTACATGCAAAATACCATGGCAGATTAAATAATACATGCACATGGCATATAACGACATACTTAATGTACAAGAGGATCCTTGCTTATGTGTGCAAGGTGAGAGATAGTACAACACACAATCATATGGCATGAGACACAAAAGGCAAATGACCTAAATGTGCCCTAAGTAAACATTACTAACTAGGTGTGAATATGACCAAGGAGAGAAACCAGTTACAGAATAACCTCGTTCGCCAGAGAGGAAAATAAATTCTACAATTAAAATTAGACAAGTCGTATGCCTAGATATATGAAATCTTTTGCAAAATTATGAGATTTGTGGATAGTTGATTACAAAAACAATTTTTTGCAACAAATATATAAATGTCATGTATTTTAGTTACATTCTTGAACTCAATTTTTAGTCAAATATAAATTAAAATTAGAAAAAAAAAACATTAAGTATAGATATATATACATCATAGATTCATTTATCCAAATCCAACTGATCAAAAACCCTAAATTTGAGAGATCCATCTTCATAAATTCTTACAAGTTCCTCTTTTGACATGAACAAGGGTTTCAAGCATGTAAATCAATTTCTCAATTTCTTAGTTTTCTAAAACATAAAATCAGAAATTCTTCACCTTCCAAATTACCCAACAAGACTATGAAAAACAATTCAATTTCAATCTATTGAATTTATATTTTTCTCCTGTATTTTTCTATGTTTCTTCCTATGCAAGAAACCTTTGCTTTCTCCACTAAATATTGGTTTTAAATTCATAGCTTTAGTCGTATTTGATAGAGTTTCTTTATCACATAATAAAAATATATGAGCATCGAACTCGTTCATAATTGATTTTCTCATAAATCTAAAAGGTTCACATTTTCATTATCAATGTGTTCTTTCACAAGAACTCACATAAATTTTATACAAATAAAATACATCTCTTTCAACACAAACTCCTAGATTCATTATTAACAAAAAAATAAATCTTTGCAATAGTGCTTCATGATCTAGAATCCAACCTTAATCACTAGCAAATTGAAAAAAATCACTTTGTAAACGCATCCTTGATTTTCTTAAAAAACACTTGAATTTTCAAGCACTTCTAAACCTATGTTTTTCTTTTGAAATATAAAAGATCCTACTAAAAAATATTTTTAAAAAAACAAAACATAATTAAAATTTAATAATAATACTCTTTCATTTCAATTCTTTAATGATAAAACCTAAAAAGTAGATATTATTATTTAGTTTCCTATTAAATAAAATCAATTAAAAAAACTTATTTTCCTTTCATGCACATCTTTGTACTAAAGCATGCATTAATAAATGTGTTTTCTCAATTTAGTTTAGATTTAAAATATGTTCTCAACTAATTTTAGTGAAATTTCTATCTTTACATCACAAATAGAAAATAAATAAAATTAAATAATCTTTTCCAAAATCATAATAATGCAACTTGCACATTCAAATTATTTAAATAAAACAAACAATTTTTTTATCTGATTTATTTTCATTTTCTATAATAATAACTAAATCTTATTCTATGCACTTATAAATTAACCAAGCATTATTAATTTGGTTAATTTGATTAATTAAATTCATTCACACAATTGGACCATATGCTGATGTACTTCACTACCAAGACCTAGTTCACCTTTCTAGTTATCTATTTATATCACACACCTCAACAAAAGATACCTTAGTGGCACTATTAGATAATCACAATAATTCATAATTGGCATTTCAAAAAAATCATCAAAAAAGGTCAAAATGAAGGATGATACATCTTTTTATAAGACAGATAAATAGGTGTATCATAGATGGAATCGATGGAGCTTACCTACAAACTAATTAGTTAGAGCTTCACAATCCTCTTTGGCTGAGGCCTTGACACTGTTAGAATACATATCTTCACTTTAAGGATGAGATCATCCAAACTCTAGGTTACACTACTCCAATTGCCCTACATTTTGAGGGTCATTTTAGCACAATTTGATATTTGTTCACCCCTTTTAAAACTGGTCAACATACTCCTCAAGAGCACATACTTCCGTAAATTTGTTTGATGGACCCCAAAACTAAAGATCATTTTGTTTGTACATATTCTCCTTAATATGAGATTCAAGGAGATTTATTTGCTTCTTCAAAGACTTGTATCTTTTTCAAAACCTTATGGCTTACAAAAATTAAAGATGCTTAGCTCTTTTCTTTCAAGAAATGTTTCCACAATGCTTTATACTTAAGAAATTGGTTCTTTCATTTACATAATTTCTTCTTTAGGATAGAGTACAAAGCAACCTAAAAACAAGCCTTTCAATATGAAGAAACTTGTGAAGAATCAAAGGGTGTGATTTTTTTCATTTCCTTTCTTTTACTACTTATTTTCATTCCCATTTGAATTCATTAGAATTGTCATTACACTTCTGAATTTTTATTTTTTACATTGATACTTTTTGAATTCCATAAATCTTTTTAACCTTCCATACACATTATCATTATCTTTTCTGATAATATCTACTTCTAAGATTACATCACAATCCCCACACACTTGTTACTACATGCCAATAGAACATAAAGCATGATGGAAAAGCCTTTAAGTATCTGCAAGTTATTATTCATTAGCTACATTCATTTCCTATTCATGCAAAGCCTTAGAAATCTAGTTGAGTGGACAATTTAGTCACTTTTTAAATTCACTAATCTTTCGTACGGTAGCACCATTTTATTTGGTTGCATCCAAACATTTAATTTCTCAATTGGTAGGGGTAAAGCAAGTTCGAAGCAAATCTTGAATTGGAGAAAATCTAAGTTTACCAAATACCATGCAGCGATTAATTGTGCATACCTAATATAAAAAGAAAATAGTTATCAAATTGTATGGGGTTGAGCAAAAGCTTTAAGAGTTTATTTAATCAAATATAGACTAGCAACATTTCACTTGACTAGGTCCAATCTATTTTTCTGTTTCTCAATCCATGAGAAAAACACCAATTTGAAGTTGTCTCCAATGAAGTTCAATTGCAATTTGTTTGTCAATATATACATTGCAATCAATGGAGTGATAATTTAGGGTTGTTTAAATGTTCTATAAACATCGTGTGTTACATAATAACCTTAGACAAGGTAAAAAAAAATCCACTTAGGGTGGGGTTATAGGGGGGGCTTCAAGATCTATTTTTAAGGCGCAAAGGGTCCCATGAAGCAAAAAAGAAAATGCTAGAGGATTAATTGGAACCTTTTCCTGAAGAATAACAACCCCTACCTTTTAGGATTGTAGATTTGCGGGGGTGAAAATGAGGTGGGGCTAGAGATTGCCCCAACAGTTTAGGAATTTTATCTGCCATTTGTCAATCATCTCAAGTTTTAGATTCTTGCCAAAAAATAATTGGAGGGAAAATGATGTATATTTACTTGTTTTTATCTCTATATTTACAATACACTCCATCAACACTGTGTAAACTAAAACAAAGCAGCAACAAAACAATTCGTAGACTAAAACAAAGCAACAACAAAACAATGCATAGACTAAAGCAAAGCAACAACAAAACAATGCATAAACTAAAGCAGAGCAACAACAACAAAAAGAGGTACTGTATTCGATGGTTTCAATTTTAAAATTTATTTTATGTATGGATATGTTATGAACATCGATCTTCGTATTTGCTCTGCTTTTTTAATTTTAGTTTTTGCATTTGACTCTTATACTAAAAATCAAATTTAAACTAAAGTGGTTAGCTTATACTAAGATATTTGTGTATGACTTTATTATGTCATGCAATTTTAAATGTTCTTCGAATCTTTCAGACCACTCAAATTTGCACGATTTTATTTTGATACATGTGATGCCTTATGGCACACCGTGTAGTCTCTCAACAGAATCTTTGGAATTATGGCATTTCTTTTGAGTTGGTTACCAGTAATTGGAAGTCTAGCAAGGAGTTTTGAGGCAATAGTGTGATAATATCCATAATATCCTCGTACATTTTATGATGTTATCCATGTTATCACCCAAAGAACAATTGGTAGCAATCAAATCAAAAGAGCAATCAAAGAAGTATGAGAAATAGATTGATTTAATGCCAAAAGCTTGTCAAATTCCACTCTTTGCCCATCTTAGAAGAGAATTGTTGGTTTTGCTATTAAGAAATTGCAATGTGAATAATCATTTACCACCTCTTCTGAGAGTTTGTTGTGGTATATTGTGCATTTGCCATAGTATATTGTGTGTTCGTGGCATTCATCTATTTGCCCCTTATTGCAAACATTCTTGCTTCTTTACTTCTTGTTGTTTACAACTTGAATGAAAAGGTCATTGAGATGTTCCAGACCATCCTTGCTACTGTCTAATCCAATTCAAAAACTGTCATGCATCAGAAATCATTTTTTTACATCCAAAGTGTCTCTTAATTACAAGCTTTCAATTTAACTCACCATATTAAACCCAATAATATGGTATTGCACTGCTCATCACATAGGAAATGATAGTCAACAAAAATAATAATTTGATTTATGTGAGATTGCAAAAATAACTACTAGATAACCTAGAAAGTTCAAAAAGCAACTAATACACTTTTAGGTATGGATATGAGGCCCACTATTTGATGAACCAAACATTGACACTATTTTTACTTCATTTGACTTGATACCTTATGATACTTTGTATGATTTTGTTTTAACTTCTAGACCTTTAATCAACAATGATTTTGTATGTATTTGAAATCCAATTTTGTACTAGCCTCTTTTATACTCGATGTTATGATTCTAACTTCTAAATTGCCATTCAACGATTATTTTGTATGGTATATTGACTTCTCTTAGTGAATTGCATTAATTTTCCATAACTGTTGCTTCCTCTTCCTTTGAGGTATACATATCTATATATGTGTGTACATTTGTGTATACATATGTATATTTATATACATATGTGTTATCACTTAAATTGCAAGTATGAACAGGAACACACCATTATGCACCATGATTCTTAATAACCAATATACTTCCAAATTCATTATTGTAGTCAATTGCCTTTTGTTTTTTATTAAGATAGCAAGGAAAGGGCCCTAATCCCGTACAAAAAAAGAGCTAGGCCACCAAAGAACCAAGACCAAGAACTTCAAAAACATCCATCATAAATCGATTAAGCGAGAACCACATACCAACCCAACAATACTAAATACATAACTAGTCCATACTAAAGTAGCAGTCCATACATAAGACATAAAAACAGTCAAAACTATCACTAAAATAGTTGATCAATAGTTGACCAGGATTAAGAGGAGGGATCTTTCATTTTTCATGGGTTATTTTCAAGAGATCATTGTTGTTAGGGTCAAGGGTGGCAATATGGGAGTTTTTGGGATTTTTCTTAGCCGATTCAGAAACCCTACCTGAAGAGTGAGGCTAACTATCAATAAGCTCAATTTTAACTAAAAACTAGTAGGGAGAGGAGAGTTATTATATAAGTTGACAAATAGGTTTTTAGGCGGAATGATAACCAACACAAATTTATAAAGGGCCCTAATCAAACCCTGATGTAAAGGATGGGAAGCACCATTTTCAATACTCTATTGAAGGGAAGAGAATAGGAAGAACGATACATTCACCTTCTCATTATGTCTAACATGATTCAAAAGAGGAAAATGATACTCGTGAATAGTAATGTAATGACCTTCCAAGGTAAAACATCTCATAATATGAAGACTAACCGATGCATAAGGGAGAGGAAGGTTAATTCTCGCATACCCATTTTGGAAATGTTTCGACTTCTCATCTTCTTCGAAAAATTGTCAATAAAATTCTGATAATTCCTTGAGCTCTTCACAATTTGCGTGCCCTCGCACTTCAACCTAGTACCTTTCGCAATTAGCTGAGGAGTCACAGTAAAATGCAAACCATCGACATTCACCTTGCCTTTGAACCATGACTGTGTAAACTTTGAAGTGAGGGAGTCGTTATAACCTTGCATAGCTTCAAAGAACGGAGTAAACCCAACCCTACCAAACAAATCCCAAAGCTCCACATTTTGTGGAAGGGTGTCGCAATTGATCAGCTCAGATCTCTTCCTAGGGCCTCCCGTAATACCCACCTTAGTAAAACTAATCTCTTGATTCATTGAGAAATCTTCCCCAAATCCTTTTCCACACTCGTTCAAAATAACAAGAATAGCAACTTCTTCAATGACAAAGTAGGGTAAAGTTGCCTCTTTCATAGCTAAAAATAGTCTATCATATTGACAAGCAATGATAAAAGGAATCAAAACTTTCCAGTAATCTCGATTGTTGAGATTAACCATATCAACATACTCATGAGAAGATTATTAAAATGAGACGCATTGATGAGGAGGCAAATCGAGCTGTCATTCCACATGTAGGAGAGGACAAACTTCCCGAAGCTAATAACACCACCACCATGCCTAAGGTGAAAATTATTATGAACCTTTTCCAAGAAAATCATCCCCTCGTCAACCTTTAAAAATGTACCCACACCACGCTTAAGGCACTTTAAATGCATAACAATTCCCATCATCATTATCTCATTCACCCTCATACAATGATTGGAAAAATCACATAACTCCTCTCCAATTAATGTAGTAATTACATTTATCCACATACCTTTCTTTTAAAAGAATAAAAATATTATTTAAATTCCAACAAGCCCAGTTTTGATAATTCAAGGCTTCATTAGCAGTAGTATCAGCTACAGTAGTACCTTCCCTATAGATATGCACAATCTTGGATTGAAGAAAGCTCCTTAGAATCAATTTGCAATTCTCCATAATGTCTTGTAATTATTTCTTGTGTGCATATATGTCTATCAACACAATCCTTTTTATTAAGTATTATAACTTTTGAATGTATATTTTACTACAGTGTGAAAACATTTTTTTGTTGGCATTATCATGGATAGGAATTTGCATCGTCCAATTCCTACAAAGACCAGTTTTAAGAGGTTCACTACAATGCTATCACAAAATGACATAGAAGATGAAGATATATATTTAATAGATGATGACCTACCTGATTTTGTTCCAAGTACACAAACAATCATACTTGATTTTCCTCCAAATACAGATAAGGAAAATGAAGAAATATTCACCTCTATTCCATTTGAGCATTATACTAATGTATTTTCTCCCACTAAAGTTCACCTACCATCCAAACAATCAAATGGACAAGATAAACCATCTTTGGTTCCTCCACAAAAGGGAAAGGCATGTTAGAGCATTTCAAACAGGATAGTCCTTATTGAAGTAAAACACATTGAGAAAGATATTATCCAATGGTGGGGTAATGAAGAAAACTACATTTGTTGAAGAGTGGAAAATTGTGCAAGACTATTGTTCTCGTCATGGTGTCATTTGGACAACAAACCAATGCCAAGATCGATGGGAGCATGTTTTGTTGGATTATAAAAGGATAAGAGATTATGAGTCACATATTCCCTCTGGCCATGATAGTTATTGGAATATGACAAACATAGAGAGAGAGAGAGAGAGAGAGAGAGAGAGAGAGAGAGAGAGAGCTGAAAAAAAACTTCCACCAAAATTTCCAAATGAACTGATGGAAATCAAATTTGGGAGTGAAAGAGCTATCGATCCTGGGAATATAAGTATTGATACTTCAAAGAAAAATTAAGCATTTAGTGAAAACATTTCTTCTCCAAATGAAAATGCTCCAATGGATGAATTTGCAGTGAGTGCAACATGTCAAGGTTCACAAAACACTGAGAGTGAAATAGAAAAAGGTTAAACAGGTAAAAAGTGGAAATCAACATTCAAAACAACTACTATGAAAGGCATTATTCTTGAAAACAACAAATTGGTTGTTTCTTCATTGCAGATTGTTGAGGAGGGTTGTATGAAATGCCATGAAAAATAATATGCTCTAATGAAAAGGCAATTAAAGAAAAATTAATTGATGAAAAAATGATTAAATTGGAAGAGCAAAAGGTCAATGGGCAAATGAGCATGGTTGATGCCCTAAATTCTATTAGTCAAGCAATGCTCAAGATATCCAAAATCATGTTCAAATGATTTGCTCAATGTTTGTACGTAGTTAAGTTAAATTTTGTATGACATTAAATAACTATGTAAAAAACAATATGTATTTCAGGTTTATTTCAAATAAGATTCGTAGAATAGATTTATCTAAAATAAGACAATCACTAAACATGGAATTAGATGACATGAAAATGATGCTTCATTATTCCGAGTTGAAAAGTGACATTGTCGAAACATTATTTGTTTCTTGGTGGGAAGGAAGGATTCAGAGGGGTTGGTAAGTGAAACCACGCTCTTTGCATTGGTGGAATTGCTACATTTTTCAAGTTAGATGTGATGATGAACGTTTCTGGAACATTTTTAGGTTGTCGTATGCATTATTTCAAAATCTTTGTGAAAATTTAAATGATGACCTAAAACAAGGTGATACCATATTCATTTGCTACAACTATAAAATGTAGGGTCCTTCCAATAGAGAAACAAGTTTCCATTGCAATTTTATGATTGTCATCTAGGATGCTTAACATTAATGAATTATTTAGCTATGGAAAATCAATTGTCATAAGAGTTGTAAATAAGTTCATTAATGTCTTTTATATTCGAATTTGATGTCATATCGAATAGCCTAGTAACCACATGACACTTGAGCATGTAAAAGAAGGCTTTCGTCTAAAACAAGGATTTCCAAATTGTTGTGGAGCTATAGATGTAACTCACATTCAATTTCATCTTCCACCTAATGAGTGTTTTTCTGATTGGTATGATCGTGATCATAACTATAGTATGTTATTACAAACAATTGTTGATAGTAATATGTATTTCATGGACATTTTTACAAGGTGGCCTAGTTCTATAAATGATTCTAAACTTCTACGAAATTCATGTTTTCATAAAATGTATGAAGGTGGACAGAGATTAAATGGTCATCCAGTGTCAATTGACTCATTAAATATGAGAGAGTACATTATTGGTGATGATGGATATCCATTGTTAACATGGTTAATTACACCTTTCAGTGGAGGTCTAACAACTAGTTAGAGGGAATTCAATTTTAAGTTGTCATCAACACATATTGTGGTAGAGTGTGCATTTGGAAGGCTAAATTTTTTTTGGCAGATTTTGGAATTGAAAACATGGCGTCTAAATTTGGAAGTACTTCCAAAACCATTCTTTGTTGTTGTATATTGCATAATATGACATTAGATGCTGAGCAAGGTGAAGATCCCTGCAATGATGTTTTGTTGAGAATGGAACAAATATGCCAACCAATGAATTAATTGATCTAGTTGCAACACTTGCTCGAGAATCGTCAATAACTTTTGTAAATGGTGATATGAATAATGTAAACATGTAGAGCCATAAAAACAAAAACTAAATCAATTTTATAAGGATGTAATATATGTCAAAACATGTTTTGAAAATGTTTATATTGTTTTTGTTAAATTTTGATTCTTATATGATTGTTGTGATTTGCATGTGGGAGCCGGAAGACCTCAAATTCATGTTGTCTTTTGAAATGGAAGTACTCATACGATGTTTATTTTAAATAAAATATTAATCAGTAATCAAATACATTTGACAAGGTCTTGATTTGCAATAAGTGTGGTATTTTCGTAATTTTGATTGGCAGTGAATGTGGGATTTTTTTAATTTACAGTTTATTTGTTGTTGCTCTTCACCATAGGCTTTTTTTACAATATATGTTATTTTTAAATGACCCAATCAATTGTTACAATTGTCCAACTTTGATATGTATCAATGAACTTAAGGCTACACATTTAATCAAAACAAACGATTAAATATGATGTAAATAGAAATAATGTAGTTTTTTGTGAAATTAAATATAATTAATTAACATCATATTTAATCGTTTGTTTTAATTAAATGTGTTGCCTTAAGCTTATCGATACATATCAAAGTTGGACGATTAAAACAACTGATTGGGTCATTTAAAAATAGCATCTACTATTGTATAAAATCCTACGACGAAGAACAACAACAAATAAACTATAAATAAATAAAATCCTCAATGAAATGAAAATCCCACATTCATTGCCAATCAAAATTACGAAAATCCCACATTTATTACAAATCAACACCCTGTCAAATGTATTTGATTACCTATTAATATTTTTTTTTAAATAAACATTGTATAAGTACTTCCATTTCAAAAGACTATGAATTTGAGATCTTCGAGCTCCCATATACAAATCCCAACAATCATATAAGAATCAAAACTTAACAAAAACAATATAAACATTTTCAAAACTAATTCAAAATTCAAAACATGTTTTGACATCTATTACATCCCTATAAAATTGATTTAGTTTTTGTTTTTATGGCTCTACATGTTTACATTATTCATATCACCATTTACAAAATTCATTAATGCTTCTCAAACAAGTGTTGCAACTGGATCAATTAATTCATTGGTTGGCATATTTGTTTCATTCTCAACAAAAGCATCATTGCATAGATCATCTTTACCTTACAGAACATCTAATGTCATATTATGCAATATACAAAAAAGAATGGTTTTTGGAAGTACTTCCAAATTTGGATGTCACATTTTCGATTCCAAAATCTGCCACATTTTTTTAGCCTTTGAAATGCACGCTCTACCACTATATGTGTTGATGACAACTTAATCTCTATCCACCTTCACACATTTTATGAAAACATGAATTTCGTAGAAGTCTAGAATCATTTACAAAACCAAGCCACCCTGTAAAAATGTCCATGAAATACATATTACTATCAACAATTGTTTGTATTGACATACTATAGTTATGATCACGATCATATCGATCAAAAGAACACTCATTAGGTGGAAGATGAAATTGAATGTGAGTTACATCTATAGCTCTACAACAATTTGGAAATCCTCATTTTAGACAAAAGTCTTCTTTTACATGTTCAAATGTCATGTGGTTACTAAACCATTGGATATGACTTTGAAATTGAATATAAAAGACATTATTGAACGAACTTACAAATCTCACCATAGTTGACTTTCCACAACCAAATAGTTCAAAAATGTTAAACATTGTCATCTCAAATAACAATCGTACAATTGCAATGGCAACTTGTTTCTCTACTGAAAGGACCCTACTTTTTATAGTTGTAGCAAATGAATATGGTATTTTACCTTGTTTTAGGTCATCATTCAAAATTTCACAAAGATTTTGAAATAATTCATATGGCAACCTAAAAATGATGCAAAAATGTTCATCATCACATCCTTGAAAAATGTAGTGGTTTCACATACCACTCCCCCTAAATCCTTCCAACCAAGAAACAAATAATGTTTCGATAATGTCACTTTCGAGCTCAGAAGTGATTGCATGAAGCATCATTGCCATGTCATCTAATTTCATGTTTGATGATTGTCTTATTTTAGATAAATCTATTCTATGTCTCTTAACTGAAATAAATCTGAAACACATATTGTTTTTTACATAGTTATTTAATTGTCATACAAAATTTAACTTAACTACGTACAAACATTGAGCAAATCATTTTTCATTTGAAAATGATTCAAATATCTTAAGCATTGTTTGACCAATAGAATTTAGTGCATCAACCATGTTCATTTGCACATTGACCTTTTGCTCTTCCAATTTAATATTTTTTTATTAATTAAGTCTTCCTTAATCATCTTTCCATGAAAGCATATTCTTTGTCATGGCATTTCATACGACCCTCTTCAACAACCTGCAATGTAGAAACAACCAATTTGATGTTTTCAAGAATAGTGTTTTTCATAGTAGTTGTTTTGAATGTTGATTTCCGCTTTTTACCTATGTAACCTTTTTCTATTTCATTATCAGTGTTTTGTGAACCTTGACATGTTGCATTCACTGTATCAAATTCATCTACTGGAGCATTTTCATTTGGAGAAGAAATGTTTTCACTAAATATATAATTTTTCTTTTAAGTATCAATACTCATATTCCCAAGATCAATAGCTCTTTCACTCCCAAATTTGATCTCCATTGCATCCATCAATTCATCTGGAAAGTTTGGTGGAAGTTTTTTTTTCAGCTCTCTCTCTCTCTTTGCTTGTCATATTCCAATAATTATCATGGCTAAAGGGAATATGTCATTCATAATCTCTTATCCTTTTATAATCTAGCAAAACATGCTCCCATCGATATCAGCATTGATTTGTTGTCTGAAGGACACCATGGCGAGAACAATAATTTTGCACAATTTCCCATTTTCAATAGATGTTTTTTTCGTTGCCCCACCATTGGATATTGTGTCTTTCTCAATGTGTTTTGCTTCAATAAAAAACATGGTATTTGAGATGCTTTGTGTCATTCCCTTTTGTGTAGGAGGAACCAAAGGTGGTTTATCTTGTCCATTTGATTGTTTGGATGGTAAGTGAACTTCGGTAGAAGAAAAAACATTAGTATAATGTTCAAATGGAATAGAGATGAATATTTTTTCATTTTCCCTATCTGCATTTGGAGGAAAAAAACAAGTATGACTGTTTCATTGACTATTTGTGTACTTGGAACAAAATCAAGGAAGTCATCATCTATCAAATATATATATCTTCATCTTCTACATCATTTTGTGATAACATTGTAGTGAACCTCCTAAAACCAATCTTTGTAAGAATTGGACGATGCAAATTCCTATCCATGATAATCCCAACAATAAAAAGTTTCTTCACATTGCAATAAATAGACATTTAAAAGTTATAATATTTAATAAAAGGATTGTGTTGATAGACATATATGCACACAAGAAATAGTTACTAAGAACTTTTTTTATTGGAAAAACTTACAAAACAATCATTAAAAATATTTTATATAGCATGTAGTAACAAAATGCAATTAATTACAATAATGAATTTGGAAGTATATTGGTTATTAAGAATCATGACACTCAATGGTGCCTTCTTGTTCATGCCTACAGTTTAAGTGATAACACATATGTATATAGATATACATA
The DNA here is from genome assembly GCA_007115665.2 of Sequoiadendron giganteum. Lineage (NCBI taxonomy): Eukaryota > Viridiplantae > Streptophyta > Pinopsida > Cupressales > Cupressaceae > Sequoiadendron > Sequoiadendron giganteum. The sequence continues at coordinate 252,199,366 of CM021106.1, read as the reverse complement.
TACATATGTATATATAGATGCACACACACACACATACCTCAAAGGAAGAGAAAGCAACAACCATGAAAAACTAATGCAATTCATTAGGAGAAGTCAATATACCATACAAAATAATAATTGAATGGCAATTTAGAAATTAGAATCATAACATCAAGTATAAGAGAAGCTAGTACAAAATTGGAATCCAAATACATACAAAACCATTGTTGATTAAAGGTCTAGAAGTTAAAACTGAATCATACAAAGTATAATAAAGTATCAAGTCAAATGAAGTAAAAATAGTGTCAATGCTTGGTTCATCAAATAGTAGGGCCTCATATCCATACCTAGAAGTGTATTAGCTCCTTTTTGAACTTTTTAGGTTATCTAGAAATTATTTTTGTAGAGTCTCACATAAATCAAATTAATTTTTCTTGACTATCATTTCCTATGTGACGAGGAGTGTAATGCCAATGGTTAAAGCCTCTCTATTTATGTCATAAATTCTATAAGAAATCCCCATTGTGGCAATACCATATTATAAGGCTTGATATGGTGAGTTCAATTGAAATCTTGTAACTAAGAGACACTTTGGATGTAAAACAAATGATTTATGATGCATGGTAGCTTTTGAAATGGATCAAACAGTAGCAAAAATGGTTTGGAACATCTCAATGAGCTTTTCATTCAAGTTGTAAACAACAAGAGGTAAAAAAGGTAGAATGTTTAAAGCAGTGTTTGCAATAAGGGGCGAACAAATGAATGCCATGAACACACAATTTACAGTGACAAATGCATAGTATACCACAATGAACTTTCAGAAGAAGCGGTAAATGACTATTCGCATGGCAATTTCTTAATAGCAAAATCAACAATTATCTTCTAAGATGGGCAAAAAGTTGAAATTGATAGGCTTTTGGCATTAAATCAATCTATTTCTCATACTTCTTTGATTGCCCTTTTGATTTGATTGCTACCAACTGTTTTTTGGGTGAAAACATGGATAACATCAAAAAATGTATGAGGATATTATGGATATATCACACTATTGCCTCAAAACTCCTTGTTAGACTTCCAACTATTAGTAGCCAACACAAAAAAAAAAGCCATAATTCCAAATATTGTGTTGAAAGACTACACGGTGTGCCATAAAGCATCATGCCATGCATCAAAATAAAATCTTACATAAATCTGAGTGGTCTAGAAGATTCAAAAAACATTTAAAATTGCATGACATAATAAAATCGTACACAAATATCCTAGTATAAACTAACCACTTAGTTTAAAATTGACTGTTTAGTATAGGAGTCAAATGCAAAAACAAATTAAAAAACAGAATGAATACAAGACGAATACGGAGATCAATGTTCAGAACATATCCATACATAAATGAATTCTAAAATTGAAACCATCAGATACAATACCTCTTTTTGTTGTTGTTTTGTTGTTGCTCTGCTTTAGTCTATGCACTATTTTGTTGTTGCTCTGCTTTAGTCTACGAACTGTTTTGTTGCTACTCTGCTTTAGTTTCTATTCTGTAGCAAAAATGTTTTGTATAAGATTCTTTGAAAAAATCGAATTAAAAAAAAATGTAAAAAATTTTAGAACAAAAGATAAAAACTATATTTTTTAATTGAAAAGCATTTCCATAGCATAGAGATATATAGAGCAGATAAAATAAAGAGTTTAACTAATGAATTGTAGAAAATAATTTTTTCTAGTTTATATTCAAATCACTGATTACATTGCATTGCACATCTTTCAAACTCAAAGCATTACTTCACATTGCATAACAAATAATTAAATGCTTATAGATGAAAAAAATTCAATTACAATATAGGTTTTTACAAAGTCAACCCAAGTAGTTATGCAATTACTTCACATTGCATAACTAATAACTAGGAGCAATTGCCAATTGCATTTGCTTGTCATGGCATTCCATGAGAACCACATTTCTTTGAGGCATTTTTCAAACAATTCACTACCTTGTCTATGCTACCACATTTTTCATACATGTCTACCAAATAATTTTATCAAACAATTCACTACCTTGTTGCTATGGCTAAAAGCCTAAAACAGGTGCTTTCGAACAAACTATGGATGCTTGGGAAAAATCTATCAAAGCATAATAGTAAGCAATAACATAAGCAAGGCAATGAACTATTTTAAAAAATGCCTCAAAAAAACCTGGTATTGCTTGTCATGGCATTCCATCACCATGAGACCACATTTCTTTGAAGCATTTTTGCAAACTATTCATTGTCTTGCTATTATGGCTAAAAGCCTAAAACAAGTGCTTTTGAACAAGCTATGGATGCTTGGAAAAAATCTATCAAAGCATAATAGTAAGCAATAGCATAGACAAGGCAGTGAACTATTTGAAAAAATGTCTCAAAGAAATGTGGTCTCATGGTGATGGAATGCCATGACAATCCATAGCAATTTGCTTGTCATGGCATTCCATCACCATGTGACCACATTTCTTTGAGGCATTTTTTCAAACAACTCACGGCTTTGTCTATCTACCACATTTTTCACACGTCTACCAAAACATTTTATCAAACAGTTCACTACCTTGCTGCTATGGCTAAAAGCCTAAAACAGGTGCTTCCGAACAAGCTATGGATGCTTGGAAAAAATCTATCAAAGCATAATAGTAAGCAACAAGCTATGGTCTCATAGTTTTTTTTTGCACAAATCAATGCAATTTTATTTGCATTTTTTTGTAGGTTTTAAACGCATTTTTTGACGATTTTGCAGTTTGAAATGAGAAAAAATTGTTGATTGAAAGGTCAACAATTTTTTCAAAAAATCATCCAACCTGACAATTTTTTTAAAAACGAAATAATTGGGATTTTTTGCAGATTTATGCTTCTATGATAAATATAGAAATACAAACAAGTAATATACATCATTTTCCCTCCAACTATTTTTTGGCGGGAATCTAAAACTAGAGATGATTGACAAATGGCAGATAAAACTCCTAAACTGTTGGGACAATCTCTAGCCCCACTATGATGAGCCTTGCTGGCTCTCTACGAAACCCTTGTCTTTTTCTTAAGTCTTTTGGTGTTTTACTTAGTTTTTTTGAGAATGACTTCTAGACAGAAGAGAAGGGGTGGCAGCATATTAAAGCACATAAAACTGAAATACAGAAACCTTTGGAGCAATAAACGTAATTGTTATTCATTTGCAGTACATACAATAAGATTGCAAGCAAATCACATACCCGAATGACTCCAAAATAATTAAATAAGAAATTTGACAGCTTGGCAGGCAAGAATGCTGAAACTGAAAGAAATCATTGTCGAGGCTCACGATTTGCTGTCTCCCACTCAGAAGTTGGAGAAATGATGCTAACCATAGAGGGCGCCAATGATGGAGTACATAACCAACCACAAGGAAAGGCGTTTTTGCCTTTGAGTTCACACGCCTCAAGTAAGGAGGCACGCATCCCAAGAGAAAATCACCACCTTCTGATGCTATGGTACGGCCCTGTCAATAAACAATGAATCTGATGCAGAATGGCGTCCCAAGTAGAGAAGCCCTGTTCTTTATTCCAAAACACTGAAATGCTGAAATTAAACTCAGATGAAGCACAATAGAACTTCTGTATGAAGCCCTCACAACTGCACAAATTCAGCTGGTCTTTCACAGCCTCAAAGGTGCTCAACACTGAAGAGATTCCGTTCTCCAATGGAAAAAAAATGCTCAAAACCCTATCACAGGTGAAGCACAGGAAGAAGCCAAAGGGCAAAGTCAAAATATTCAAAAGATGATTCTCTCATTGCCCAAAATGCCTATATATGCCAAAAGGCACGATTTCCAAGAAGATACGCCACTTTTGGATATTTAAATCTTTTAAAATATAATTTAAGTCACTTTCAATAGTTTGACTTAAATAAAGTGGGCGCACTTTATTAATTTAAGTGATTAAGTATTAAATCACTTTTTAGGAAATATTTAAGTGATTTAAAAAGCATAAAGTCAATTTGACTTTATAATAAAATATTAAGTTAATAAATAACTTAAATCACTCAAATAGGCATAACTTCCACAATTCTTCATAAAATCCCGTGCCGTCAGAAGCTGTCGACTCTTGGTCTGCTAATGCCTGTTGTGAACCAATACTGGGCTCTGAACATGAGAACGATCCAACTCTCCAGAAAGTACCACTGACCCTCTAACCAATCTAGTTAGCCCACAAGGGTCCAATAAAGGGCTAACACACTGTTCCTAAGAACTGACTAGAGCAGGGACATCACAGTCCGCCCTCCCCAAATTTGCTTGCCCACAAGCGAACTCAAAGCTGGGTGCTGAAGAATACTCTCACTCTCCCAAGTCGCATCTTCTGCTGGTAAGTCTTTCCACTTCACTAGATATTCCCTGATAACCCGCCTCCGTAGATGACGCTCTCTAGACTCCAAAATGGCCTCAAGTATCAAAATCAACTTCCCCTCATCATCCAGGGGTGGTAAATTTGCAGAAGGAATCACCAGTTGTCCTAACGCCTTCTTGAGGCGCGACACATGGAACACATTGTGAACTTTACTGTTCACTGGTAGATCCAACTCATAAGCCACTTCACCAACACGTCTGACAACCCTGAATGGTCCATAGTATCGTGGCTTGAGTTTCTCGGCGCCCTTCTTACGAAGGGTGGACTGCCTATAAGGCTGTAGCATCAGATACACCAAATCGTCGATCTTAAAAGATCTCTCCACTCGCCTCTGATCAGCATATTGTTTTTGCTGATTTTGAGCTTTCTGAATATTCTCCCTAAGTGCTTTCATAATGTCCCGATTCTCCTGCAACAAATCACTAGCACTAGGTACCCTACTGTCACTCAGCAATAAGTCTAGAAAACTCGGAGCATCATATCCATATAATGCTCGGTATGGTGTCATCTGAATACTCATATGATGAGTGGTATTATAGCAATACTCACAAAGGTATAACCACTTCACCCATGCCTTCTGCTGTCCTGAACTGTAGTTCCTCAAGTATCCCTCCACCCATTTGTTGACTATCTCTATCTGCCCATCTGTCTGTGGGTGGTAGCTGGTGCTCGGAGTGAGTACTGTACCGCAAAGTTTGAATAACTCCTGCCAGAAGTTACTCAAAAATCTGCTATCCCTGTCACTGACTATACTTCGAGGCAATCCATGCAATCTGAATACCTCACGAAAAACAAGTCCGCCACCTGAGTAGCTGTGTGTGTAGTAGTGATTGAGAAGAAATGTGCATACTTCGTCAACCGATCTACTACCACATAAATGTTGTCTTTCCCTTGAGCTTTCGGCAAGCCCGTGATAAAGTCCATAGACAAGCATTCCCACTTCCTCTCAGGAATAGGAAGCGGCTGAAGTAAACCTGCAGGGTATGTATGTTCTTGCTTGTTCTGCTGACAAACAAGGCATTCCCTGACATACTGAAGAACAAAAGATTTGAGTCCCTTCCAAGAGAATCTCTCCCATACCTGCCTGTAGGTCTTAAAGTAACTGGGATGTCCTGCCATCGGTGAATCATGGAATGACCTCAATACTGTGCCCCTCATCTCAGAACCTGGGACAAGAAATATCCTCCCTTTGTAAATGATAAGATCATCCACAAGTGAGTATCTGTCATCCTGTACTGTCCCATCCACTATGCTAGAAGCCCAAGGATTCTTAGCATATTCTGCCACTATCATGTGTCTCCAGTCCTCTGAAATCAGTGAAATGGAGCTCAAGTGAGGACGGCGAGATAAAGCATCAGCAACCACATTCTGAGTGCCCTTGACATAGGCAATGTCAAAATCATAGGACTGAAGTTTGCTGACCCATTTCTGTTGCCTTTCGTTCAAATCTCGCTGTCCAAGAAAATGTTTCAGACTATTGTGATCGGTTTTAACACTGAATTTACTACCAATCAAGTATTGCCTGAATTTGGCCATGGCATGCATGATGGCCAACATTTCCTTATCATAGATACTGAAACTCCGTTCAGGACCTCTGAGTTTCCTGCTCTCAAAAGCTATAGGGTGTCGATCCTGCATGATAACTGCACCAATACCCTCACCACTGGCATCACAATGTAACTCAAATGGTCTGGCGAAATCCGGCAAAGCCAATACTGGACAAGTAGTCATAAGAAGTTTGAACTTTTCAAAGCATGCCTGTGCAAGAGGTGTCCACACAAAGGCTCCCTTCTTAGTCAAATCAGTTAGTGGCGCAGCATGTCGCGAGAATCCACTAACGAACCGACGATAGAAGGCACACAATCCTACAAACCCCCTAAGTTGTGTCAACGTCTCAGGTGTAGGCCAATCAATGATAGCTCGAATTTTCTCTGGATCCATGCTGACTCCCTCTCTACTGATAATGTGACCCAGATACAAAAGCTCAGCCATGCCCAAAGCACACTTGGACTCCTTGGCGTACAAGGACTCCCTGTCAAGTATACCCAATACCTCATCTTAATGAACCATGTGTTCCTCCCATGATTTGCTGTAAACCAGGATGTCGTCGAAGAACACCAAAACAAATTTCCTCAAGAGAGGATGGAAAACCCTGTTCATAGTAGATTGAAATGTAGTTGGTGCATTGGTTAAGCCGAATGGCATAACCAAGAAATCATAATGTCCACAGTGACACCTGAATGCGGTTTTCTCAATATCCTCCTCTCTGACCCTGATCTGATGGTAACCAGTCCTCAAATCAATCTTCGAGAAATAGCAAGCTCCATGAAGCATGAAGCTCGTCTATCAACTCATCTATCCGCGGAATAGGATACCTGTTCTTAATAGTCTTCCTATTAAGCATCCTGTAGTCAATAAACATCCTAAGTGTACCATCCTTTTTCTTCACCAAAACAACTGATGAAGCAAAGGGTGACTTACTCGGCCTAATGTGCCCCATAGCTAAAAGTTCCTTAATGGTTTTCTCAATTTCATCTTTTAAACGTTTGGGGTGCCGATAAGGAGTGATCATAATAGGTTTCATGCCCTCATCCAACTCAATGATGTGCTCAATACCTCTATCAGGAGGTCTACCTGGTGGAATAGCACTGAAAACCTTTGCATGTTTGATTCGGAGTTCCTGTACATCCGGATGGTAAGGAGAAGCTTATTGCTCTAACTGTGAAGGCATTAACTTGCACTCAACAGCCCGTTCTACCATATTATGTTGAATCAAACGTTCCATTCTTCAGAGTGAAATTTCTTTTAGATTGCTGTCCTTGATAGCTTTAAGAACATGATTCGTGCCATCAATTTTGAATTTCATCTCCATATCACGCAAATTAAGTGTGAACTCTCCTATAGCATGAAGCCACTTCATGCCAAGAACTATATCCGTTCCTCCCATGTTCACAACATAAAAATCTGCCTTAAACTCAAAATTGTTGAGTTTCAATGGTAAATCAGGAATCATCCTCTCACAGGTGAGAGTGTGTCCATCTGCAACCTTCACCCGAATGCCTTCAAACTGCTGTGTTTGAATTCCCCTTTTCTCCACCAACCGTGAATCAATAAAATTGTGGGTTGCACCTGTGTCCAAAAGAGATATGACTCTTTGACCCGCTAAGACCCCACGGAGCCTGAAAGAACCCTCTCTCTGCATGCTGGACATATGAGCCTCCTGTAGCTCACTTTCTACCTCAATCTCTGCCTCATTTTCTGACTTTTCTTCATCTGTATCATAGATAGCAGCTTGCTGATCAGAAAAATCAGTCAATGTTTCTCCCTCATAAAACCATTCCATGTTCCTGTTTTGCCCTTTAGGCTTGAGGGGACAATCATGATTGAAGTCATATGGACCTTTACAGTAAAAACAGAGCTTCCTTCTACGTAGATCATTCATTGTATCCCGATCTAATGGAGCTGCAAATTTTTTCTTTTGATCAATATTATCAGCCTTCTTTGGATCAGATTTGTTCTCAATGTAGGAGGAAGAAGGTTTGGTGCCAAATTGCTTATGAGGTGTAGTGAGCTCCATACTGCGAGCTTTCCTCATGGTCTCCTGTAAGGTAGGTGGATCAAATGCCTTTATCCAACCTTTCATGGGCTCGAAAAGCCCCTCAATAAACAATATGATCAGCCTTCTCTCTGAAATGCCTATCACCATTACAGATAGTCTTTGGAACTCTCCAATGTACGATTCCAAACTACCCAATTGTTTTAACTGTGCTAGATCCCTGAAGAACAATTCAGGATCACGTTTATCAAACCTCTCTACCAATCTATCAGTAAACTCCTGGTATGAGGTAATCTGGTCATGGTGAAGAGTAGCCATGCCATGAATCCACCAGTCATGTGCCACGCCATCAAGGTGTAGGGCTGCAAATCTAATAGCATCTTCCTCTAGCATAGGACGTAGTGTCAGAAATGTATCCAATTTACTCACCCAGGCACGTGCTGTAACTTTGCCACTGCCATCATAGTTCGCTAAGGTAAGCTTATTGGTAGCCTGTCGTAGATCATTATGTTTGTATCTAGGCCTCCTGTCATTCCTGTTCCTGGTGTGTTCTCTTTTCTGACTCATAAAACGATCAAAGTTAAGGTGATCCTTAACTCGTGGAGGCATTGCATCCCATTCATCATGCATAGCTAGGATGTTGTCAGCAAAGTTTCCCTCACCACCTTCTTCCACCTCCTCTTCCTCCTCAGCGTCATTTCTGACAAAAGTAGGGCGTGTGGCTCTCTCAAAGGTGCGTGCTGGAGCAATATTCCTGTGATGCTCTCCATGAATGCTACCTTCCTGATCTTGATCAATATTCGGCCTCCTCTGAACTGTCAAGTTTTGCACATTGGTGCTAAGTTGCTGAAGGATGTTTGCCACCTGTTCTTGACCAGCCACCATTCCCCTCAATACTTCTCTAGCATCCCTGTCTTCGTCATTAAGACGAGCATCATCATTCCTTTCAGCCATATTATCAAAATCAAAATCTTCTTCCTGTTCGTCCAATGGAGGAGCCTGAAATGGTTCAAAAGTATTTCGCTGATTTCTGGGACCCCTGCGTGCATAGTACCTGTCAAACCTGTTCTGGTGTGGCCACATAGAAATGTTTTTCCCACAAGCTGGCAGGATTAATAAGCTCTGATACCACTGTGATGAGCCTTACTGGCTCTCTACGAAACCCTTGTTTTTTTCTTAAGTCTTTTGGTGTTTTACTTAGTTTTTTTGAGAATGACTTCTAGACAAAAGAGAAGGGGCGGCAGCATATTAAAGCACATAAAACTGAAATATAGAAACCTTTGGAGCAATAGACGTAATTGTTATTCATTTGCAATACATACAATAAGATTGCAAGCAAATCACATACCCGAATGACTCCAGAATAATTAAATAAGAAATTTGACAGCTTGGCAAGCAAGAATGCTGAAACTGAAAGAAATCACTGCCGAGGCTCACGATCTGTTGTCTCCCACTCAAAAGTTGGAGAAATGATGCTAACCATAGAGGGCGCCAATGATGGAGTACATAACCAGCCACAAGGAAAGGCGTTTTTGCCTTTGAGTTCACATGCCTCAAGTAAGGAGGCACGCATCCCAAGAGAAAATCACCACCTTCTGATGCTATGGTACGACCTTGTCAATAAACAATGAATCTAATGCAGAATGGCGTCCCAAGTAGAGAAGCCCTGTTCTTTATTCCAAAACACTGAAATGCTGAAATTAAACTCAGATGAAGCACAATAGAACTTCTGTATGAAGCCCTCACAACTGCACAAATTCAGCTGGTCTTTCACAGCCTCAAAGGTGTTCAACACTGAAGAGATTCCGTTCTCCAATGGAAAAAAAATGCTCAAAACCCTATCACAGGTGAAGCACAGGAAGAAGCCAAAGGGCAAAGTCAAAATATTCAAAAGATGATTCTCTCATTGCCCAAAATGCCTATATATGCCAAAAAGCACGATTTCCAATAAGATACGCCACTTTTGGATATTTAAATCTTTTAAAATATAATTTAAGTCACTTTCAATAGTTTGACTTAAATAAAGTGGGCGCACTTTATTAATTTAAGTAATTAAATATTAAATCACTTTTTAGGAAATATTTAAGTGATTTAAAAAGCATAAAGTCAATTTGACTTTATAATAAAATATTAAGTTAATAAATAACTTAAATCACTCAAATAGGCATAACTTCCACAATTCTTCATAAAATCCCGTGCCGTTAGAAGCTGTCGACTCCTGGTCTACTAATGCCTGGTGTGAATCAATACTGGGCTCTGAACACGAGAACAATCCAACTCTCCAGAAAGTACCACTGACCCTCTAACCAATCCAGTTAGCCCACAAGGGTCCAATAAAGGGCTAACACACTGTTCCCGAGAACTGACTAGAGCGGGGACATCACACCCACCCCATTTTCACCCCTGCAAATCTGCAGTCCTAAAAGGTAGGGGCTGCTATTCTTCAAGAAAAGATTTCAATTAATCCTGTAGCAAATTTTTTTTTGCTTCATGAGACTCCTGCTCCTTAAAAGTAGATCCTGAAGCCCCCCATGAGACCTCACCCTTAAAAGATACCAAATTTTGAAATCCTTGCAAAGAGGGAAACAATTTTCAAAAATCAGCATCTTTAAAATATAATTCAAAAAGAACGTCGGGGCTTCCATAATAAGAGATACTGAAATTAAGCAGTTTAAAAGATTACTTTGAATAAGTGGTAAGGCAACCACGTAAACAAAAATACTTCTATACCCTAGTTTCATGCCATACTCTTTGAACGAAACATCATAAGCTGCTAAGTTCTATAAGCTCGTTTTTGACAGACTGCAGAAACAGACATTCACTCAATGACACTGCAGGACTGAGAAATAAGTCACAGATCCGGATTTAATAAGTGCTACTATTAAGTTATTCTCATTCGATACATCTATTTCATAAAATCTCAGATCCAATGAATGCTGCTTTCCCCGCAAACCACTAAGATGCAACACCACTGTAAGTGGCAGCAAACAAATTACGCTGGTTTTTCGTAGGTAATCTTATTTCGAAACTCAGCAATTTGATAGCGGATCAGATCAGCAGCATTAGGCTGCACAAACATATGAGTGCTGTCAAGCACCTGTATGATGAATTTCTCAGGACTAGGCTTTGATGCATTCAAATTGGTAATAAACTGGGCCATTGGTACATCACTGCAAATAATCGAAATTAAAAAAATTCAGCTTTAATGAATTATCAAAAAATCAAAATAAGAGCATTAAACTAAAACAAACCCATATCTCGTGCAATAGCAGATTGCAAACATAACAATCAGCTGATCTCAAATTTTCAACCGGATTAAATGGAGAACAAAGGAAAGGAGAGATCAGAGAATTGATATGAAATTCTTTCATATTCCCTAGATTTGGCCAAGCAGATAATAACCTCAATTTGAATAATTTTAAAATTCTTAAAAGCAACTTACCAAGTAACTAAAAGGCCTTTGATAGCATTCACCATCTTGTAATGCTTCAGTCTATAACTTGCAGGAAATAAATGTGCCGTGAAAGTTTCTGTACACAAAAATGATTCATGAGCAAATATTAAGGGGCCTCCAATGAATACTCCCAACTGTCAATTTCATGTGTCTAACATGCATGCTACAACACCTGATGTACTGTAATGAAGAGAGGATATTGCATAATTTCATTTAACTACAATTCCCATTTAATTGAGACCTCCGATCTTGATTTCAGTGCACACATGCATTTCTCTCTTCAGATACTTCACAATATAATACAGGCTACAACCCGAAGTACTTATTGATGATGAAGTTTGCAGACTTGGACCACGAAGTGATCTAGACAGAATGATCTGCTTTAAAAAAATTCAATATGATATGCATCTTTCCTGTATGGAACAAATCAACCCCACCGGGATTCACTATTTATAGATAAATTTGTTTTGCTTGATATCGCTCTTGAAAATCAAATGAGAAAGATATTCACTCAATTTTTAGAACAATTGATCAGATCTGTATCCATTGGGAGTTTCGTGATTAGTTTATATCTTAAGCTTTCTTAAAAACATTTTTGTGCCGACTTGTAGGTTTCAAACTTATAGGAAGGTTATTATAGTCTCATATATGGCTTAGGGCCTGCCTTTAATTAGGCATTTGAAACTCAACTTTGCCCTTAATAAATAATGTTCTTGAATTTTAAAAACTTCAAGAGAAACATTACAGACCATGAGAAAAGTAAATGCTACACTTCAAAATGAACTACAAAAATTGCAAATGCATTTGATATAAATGCTCAAAATCACCTGAATATCTCGAAAGAGGAGTGGCTTAACTATCTAAACACTCACACACCTTCCCCAATGCTTCTCTAAGAAACTGACTAATGTGGGCTTAAACACATTTGCATCCTGAATCAAATTTGTTGGAGCTTTATTAACCAAGCCAAGCCTGTCCCTCCGAGTGGTTGATTCCATAGTTTACATACTTGAAATCGGAGAGTACTCGGCAAGCCCAAATTTTTTGACTCGGGAAATACTCGGCAAATACTCGACAAATACTTGGCAAATGTGTGTGGATATTTATGTATGTGTATACTCAGGACTGCACTGTGCACACATACATATCTATAAACATACACAGGATACCAAGTTTGCATGCATATACACACACAGACATATTTATACACACACAAACTTGCCAAATTTGTGGGTTTTTTGCGAGCTACTAGCGATTACTTGATAATTTGACGGGAGAAAATCCATCTGCATAATGCCCGAGAGTAAAAGTAGAAATTACTCAGCATGCAATTTTTTTGGAGATTACTCGGCTACTCGGAGAGTATGCAATCTATGGTTGATTCAATAGCACTCTTTGTTGTCGTCTCCCCTTTCTAATTCTTGCTAGGGCCTCAATAGATGTACAAATCAATTAAATTCCTAATGCACTCTACAAAGTAAATTGACTCAAAACCCTAAGTTGTATCTTAGAATGCCCTGAAAAGTGAATTGGCTAGAAACAGAAGGCTGTAACTTGTCCACTCTTGAGGACAGAAATGTTAGAACTTCCCTTCTCCTAGAATGAATTTAATTCTGCTTCTCCTTCAAAACATCCAATGTACATCATGATTATACTTGTTGGGAGATCAATACGCAATACTAGGAAAATAGAGCTTATAAGGCCTTGATAGATCAGAAGTAGGCACCTGCGTATGCTGATGAGAGGTCCAAGGTTTGATTCCTAGCTGGTCCATGCTTTTCAATATGTATCAGAGCCAAGCTAGGTGAACTCAATACAACGTATGACTTAGGGGAATGTTGGAAGGTCAATCCACACTCTAAGGAAAATAGCCCCTGTAAAGGGTCAATAGCTCAATGGGAGAGCACATTAGCATGCTGATAAGAGGTCCTATGTTTGAGTACTAGATCATCCATGCTTTCAACATTGTATCAAGGAAAGGCTAGGTGAACTCAAGTGGATGAGTGACTTAAAGGGGGCATTTAGAGATCAATCCAAAATCCAAGAAATAGAATCTGTGAGTGGTTGTTAGCTCAGTGGAGGTTCTAAGATTGTCCATATTTTCAAGAATCCTCAGTTATAACCAAAATCCATGAAAGAAAAATCTAAAGCTTTTAGATCAATGAGAAAGTATGGTTAAAGCATGTTGAACTAGAATAGGTTCTCTTCACCTTGCTCAAGTTATGCGTAGTGAATTTCAGTTTGCTTACATTCAAACATCTTAGCGGCCAACACGTGATCTAAAAGGGTCTTGCTTTTTCCTCACTTGGGGTTACCATTTTCAAATGCAACCAAAAGTCAGCCTCATCATTGAGTAGGGTTTTCATGTTGCATGTATATAGATGCGGTGCTTCACCACTCTTATATCATTGTAACATATTGTTCCCTACTTAGTGATATTGTGTTTGTTGGTTCATAATGGGTACTTTTGTAATAACAATAATGAATAGACTAGCTCAGATATCTTAAATATACATAAATCTGTTAATCACACAGAGATCAACTTTGATGCACCTATATGTTGGGTTTGTGTATTATATGGGCACTTCAAACTTGATCTTCTATATTTCACATATCTGAGCTAGTAACACTTGCAGCCACGTAAAGTGAAACAAATTCTTTTATTATTTGTGAAGACACTTTTAATATAGATTAGATGCCCAATGATTTTGTTGGTTTATTATTTATATAATTAAAAATATTAAGCTTAATACAATAGAATCAACCTATTTCATGACAATGGCAATTAGTTCTAGCTCCACAACTCAACCTAAATTCAAAACAGATCCAAATTCTCCTCTATGGAAATATGTTCAAATGATACAACAGGTTCCAAGTGGTGAGGGTTACATTTGGATTTGCAATGGGTGTAATGTTATATATTCTAGTTCATATAGTCGGGTGAAAGCCCATTTGTGTGGAATACCTATGCAAGGCATCAAACTTTGCGCAGGAAAGAATGGTGTAGTTGTTCCATCAAAGATAGTGATAGGATATATTATGGAGCAAGAACAAGCAAATGAACGAGCTGGCCATAAATCAAGTCACTCATTACTAAAAAAAAGATAAAAGGGAATGCAGCGGGTCCCAGTTTTGTGGTAGAAAACCATAGTTGCCAGGAGACTGGTACTAGTACTGTTATGGCTTTTTTTTTATAATAGGAGACGGGGTACTTGGAGATGCCATCTTTTTTTAGTATAAATATAAATTAATAAATTAATAATTTATAGAAAATATTATGACATTATAAATTTTTCCATGTTATAATTTTTTAATGCTTTTAAATTTCATGGGAGATGCCAAAATTTTCGTTGGGAGACATCGGGAGACTCGGGAGATGGCACGTCAAGTTTCCATGTTGCTGGAGGCGTTTTTGGAGGATGTCTCCGGTATTGGAGACGCGTACCAATCTCCAAGAAGCATCTCAGGGGGCAGGAGACACGTCTCCCGGCAACACTATAGAAAACCATCCATTTTTGGCCACTTCTCATCTTCATACTCAAAGTAAACAACTCAGTACAAACAAAAGACCAAAGGGACCTTTGGAAACTGCATGTCAAAATGAGAGTCGAGACATTGCCGCCAATACGTAGCAAGATGTATTATGCAAATGGGTTGGCTTTCAATATTGTTCGCTCTCCATATTGGAAAGAGATGTTGAAAAAAGTTAATGAAGCTTCAAAAGGGTACAAGGGCCTAGGTTATGAGAAGGTGTGCAGCACCTTATTGGAAAAAGAGGTCAAAATTGTTGAAGATTCATTGCAGCCCATAAGGGATTCTTGGGTTGAGACAGGTGTGTCCATTGTTTTAGATGGGTGAAAAAATGCAAAAAATCAGCCCTTGATCAATGTCATAGCGATGTCCCCTAAAGAGGCAATGTTTTTGAGAGTTGTGGATTGAAAGGGGTAGGTAAAGATGGCCAATTTATTGCTGATATTATCATCGCAGCCATTGAGGAAGCGGGACACCATAACGTTGTTCAAGTCATAACGTGCAACACAAAATTGTAGAGCTGTTGGGTTGCTGGTTGAGGAATGATATTCACATATCTTTTGGACACCTTGTGCGGTCCACTCTCTCAATCTTATGCTACAAAAGATTGGGAATAAAATTGATTGAATCAAAGAGTTGTATGCAGAGGTTGAGGACATCCAAATGTTCATCTCCAACCACCACGTCTCAAGGCATTTTTAGATCATTTTCAAAATTGGAGTTATTGAAGGTAAGTGAAGTATAAAATTTTACATTTTAATAGTTTGATTGTGTATTCTAATTCTCTTTAAAGGTTGTTTTTAAATTTTAATTATTTTATTTTTTATTTTTAATAAGTTGCAGAGACCCGTTTTGCCTCTAACACAATCATCTTGAGACGACTTGTGAAAGTTAAAGAGGCACTTTCTAGCATAGTGATTAGCCATAATTGGTCTATATGGCAACAAAGCAACTTTGACAAGGCAACAAAAATTCAGCAAATGATATTCGATGACTCATGGTGGGATTGTGTGGAGTATCTCCTTCATTTCATTGAGCCCATTTTGAGCCTGATACACTATACTAAAATGGACAAGCCTCGCATTGGAGAGATATATGATGGCATTGGTTCAGAGAAGATGAAGAGCAAGACCCTGAAGAGACTTTCTTCAAACAAGTGCATGCAATTGTTGAAGAAAGATGGAACAAAATGACCACCCCATTACATCTTCTTGCCTTCGCATTGACTCCAAAATACTGCAGTATTGAAATTCTTTTTGTGCTAGGAAGGCTTCCCCCATATAGAGATTTTGAAGTGGTTGAAGGGTACAAGGTAGTGTTATGTAGACTCTTCTCTAAAACTAACTTGCGAGATATAGTCACAATTGAGTTCATTGATTTTGTGCACTCAAATGGTCAAAGTATTCAAGCTCTTCATGATAGGTTTAAGAAGGATACTCATAGTTGGTGGTACTTCCATCGCTAATTCTTCCAACACCTACAACCCCTCACAATCAAAGTTTTATCACAAGTTTAATAAATTTTTATTTTTTAGAATTTAGTCCTTCAACTTTCAACTTTCAACTTTCATTTTCATTTATAGTTTTTTATTTAGTTTTTATAATGTATAACTTTAACTATTGACTTTGTCTTCATAGGTTGCTAGTTCATCTGCATCTAAGAGAAATTGGAGCACATATTCTTTCATCCACTTAGTAAAGCGCAATAGATTGCACTCAAAAAAAGTGAACTTACTATATGTGCATTCCAACTTGTGTCTCCTTTCACATAAACAACATGCCTACAAGGAAGGAGACACGAAGTTGTGGGATATAGAGCCAGAGCATACTAACTTGGAAGCTTCCACTTCCCAGTATATTGCATATGAGGATTCTGAAAGCCATCACACTTTTAGTGCAAGTGGCATTGCTTGTGGATCATCTAATTTTCCTACATCATCTGATGTCAATGATGATGATATTGATGATTTAGAAAATCCATTTGATGATTAAAGTGTTTAACTTGATATTATCATTTTAATATTGAACTTGAAGTTTGAATGATGAATATTTATCGTGCATGTTTTAAATGACATTCAAGTTTATGGTGGTTTTGTTGTTTATAACTTTATATGATGCTATGTGATATTGTAATCTTAATTCATGCTTCTAGGCTATATATATATATATATATTGGATGAACCCAACCCCAAATTTTTTTTAGCCAAATCCACAAATTGGATCCATGAACCCGAACCACTATGTTATCGGGTTCTTCTATTTTTCCTAGAGAACCTGCTTCGAGAGCGTTTGGGTTTTGGTTCTTGCTGGGGCATGGCTAGTAGTGCCTGGGTGCTCCCAAAAGTGCCCAGGCGTATCCAAACGCTCCCACAGAGTTTGGGCGCCCAAAAGTAAAGAAAAAACATTTTTTAAACTAAAGTGCAAATAAAACCCTAGAACGCCTTCAGAACGTGCATTTATCACTCATTCAACATTTGATTACTCTAACAAACATATTTTGCCCTCCATTTTTCTCATTTTGAAGGATGCTAGTTTTTTGAACGAGATCAATCAAGTGCAAAAGCAATCAAGGATTGCTTGCACAAAGGAGATCTAATCACCTAGGGAATGCATTTTAACTCATTCTTTAAAGTTTTTGATGGATTCTTTCAAGTTTTAAAAGATTTTTTTGAAGTTTTTCTTTTTCAAATTTTTTTTAGAAAAAAAGAAATAAGATTTGCTATTTTTTTCAATGTGTTTTGGTGTTCATTTTGTAATTTGTTTCAATATTTTATATTTCTTATAACAGCAAAATCAAATTGCAAACTACTTCAAAGTTCAAATGGCTACAAGTTCAAGTTCAGTGGGTGTTAATAAAAACCAAAAGTTTAAAATTGATCAAGCTTCTCCTTTATGGAATCATGTTACGATGGTTGAACAACTTCCGAGAGGTGGGGCATTTGTTTGGATTTGTGATGTGTAAAGTCCAATTTAAGAGCTCATATAGTCGATGAAAGCTCACTTATGTGCACAAAGTGGGAAAGGGATTAGAGTATGTGGAGGGCCAACTAAGAAGGGGTTGTCAAAGGAAAAAAATTATGGAATACATTAATGAACAAGAAGAAGCTGATGCTATGTGTGAAAGAGAAAAAATAAAAAATCATCCTTTAACAAAGAAAACAACAATGACTTTACCTACAGATTCAATATTGGCCTCTCAACATCCTTTCTTGGAGACACCATCTATCCAAGTAGAAGACCCCACTTCTTCCCGCAAAAGAGGATGATTGGATAGGGCATTTCAAGTTCAAAATAAAGCAAGAGACATTGCAGACGAAAAAATTGCACGTTGCATTTATGCCAATGGTCTTCCTTTCAACTTGGTGAGATCACCATATTGGTGTGATATGGTGGGGCAATCAATACTGCACCTTCTAGTTTCAAAGGTCCCGGGTATGAAAAGGTGCGCACCACCTAATTAGTAAAAGAAAAAAATCATGTAGAGACATCACTCAAACCAATTAGGGATTCTTGGATTGAAACAAGAATGTCTATTGTTTCTAATGGATGGAAGGATTGCAAAAACCAACCTTTGATAAATGTTATTACAGTGTCCCCCAAAGGGGCTATGTTTTTGAAGGCAGATGATTGTGAGGGGAAAATCAAGGATGCAGAATTCATTTCAAAAATCTTCATTGAGTCCATAGAGATGGTGGGTCATGAAAATGTTGTTAAAG
The DNA here is from genome assembly GCA_007115665.2 of Sequoiadendron giganteum. NCBI lineage: Eukaryota > Viridiplantae > Streptophyta > Pinopsida > Cupressales > Cupressaceae > Sequoiadendron > Sequoiadendron giganteum. Next base: position 252,180,732 of record CM021106.1, on the reverse strand, counting down.
TCATTACAGACAATGCAAAAAATTGCAAGGCTGCAAGTATTTTGGTTGAGCAAAGGTATAAAAACATTTTTTGGACACCATGCACTGTACACTCCCTTAACTTGGTGATGCAAGCAATTGGCACTCAAATAGAGTGGGTGAAAGATATATACCAAGAGGCTGAGGAGATCCAAATGTTTGTGACAAACCACCATATGTCACAAAGCATCTTCAGGACTTTCTTGAGATTGGAATTGTTGAAGGTAACTTTAATTTAATTATCAATTATGTAATTTATTTTTTAATTTTATGGATTTATATTTTAATTTGTTATTAACTTATGTTTTACATGATCCTAGATTGTTGAGACCTGATTTGAATCACACACAATCATTTTGAGACGACTTGTGAAGGTGCACGAGGCATTTGGTGCCATGGTTATTAGCAACCAATGGAGTATTTGGAGGACATTAAGTTCAGAGAGTGCCCAAAAGGTCAAGTCATTGATCATAGATGATGATTGGTGGGCTCGTGTGGACTATGTCTTGAGATTCACCGAGCTTATCATGAGTATGATCAGGTTTGCTGATATAGATGACCATGTTGGGGGGAAATCTATGATGGTATTGACTCCATGATAGAAAAAATAAAGGTGATAAGCAGAAAAAGAGAATGACCCCCAAGAAACATTTTTTCAGAGTTGAAAAAATCATTCACCACCGTTGGGACAAGATGAACACACCATTGCATCTCCTTGCATATGCATTATCTCCCAAATACTATAGTGCACAGATACTTGCTTTGCCAGGGAGAACCCCACCATATAGAGATAGTGAAGTTGCTAATGGGTACAAGCAAGCATTCAAAAGACTCTTCTTAGATCCAGAAGTGGTGGAAAATATTAGGAAAGAGTTTGGCTTGTTCATCTCAGGACGGAATCATAGTCTTTGTGCTCTTCAAGACCAATACAAAGTAGATGCTCGTACATGGTGGTACCTCCATGGGCAAGGTTTTATGTTCCTCCAGCCTATTGCAATCAAGATTCTATCACAAGTAATTTTTATTTTTTAATTTTTTTAGTTAACATTTGTATTATAGACTTTAAGTTTAGTACTTACCATTCTTTAGTTTATTTTGCATTTTTTATTTTTAAGTTATTTTGGTTTCCTCTCCAATTTCAACAAGTTGCGAGTTCTTCTTTGGCTAGACGAAATTGGAGTACATACTCCTATATCCACTCAGTGAAGCATAACCGGTTGGCTGCGAAAAAAGCAGAAGACTTGGTTTATGTCCATTCCAACTTGCGTCTTCTATCACATAAGCAAGATGAGTACAAGGATGGTTCAATGAAGAATTGGGACATAGCCCCTGAGTGTGCCAACTTGGATGCATCTATTGCAGAGCTTGCTAGAGTCACTATAGATGATGATGATGATGCTGAGACTCTTGCACATGATGCACCTACTGCAAGTGGCAATGCATTTGCTTGTGGTTCAAATGATGTTGAACCAAATGATGAATTTGATCTAGATCCTTTTGATGATTGATGAATAATTGTAATGATCTTCATTTGAATCATGACTAGAGAGACATACATGATATATGAGTATGACATATGTATTGGAATTTTGAACTATTAATTGGCATTTATCTTTATAGACTTATAGTTTATCACTAGCATTGATCAATGATTTTAGATTTAATGATGATTGATGATTGATCATAGTTCATACTATCAAATGTATTTACAATTCTGTATATTTTTAATTTTATATATAATATATATACAGCCGTACCCAAACGTACTATACCCAAGGAAAAAAATCGCCGTACTGGCGCACCCATATCCTATACCCATGCCTGATCCCATACCAAAACTGGCAACTTAGCTGAACCAGGACCCGTACCAGAACCAGCAACATAGTTATAAAGTTGCGGTTATTACTTCCAATGCAACCTACTTATCAGTATTGCTCTAGAAATAGAGACAGCTATACTCATGTATTTTTGCATTAACAAACCAAAAGCTCTAAATACATTTGAATAAAACTTCATATTCACGCAAACATGATTTATTTTTGTACATACATCCGAAAGAGACAATCAAATTTTCTCCCTTCTTAATGTGTGGAGTATAGTAGAAAAAGAAAATTTAGGGATTGACTTGCCAAACTACAAGATAAATATTTTTTCAATTCATCTATGGATTTAATTGAAAAAAAAAATGAAATTAAAAAATGCAGAAATTTTCATTAAATCGAGAAAAAAAACACTGCTTTTCCATCCAGGACAGCCCAAAACAACTTTTCTTTTTCTTTGCTTTTTAGAACTAGAGGGGGATCTATGAGCAGCAGTCCCCAACAAAGTCAAGAGGGAGCACTCCAGACTAGAGCCCATGTCACCAAGACCAAATTAAGGCCTTCGAGGACACATACCATTTTTCATAATTCTATTGCTTTCAACCAAGCTCTATGCCCTTCAATAAACATTATTAGTGTTGATGACATAAAGCAGTAATTAGGCCCTAAGTTAATCAGAATTGAATGGATATTTGCTGAAGCATGAGTGCCCTTGAGTGCACTCTACTCAATCCATTGTTTGGTTACTTTGGCAAAATCCAAATCTGGAATGTAAACATGAGGTTTTGACAGAAAATTTTAAAATAAGTATTTTACAAGCAACTTGAAAAAAAACAGATGAAAAAACTTCATTTTATTTGCAATTAAACTGACCTCAGGAATTGTGCTAGCAATCAGAGGAAAAAAACAGCAAACTTGCAAATTGAAAGTTGCAACAACAAGCTGCAAGAGTGAGAAAGATTGCAAATGAGGGCATTCGGATTTGGGAATAGTAAGAGCAAGAGGAAGAGCAAGTACAAAGACATCATAGAATCATCAATCCACAGTTGAATCAATGCATTTTTCAAGCCTCAAGGTAAGCTTTGGCCCTTCACAGTAGTTTCTTTTTTTTCACTATTCAATTTAGTAATTACTAATGTTAGTTGACTAATTTAGTAATCAATTTAGGCCATAGGGGTTTATATTGTTATAAATTTCTGAAATTTACAATTTATATTTTAGTTTCACAAATGATCAATCTTTTTTTAAAATATTATAACAGCAATATTTAGATGTTCAAATTTATTTGTTAAATTATTTATAAATATTTGCATAAACATTTGATTAGAAATTTAAAAATTAAAATTGTCTTTTGTGTATCCTCTGCTTATGTGCTTTGTACAATCTAAAGTAAGAAAAACAAAAGCAGAGTCCTTGTTTGATAAAGGTTGAAGAACAAGGACTCATATTTTTGTATATTCTTTGGTTTTACACTTTGTGTGACTTGAAATAAGAAAAACAAAAACAAAATCCTTGTGCCTTGAGCCCATGCACAATTTATTATTTAATATATACATTTTAATGATATTACGACATGTATGGTAACCATAATTCATTTCTTGTGGTGTCACTACAAGTTCTACTTTACACAGAATGGGTAGCATGAGTGGTGAAGAGGATCAAGACGAGCCTAGGGGGTTCATTTAGAGTCTCAAAATATAGACGTGGGGCAAGGAAGGGGCATAAGGCAGCTAGTTCTATTGGCAGCACACATTTTAGTTGCCCTTCCAAATTATTAGAGGATTATAAGAAGTCAGTTTTAAAACAGTTTACCACTAAATTGCATGCAAATCCTAGGTCAATGGGGGGCACTAGGCTATGGAGATGTCATTTTTGTCAACTTGAATTTCAAAGCAGCATCACAAGAGTTAATGCACACCTTCTTTATGTCACAAGAAAAGGTGTATGAGTAAGTTTGAGATTGTCACTTGAAAAAAATTGAAATAATTAAATTGTGGGGTTGTAAAGTGACCAAAGTCTTGTACCTACCACTTTGCCGTTGAGGGCTCCTACTATTACTAAGAATACTCCAATTCCACGAGTTCCAACTTGTTCTACTTATACTTTTCCATCTAGTTCAAAGGCAGCCACAACATAGCCTAAGGGGAAAGGTAGAATGACCACTTGTGATGCTGCAAACAAAGTGGCAAAGTTATTCACTGTGCAAAACAGAGATGAGGCAAATGATGCAATTGGCAAGTTCTTCTTTGCTAATGGTATTCCATTCCATGTGGCTCACTCTCCTTGTTATAAGGAGGTTGTGGCAAAAATTATCAAAAGAGGATATGTGCCACAAGGGAAGACAAAATTGTGAACAACAATCTTGGATAAGAACTATTCCAAGATTTATATTCCAATGAAAATTAAGTTACCTAGGTCACTAATGGATGTAGCATAATCATGGATGGGTGGACAGATATTAGGCATCGTCCACTCATCAACATTATGGTCACATGTACATAGGACCCTTACTTCCTTTGGGCTATTGCTTGTTCAGGGCACCACAAGGATGTTAATTTTCAATTCCAAATCCTTATATATGCTATTAAGGAGGTTGGGCCAAAGAATGTGGTGCCAGTAGTGACAAATGCAGCATATGTGTGTAATGCTACGAGGAAATTGATTGAGGCGTCCTATAGGCATATTTGGTGGATTCCTTGTGTGCATGCCATGAAAAATGCACTCAAGGACATGGGCAAAATCAATTGAATCAAAGAGGTGGTTAATGATGCTAGAGATAATGTTTATCTACAGCCACCATACTTCGCATGCACTCTTCAGGACCTTCTCTAAGGAGTTTTTAAAACCTATAGAGACTAGATATGCATCATACCTCATTCTCTTGGAAAGGATGCTTGAGTTGCAAGAAGCATTGCAATTAATGGTCATGACAGTAAACCTGATTTGGTTACTTGATTTTAAGTCAAAACATAGGACGAGAATGAAGACAGTGGTGAAGAGTGATACTTTTTGGGCATATGCAAGATACATTGTTGCTATCATTACTCCAATCTTCCAAGTTATTAGGTGTGAGGATGCAAATGCACCTAGCCTTGCAAAGATGTATAAGTGCATTGACAATATGCTTGGCTAAATGAAGGCCCTTGTACAATAGAAAGACCCCACATTAGAGTTCTACAATGAACATATTCAGCCAATCATTCATCACCGATGGGAGAAGCCCAACACTCTCTTGCACATTGTTACCTATGCATTGAACCCAAAGTGATATGTGCAAAGTCCTAGCAGAATTACTCCTATAAAAGATGCTAAGGTGAAGGGAGGATTCATGAAGGCCATTTAAAATATGTATGATTTTACATAGGCCAGCACCATTCATACTGAGTGGACAAAATTTGCCACACTAAGGGGACATTTGGAAGAGGCCAAGAGGGATAGGGAGATATGGCACAAGAGGATCCAATTCTACAATGGACTATACATGGGCTTGATTCTTTGACAACCACACTAGCAATTTGTTTGTTGTCTAAGATTTCTAGTTTTTTTGTTGCTAAAAGGAACTATTCTACTTATAGTTTCATCCACTTTGTTAAGAGAAACCAAAATTACCTCTAGGAGGGTGGGGAAGCTTGTAGTTGTACATAGCGCCTTGCATCTCATTGACCGCAACACACTTATGTACAAAGAGATTCCAACCACCTAATGAGATGTAGAGCCAGAGGAACCAAGATATATCGATGAAGATGCAACATAAACAAGATTGGTTAAAATAGGTTTGGAGGAGCTTGACCTTGAGGATTCTAGCAATTTAAGTGATTAGAATTTTGGAATAGACTTCGTGGATGAATGACGATTTGAGGCATTGGACCATTGGCCAATTGTATTTTTTAATGTAATCATCATTTCGAATATAATATAAATATATCGATATTTGGCATTTTCGTTGTTCATTGAGTCCATTCAATGCAATATCAAATATGTTTGAGTATTTCAAAGTTTCATATGTTATTCCTTGTATTATTTTTTATAACTATTTTTTTAAGTACTATATATATTTGTGCTGCCATTCCCCTGTCATCACCAAATCTAGGCCTTTGGTCCCCCCATCCTTGAGACTTATCCTCACCATTCCCTCATCGCAAGACTTTGTTGAACATAGCTAATGTGAGATTAACCCAAATACAACCCAACCATATTTACAAGTATTAATTATCAAAGGCTTTGAAAAACATTTTAATTAGACTTTTACTTTTGTGGAATTTCACTCGTGTGTATTTTACAAATACTTGCAAATATTCTATTGCCCCGTCTCCTTGACTCGTAGTTTTAAAAAATAACCATCAATTTATAATTATGCAATAACACACAATATTAATATTGAGATCAAACAAACTAAACATAGAGCCACGTCCAAGGGGTTAAGCTTTGAGTTCTCATTGTGGAGACCCAAGTTCAAATCCCAAAGAGACATTAATATGGAATTCTATGTTGTGACTCTAGGTCTTCCATAGTTGGCTTCTAGTGTGGAGGTGGTTTCTAAGTGGATTAATTAATTGTGACACTTGGTCTTCCATAGGTGGTTTCTAGTGTGGTTGCTCGAAAGAAACCGGTATTAGTTTCATTGTTGTGCTCACAAGAGCTTGTATTGGTCTCATGTTCATGCTCATATGAGCAAAATATTTATAAATGATTAGGAGATATAAAAAACCATAGAGCCACCCAAAAACACATCATGCAATCAATCAAAAAGTTGGATAGAGAAAATCAAGCAAGAAAAAATATTACTAGAGCTGGCAAACACAAAATTGCCTATCTTAGTTGGGTTGTTGTTCCCATCATGGCAAGACTTTCATTTAAGCACAAAGTCTCCAAGACAACTACGAATGTCAAACATGATAAGAAACCTTGTGTTACTCTCTTGGCATAATAAAAGTATAAGTTGGCATCCAACACAAAAATAAAAGTATCAATCAAACTAAGAACATCATGGCAACTCTTATGGCAATGAATTTAAGCATTGGACTGATTCTAGAGATGGTTCTTTTGTGGATACAATATTTATATTGAAAAAATATTTTTAAGAATACAATTAACTTAATCAGTTGTGCTTGGTCAGTTGGGAGGTAAAATTGTTTATAACATCACGGAACTACAAATCCCATTACAACCATCCAAACTCCCCCAACTGCCATTGTAGGAATGCCTCTAAATGCAAAGAGTTGTCTATTTCATTTGTCTTTATTGTATGGAACCATATATCCCATTGTTTCTTTCATTCATCATTGTTGTTTGCAACTTAATAATGTTAGATCTTAATATGTTAGATCACTATAAGGTTATCATATGTTGAGTTATTTGGTCAATATTCTGTCTTATTTTTCAAAATTGCCCTTTTTTCTTTTGTTTGAGGATAATACATCTCAGATTAGAGTCATTTGGATTGGATAATGTTATTTTGTAAGCCCTTTCATTTCCAAAAGGTCTAAAATAATAAAATTTAGAATTTACCCCCTTTCATTTTGTTCAAAGCTGACAATTTTGAATTGATTATCTAAAAACAGGAAAATCAGTACCTCTATCTATGTTTACTATCATATCCAAGGCATTAGGTCAAATTTGTCTCTAAAACTTACCTTTTTGAAAACTAGAATCTTCCATGATTCCAACGAGTACAAATTCTTAAGGGTCAATTTTTTCCACATAATAAATTTTAATCCCCAAAAAATCAGAACAGTTTGCTGAAATTGCTCAGAGAGGGTCTCTTTCTAAAACAAGTCAAAATTTTCAAAACAACATAACTTTTGTATATGGTAGCAAAAATTGGCTTATGGCCACTTGTTTTTTATGTAACAAATATTCTAAAGATCATCTATGCAAGTGAAATTTTTGTCTAAAATCAAAATAAATTTTGCAAACTTAAAACAATTGCAATGTTCAATATACAAGGTACCTCTAGTTTATGTTTATGAATCAAGCAATCGTGATTGAACTACTCTACCCAACACCTAATAAAGCTACAATGACAACATTTGTGTCTCCATCCACATAAATAAGAACATTGTCATTTTCATTTCCATTTCCCTTTGTTACCATTTGTTGCTATCATAAGACGAATATCCTAACTGAGATAAATTTTGATTCCTTTCTAAGTAGGTGCCATTGATAGGACAAACCCTTTTCACATTTTGTCTATGTGCCACATACCTCTCTACTCTCACATGCTTTAATGCAACTTTCACATGCCGATGAGCATATTGAAAGGATGAGCTTCTTCCACGTACCAATAGGTATATTGAAAGGGCCAGCATATCGAGAGGTTTGGTATACTAGCCTAGCAATATATAAAAAGGAAACCTATTGGAGTGATAAGGAACCAATCCATCTCCACTTAACTATAACATCCATAAGGTGTTATGAATTGTATTGACTGCAAGCTATTGGTGGAACCCATCTCAAAAGTGAGTAATCTTTGTAATCATGTCCACATTATACACCAATGGTATGTTATCTTTGCAAATTAATGTTACTAAAAAACAAGAAGCAAAGATTATATTTGAATGTTGGTGTCAATACAAGCCTCTACTCATGCAGTTTTGCAACCAATACGAAGATGTTGCTACAAGAAACCAGAATGTTGTAAGATCTACAAGAATAGGCACCCAATGCCTCAACCAAGAAGAAAGATGTTATCAACATTGATGTTCCTACTTCAAGAAGTTTAATCAAAAGGCTGGAAAAGATAAAGTTTCCTTGAAGAAAAGTATTAAGCTCTCTCTTATGTTACATAATAGTGTTGCATAGAAGAAAAATGTTCCTTCTTCAACAAGTATTAAGGCTAGAAAAGACAAAAGGTCCTTGAAGAAAAATGTTGAACCCCCTTGTGTCATAGAACAATGTTGTTGGTTCTAAATCCAAAAGTGTGTTGTCAAAACCCATCTTCCCTCGTCTTCCTAATGAGAGCTTGGTTCAAATTCACTTCCACTTTGGCTTAAACAATCTTTGGTTGAGTCCCATCTTGATAAAATCATCCTAAATCTTCTCAAAAGTAGGTTGCTTCTCGTGCGCATAGACAATTTGATTAAATGGATCCTAGAATGAGGAGAACCCATTTAGAGTTATGGGCACCAACTTATCATCATCCACTTTCACCCCTATAGCAACAAGTTGATATGGAAGTTTAGTGATCTTCATACAATAAGTGGCCACTGTTAATGAATGATAGCTCAAGTCAGATATAAATATTGATTGCTGAAAAGCATTATCTTTATTTATATTAGATCAGATTGCTCTTCATAATTATATTTCTGAAATATAAGTAAAATCGAATTTATAATGTGTATAAATTGAATATTAAAGATATTAATATAAATCGAAATATTAATAATGTTAAATTGAACTTACCTCTTAAACACCGTTTGAAGAAAGGAAATAGTTAACCGATTGGTAATCGGTTCCTTCTTGACCCGCGCGCTCATAAAGAGACACGTCCCTTGAGTGGACGTGCCTCCACTTGTGGAGACACGTCCTCTCAAGAGACGTGCCTCTTAGAGGCGAGTCTCCTTCATACTAAAGGGAGTTCGATCATTAATATGCAAACATAGAAATCAGATAATGTTCTACAATCAGCACATTCACATTTAATAAGAAGATCTGGAAATCGCAGTTAGAGAAAAATTCTGGAAATTTCATTTTGACTTAAAATTGTCTTACACAGAATTTCTGAACTTAGTTTTGATCTTAGGTATTAGGATCCTATTTGTGGAAAGATTTGATTACATTTACAGCCACAATGTCTATATCACTTGTGCATGCAGCAACTAAGCTTGTTCTTTAGTAGAATCTTGCAAGAATATTTGCACCCTAATATAGAGTGGTCGAAGAATCATATATTTCCTTTGTTGTTTTCCTCTCTACAATCTGAGGGATCAAATGTTCCTTTCTCATAACTAGGACGATTCGCTACACCTTGGTGAAGTTTTTGATGTGTTCAACCCATTGAACAATCGACAAGATTTGCAGAAGGTGCAACCTTACTTTCCAAAAAAATTCAAAGATCAACTTCCTCCAATAGCATTTTAAATCTGCACTTCCAAAATGTAAATTGGAAGCACCCTCCAGGCAGTCACACTCTCTAAGACTGAGACTAATCTTGACTACAATGTCTGAAATACGTTGAAACCAGGCAGATCAACTAGGAATAATTAAGACCAATAGCCTATGACAAGTGTAGATCAACAATCCAATCACTAAAGCACTTAGAAAATCACACTGTACAACTTCTCACAGGTCCAGATCACTTCAATCATTGAAGCATTTTAGGAATCACACATTACAATCTCTCACAGGCCCAAATCACTTCACCACTGAATCAAGGGCACTGAAATCCTACATCAATTCCCTCTAATAGGGAGAAACACACTCCATACACAGACCTAAAAGGTTTTAGTCAATAAGGTCTGATAAAATTGTTAAAATTTTCATACCATAGTAAGCAGATTCTGCACTAGAAAAATTAACCCTAACTAAACTAAAACTTCAATCAAAACAGCAAACTTGAGTATGATGAGCAAACACTCAAACATCTATCTTCTACTAAACTAAAATAAATTATACTAGTCTCAAAATTGCTCTCTTATCTTTGCTGCTCTATGCTCAATTATTCGCCTTAGAGCTCTTGTATAGACTAAGAAAACCTTCTAGATTTTACAAATACCCATCTTAGTGGAGCATCAAGTTTAGGAAAAGAAGCTTTGTCCTAAAAAACTAATGCATAAAGTAAATAAGCAGAGACAGAAAGAGCCTTGTTCTAGAAATAAAAACAACAAATAATTTTAAAATCCCTCTATATATAAGAAAAGCATTTTAATACTAAATAGAAGACCTGAACTCAGCTAAGGATTAAAAAAAAGCTGCCGATGTCTGCAGCCTATTGAAGGCTAACAGTAGCCAAGCAACACATTCAGAATACTAGCACTCTTTCCTAAAAGAGAAAAATATTGATTTTGCTTCTGCTGTGCCTTTTGTTATTTAGCTTCTACTTTTAGACAAAGTTGAAAGCATGCTCTAAGGAAGTGATGGTGTGGATCTCTATGTTGTGAGAAAGATGACAAAACAACCCAAATACGAATTTGATGTATAGGAACTCATCCATGTTCTATAACTCTTGCTTGATAGAGATGCAATTGAATTGCTCCTTGTATTGTTGGACTGATAAGCCACGTGTCTAGCTATAAATGCACATGCCTAGTTGTTTAGAAACCAATCCAAGTATCAAATTTTTTTTTGCTCTAATGCCTAATAGAAGTTGAACATCAGACTGCAACCAGGTGAGGGCTTGATTGTTTATATGGACATTTCAGATTATGATTTGTTGTGGTTATGCAACAGGTGACTACATCTTGAAAGAAACAGGTTGACAAGCCCCCAAAGCTCTGCCCATATTTCCACATTCATAAGCATATTCCAGTAATTGACTAAACATCATGCACAACCATACAACATCTCCACAACAGTTTTGTTTGGCAACTTGGTTTCATCTACAAAAACAAGTTTGTCTTCACTTCCTATAGGTGTCGAGAAAAATAAAAACCGCCATCTCTACAGGATCCTCACCATCATAATTGTGAGGCATCATGCACTCTTGAGATGGTTAGCCACACGACCCAAGAAAAAAATGTTTTGGATGCCATGGTTGTATTCCAGGGGCACTGTAACTAATGCAATGCCAAGCTTGTTCTTATCACTCCAACACAATCCACTCTTCTTCCTCGAGCCAATTTGAAATTCAGAAACTGATGATGATGTACATATTGCTCATCCACTTCCTGAATCAATAGTGGGTCTTGATCTTGAGCAAGCTTCCTCAAAATTTCAAGATGGACTCTTCACAGCTTACATTAACATCTTCTCCTACACTGCAATATGTTTGAGAGGACAACCATGGGATTATTTCTCTGAAAATGATCTGATTGGTTGTTTCAATCATTTTTGGCCCAACATTTTTTACCTGCTCCAATAGCTATCAAATTCCCGGTAGCCTCATATGGAAAGTGATCTTGAAATATACTTTGTGCGCAGGTAACTTTAATGCTGTTTTTTAGTTGCCGAGATGAGCTGGTGGAAAAATTTCTGCAAAGAAATGGTTGAGGAGCAGCAATGACAGTAGGAGTCAGTAGTCATCGTGAGCTGCCAACTAGGCAAGGCTTCTTGTAATGCTGAGGTTTTTAACTTCAAAAATGGTGTCATCTAGCTAAACCAGCACAACATTATTACTTGAAGATTGATTTATTTCACCTTAGGGCTTTGTTCATTATCTTATAAGGCATGTCAGTAATGATTTTCGGTGCATTTAAAAGACTTGAGCCCTAATTTTATTGCTTTTACAGACACTCCTTTTCAATATAAAACAATTTTAAAGCTAAGGAAATGCAACTCAAATTTGGAAACTTCTGGCATGAGCACTGAGATGGAAGGGAATTCCTCAAGATTTGGGCACCACATGTACTTCTTCAAAAGCCAATGAAATACATGAAAGGAATTATTTGTAAGCTTGTTGTCCTCTACTTTTGCAAAGACTAGGACCTTAGTAATCAGACAGAAGAGACCAACCTTCCCGCTTCTGATTAAAACAGTATATCTTTTACTAGCCAAGAAAAGTAGTTTTGGCTGTGCAATCTGTTTTATAAATTTGTAAACACTCTTTCTTGTTCAGAATTCCACCAAGGACAGATATACGACCTTGATTTCACTTTCTTGTAAACACTCTTTCTTATTTAGAATTCAATCGAGGGCAAATATGAGATCTTGCTTTCACAGTTACCTGCTGGCAAAGCAACACTTGCTAGTAAAAGGCATCACTAACCATCGTAAACTTGTTGGGCTTATAACGAAATTATTCAGCAAAAAATTCAAAACTTAAGGTTAACCCGAAAAAATAAGCCCTCTATGCCAAAGGAAAAGGCCATAAAAACAGAGGATTCTCAACTGCACATAACACACAAATTCTAATTCATTGTGCAACCTCTAAAAGCTAACAAATTCGGAGAACAAAACACTAAGAAAACTGCATGAAGTATTAAAATCCAAAAATTGCACAAATGTAGAAGGGTTATGGTGAGAATCAGGGTAAGCATCAAAACTCGGCTAAAATAAGACCCAAAAAATAAGAAAATGAACAGCTAGAATTATTCAAAGGATATTGAAACGCTTGATTTTAGTCAAGTAAAACTTATTCGAGGAACAGAAAAAATCCTTATGTACCTTTTTCAGAATGAATTAATCATGACCAGGCCTAGAATTTGATTGATTTGTGAAAATGAAGAGGGCTTCAAAGTTAACTGTCAATAGGTAGTTTATTCGTTATTTGGGATTTTAGAATGGAGGAACAAACGAAGTATAAAATGTTAAATGTTTCTAGGTTCATGGAGTGTTGAAAACTCATATCAACAAGTGATGCATTGTGTCTGATTCCTGCGAGTCAGATGTATAATGTGTTAGTTGATTTAAAGTATTATTGGTAGAATAATTAATTTGCCAAATGATCTAAGCACAACCTCGTGCACCAATTCATCAACATTCCGTGCATCCTTCTACACTCCCTTGCACATTAGCACAATGTTAAGACAACTTTGCACATAGATGCAAATCCAAAAATTATATTTCATGCATAGTTGCACCAGCCTTAGCAACTCTCCATGCAACCATACAAGCCCCACCAACTCTTTGCATATGCACCAACCTCAATAGCTCTCTACACATCTGCCAACATCTCTTTGAGTGTTGCATCCAGAAGTTCCTACAGCATTGTGCAACACCACACATGTTCCTCACACTTGAACAAAATGCACCATCACACATGCTTTATGCTATAGTCTACCTAACATCGAATAATACATGCACAACATATGCCATCAAATCTTCCATAGGAAAGCCACCGTACATGGCCACAAATAGCAAACTCTTGCACCACAAGAAACAACTCCATATAGGTTTGAAATTGGGCACCTTATGCACTCAGCACCTACTAACATCCATGCCACGAGATATGACACCATTCAAGATTGACACTTGGTAGCATCTTATCCACACATACCACATGCCCATATGCATTGGACACATGTCAATGTAGATGTGGCGCTTAGCCATCGGCTTAGTGGACTTCATTTATAAATATTTGCATTGTACATCTTGTATAGATGTACAAAAAGCAAGAGACTTATCAAAATGTTTTTCACATCTAGTAACACCTCCATCATAATCTAGGCAGATCAAAAAGGATTCACTACTTTTCTGATCACGAGAATTCTCACTTATGTATTTTCTTATTCAACCATTGAATAGAAGTAGCTTATTTGCTAATCTCACATCCACTAAATGTGTAATAGTTATTTGTGTCTTGCCTTTTAAGATTCTATTGCATGTTCTATAATATGTAACCTCATTTGAGCAATACTCATCACCTAGAGAAGTTGTAGATTGTCCTTTATGCATATGTTGATTTTGACACATATCATTGGTATCAAAGCTTGAATTTATGCTACACCAACTGTCATTTGTCACTCCATCGATATCAAATATGTGCATACCTTCACTATTGCAGCCATAATGAGCAAGACAGTGTACAACTCAAAGGATCACTTTAGCATCTTTGGACAAGACCAAATGCCTACTCAAGGAGATCCAACATCTCCAATACTAGAGCCAACAATTGTAGAATTCTCTCCAATTAAAGAAGAAAAGCTTCAATCTTATTACAAAGCAGATCACAAATTTCATGGTGCACATTATTTGACTTGTTGACCCTATCCTAGGAGGTATTTCTCAAGCCAAGAGTAGTGGTACTTGAGCCATGCAAAATCTACTACAAGAACTCTCTAAAAGAGAGGATGAACTAGCATGACTCAAATTTGAGTGCACACAATTCCAAATACCTAAATAAACACGAATCAAAGAAAACATTAGTCAAGATTGGCAATGTGCAAACAATGGCAACTAAGGACCTAGTAAGCCCCTGTCATTCCCCGCAACACTCATTTAGTAATTTTAAGAAACACACCAAATTGGCTCCAAGCTGCAAAAGTGAATGGGCTATGAAGGTCACAACCTCTGCAAGGGCAACCATGACATCATCAATCCCCTCCAAACAAAGATTAGATTGCAACACTAGTTTGGGTTACATTGATTGTCACACAAGCAATGAAGACTCTACACACTTCTTGCTACAATTTAACACCAACAAGGCATCTACACTGTGTCCTACATCAAGCAATTCAATGTACATTTACTTGTCAAATTGAAAAGTACTATGAGTGCACTGCAATAGCGTTCAACATAGCAATAGGATCAGGCCTTTCAACAACACTTTGCATAAAAGGGACCTCATGCAGGCGCATCAACTCCTCAACCACGCCCTACACAACAACACCTTTGCACATTGGCATCAAGCACTACTCCAATTGTGTCATTCCAAGGTCAACTTTGCACAATTCTACCTAGCCTAGCCCATAATTAGCATCATCACAACATTCATAACAACGTTTTAAAATTTGCTATGTTCCTTTGCATGTGTATTCTCTCTACAATCTACTCACATATAGGGAGTATCAACATGTCCCTTGAAGAGGTAGCACAAGCATGCACACACCCCACCTTCTCGGTGTTAGAGTACAAGGATATCACATACATCACCTAGCATTCACAAGCATCCACATCAAGGGTATCAATTAGCAACCATCACCCAAGAACTCAAGATTAACTACAGTGGGGACCATTTGTTCATCAAAAAAGGGCAAATGATCTAACCATAAGGGAGACAATCAAAGTTGAATTGACTATACCACATCTATGTAATCCATTAGGCATTCCCTGAATTGGCAAATAAATGTAACACAACATTGATAATATCCACACAACATGAAGACTACCATGCCATCACCAATTGACTCACACCACACAATTGGCTCATCTTGAACCATTGCACTCACTGTCGATCATGCCCTATGCAAGCATCTACATTGTTGTCTAAGAACATAATGGGGGTCAAGAACTCAAGATTAACTACAATGGGGACCATTTCTTCATCTGAAAAGGGAAAATGATCTAACCATAAGGGAGTCAATCAAAGTCAAATTGACTATGCCACATCTATGTAATCCATTAGGCATTCCCCGGATTGGCAAATAAGTGTAACACAACATTGATGATATCCACACAACATGAAGACTACCATGCCATCACTAATTAACTCACATCACTCAATTGGCTCATCTCGAATCATTGCACTCACTGTCAATTATGCCCTATGCAAGCACCTACATTGTTGTCTAAGAACACAATGGGGGTCAAGAAAGGACAAATGATCTAAGCATAGCCTCATTCCAATTCATTAGTATTCCTTGCATGCCTTGTGCATTCCCTTACAAGCCAACACATTGTCAAGATGACTTTGCACATGGATGCACATCTAGTTTTGTTTCACATGCAACTGTGTCAACCTCAACAATTTTCCACAACCATGCAAGCTCCAAGAGCTCTTCACTTACACACCAATCTCAACAACTTTTTGTGCAACCACACAAGCCTTAGCTCATCAAAAAAGGGCAAATGATGTAATCATAATGATCATTCAAAGTCAAATTGTGCTACGCCAAATCGATGTAATCCATTAAGCATTCTCCAGATTGGAAATTAAATGTAACACAATATTGATGATATTTGCACAACATTTAGCCTACCATGCCATCACAAATTGACTCACACCACTCAACTAGCTATTAATTACGACTTGTGTAAGCACCTATATCGTTGTCTTTGTACCTCAATGAACACAATGGGAATCATTGCTCCTCAAGAAAGGACAAATGATCTAAGCATAGCCTCATATCGGTTCATCAATATTCCATGCATACCTTCTGCATTCCCTTGCAAGCTAGCACAATGTCAAGATGATTTTGAGCATAGATGCACATCTAGAAGTTTTGCTTCACACGACCATGCCAATCTCAACAATTTTCCACAACCACACAAGCTCCAAGAGATCTTTGCACACACACCAATCTCAAAAACTCTCTATGCAACCACACAAGCTTCAAGAGCTCTTCATGCACCACATCTAGAAGTTTCTATAGCACTGTGCAGCACCAACATGCTCCACACACTTCAACCATGTGCACCATCACACATGCTTTATGCTTTAGTCTGCATTGAACCATACATGCACAACACATGGCTTTAGCTCCTACACAAGAAACACTCTATACACATGCAACATTTGGTGGGCTTCCATGTGATTTGAAATGGTTCCATACATGTTTGACATTTAGCACCATACATCCTCCATGCCTTGTGGCATCTGTGCCATGACATATGACACCATCTGATTTGACACTTGGTGATGTCATATCCAATATTCCAAAGTGACCATACACATTGGACACATGACAACATGGAAATGGCACTTGGCTATAAAGACCATCTATAAATACTTGCACTAGACATCTTGTATAGTCAATCAGAAAACATGAGACTTATCAGCATGCTCCATGTATCTGGTACCACCATCATCATAATCCAGGCAGATCATAAATAATGCATTACCCTTTTTCTAATCACAGGGATTCACTCTCAACCTTAATAGCTTTATACACTTACGTATTTTATCCTATTCTGCAATTGAATAGAAGTAACTTATTTGCTAATCTTGTGTCCTCTGTGTAATAAGTTTTTGTGTCCGGTCTTTTAAGATTCTATTGCATATACTAAAATCTATAACCCTGTTTGGGCAATTCTCATCTTAAATAAGTTATAGATTGTCATCCATACATCTCCTGGGCTTGGCACAGATAACCAAAATCAAAACCTACCTTTATAGTGAGGCAAGATTTGAGTATACAGTGACTTGCTGACTCTGCAGGCAAGGAGCTCATGGTAAATCGTATAAGCTCTAACACTGTTGAGATACACTTTCTAAACTACAGGTATGAAACAAACCTTGAAGAAGGCTATCACTACCTACATCTACTAATTTCCTCACATACTCAGTAACGGTCTAACAGAAACTTACAGCTCTAGCAAAAGATAGATACACGGCAACTATGGAAACCTCACTCAACAAAAATGCTCGCCATTGCGGCTGAATATCAAAATGCTTTTAAAAAGAAGATTCAAATAGCCAATCTCACTGCACGGCTTGTATATAATAATTCTATTGACAGAAAAATTCTCTGTGGTAGTGAATTTTATATTTTGCATATCAAGGCATGCCAATCACTCTTAACATTAATCAGAAGACAACACATATCTGTTCCTCCTAACGACGTCTTCCCTAGTATTTAATAACACTGTTCCTGCAGTACGAATCCAAACCCCAAATGCAATCACAAATAACATCTTATAAAAGTTAAATATTTCAAAGGAGTCTCAGACCGAGGGGGTTTAAACAACAAAAGTATCACATAGTGATTGACTTAGAAGCTCGCACTACTAACCCTTATTGAGCTTCTTCTCGGCATACCATATCCGACACGTTTCGGAAGCCAGTAAACATTAAAAATCCAGTTTAACGGCACTAACGGCCAACACATGACAAGACATAACCAGATAACCCGTGATCAACTTCAAATGTATCGTATAGATACGTGTGTACGCGTCTCTGTGTGTATGTTCACATATGTACTCGCCTCCGCGAGATATTTCAAGGTTTACGCTTTAAAAAACAAAATCATAAATTGGCAGGGAACCAACATTTACCCTATTGGAAAAGACAAGAAGGGAAAGAATTGGGGAGGTTGTAAATAAAATTAATGGCGGCACGATCAACCCTTAGAAAAAATCCAGAAAAGCAACTCGAAATTAACCTTGGCCTCTCCTATTTGTTTCTTCAAAAGCATCTCACTCGCTCAGGATGCTTGGTGTTCTGATGCTCCCATACACTACTTTCATCTAAACGCCCTTAATAAAACTTCTACATCTCTCCGAGGAAATAAAAACAATTAAGAGAGGATGCATGTAATAGCTGGTAAGGAGCTGAGAGTGTACCGTGAAACGCATTTCGCTGGAAGTTTTTGGGCGAGCAATGGCTTCAACAGTTGGCGAGACTCGAACCAGGGTTTTAATGGTCACTTTTCCCTAAAAGTCCATAAAATTACGGCACCACCAATTGAAACTCTAACTTATTCCGGAAGAAGAGGATCGAAATTTGAGCTTCGTGTCAATGGGCTCTTGGTCTGCCAGTGAAGTTGAATGGTTCTTAAATGAGCCCACCGATGATCAAGCCTTGCTCAGTGCAAGCCTTCAACATCATAAGGGATGAGGTCGGGATCGTGCCCTAGATGAATTTGGTGGAATAGATACCCCTCAATCATTGACTATAAAATGCTTCATCAAAAAAAGAAATTGCACTTCATAGTGGAATATTCATCAAAACATATTCTACGTCACATCATGCCAGTCTAGCCTAAAGTAGGGAGCTCTCTGGAATGAATCTAGACATCATACCTAGGTACTCTTCAATTATTTCAATTCTTTTAAAACATGAAACTGAAATAGTCGTATATATTTTGTCTAAAATAGTTCACAATGCATCGACAAACTTGAAAAAAAAAGAGGATAAACAAGTGACTCACAAAGAAAATAAAGAAAAGATTTAACAATAAACATTGGATTCTTGTCAATGGGCCCTTGATCTGTTGGTGAAGTTGATTGATTTTAAATGAGCCCACCGGGGATGAAGTCTTGATGAGTGCAAGGCCCCAACATCATAAAGGATGAGGTTGGGATCATGGCCCGAGCGAATCTGGCGGAATGGATACCCCTCAATCCTTGACTCTTAGCCAAAGAGGTTCAACCTATGGCTTGTGCTCCCGTATCAGATAGCAAAACGAATCTAGGTTTGATATAAAACCCTTCATAAAAAAAAAAAAACATTGGATTCTTTAAAATTAAATAGAGACAAAAGTAAGATGAGTTTGGAGTATATCTAGTAGATAAAAGAGAAAGGTCAAGGATAGCAACACAAGGATACATCATGTTAGAATTATATATAAGAGTGTTAATGATCATGAAAAGAGGCTTTTTTAGATTTTAGAAGGGGACAATGGAAGGACAATTATATAAAAGAAATCACATAACGTAATTTGAAGTTAATAAGTGATAATAAATTATTATTTTTAAAAAGTAAATAATTTGTAATGTGTTATGGATAAAGGGCAACAAAAGTTAATTGTGGTAAAATAGGAGCTAAATCAATTGAAAACTATAAAAGAAAATAAATACAAAAGTATTAGAAAGAAAAGACATACCACAAATAAATGAAACCCAATCTACAACCGTAAACATGGAGATTAAAGAAAATCAATTAAGAGGCAAAATCTTGAACATGAGTAGTAAATGGATAGACAACCACATAAAGAGAACTCGGAGAAACAAGTCAAGATGCAAATAAGGGAAGAAAAGGACAAAAATGATAGGGATGCAAATATCATTATTAAAGGATCAAAGGTTTGTAGTGAGAAAGAGGGCACCAACAAGTTTACAACGAAATTTCTTAAAGACTAGCTATAATGGATAGGATACATGCATCAAGAAAACAAGATTAGAAAAACGATAGGAGGAGAAAGAGGCAAGCATGCGATAGTTAGTATGAGAAACATAAAAAATGGGAACATGATACTAAGGAGCAGAAGGTTTCTTAGAAGTACACAAATATGCCTAGGTGAAAACCTAACAATAGTTCAACAGGACAAGAGAAAAAATGAGAGGGAAAAAATAAAGGTAGCAATAGGTGCAAGAAAATAGGCATGGTTAAATAATGGAAAGGCCCAAATCAGCAACTACATGGCACACAAGAAATAAAGATTTGAGGCTCCCCAAGAATACTTGACTATGGTAAGCTAGAATTGTAGAGATTATCCATAGATGAGAAGACCTAGGTTATGGCCCATAGAAGAAGCAAAAGGCGTTATCATCCTCATGAAAATGCATGAACATAAGGGTTGCAAAGTCCTTGATCTTGAAGGGTATAAGAAATCATCAATTTGAAATGAAAGGACAAGCATTGCAAAGTGCATAAAGAAGTAATTATGCTAATCAAAGAGTCATGGTGTATAATTATAATAGTGGGAAAAAAAGACCCAAATAAGCAATGCATTTGGTTGAAAATAGTAAAATATTATGTAACAATCAGGCTAGTTGCATGCTACTTTGCACTAAAAGGTTCGAGAGCAGGGTAAATGCACAAAGTTGAGTCCACTTCTCGTGGAAGTTTTGGACTTAGGAAAAAATGCCTAATCAGGCAAAGTGAAATGGGATCCTATTTCGCTTCGAGACCCTAAGCCAAAAGTGGGATCTCGTTTCCTAAAGGGTTAAATTTTAAAAAAACTAAACGGGATCTCGTTTCTTAAAATTTCAATTTTTGGCCTAGTTTCTACTATGGGTTTTGGGTCAAAAAAAAGGCTTGGGGAGCCGACCCTTAGCTTTGCACCTGCGACTTGAAGGTCATGTTAGTTTCATTAGAAAAGAGTAAGTTTGGACATATCTCTGAAGACATTTTTGAAGAATGTTTAACGAAATTAAAACCGTTTATAGATGAGACTGTGTAGATTTCAAATATGCAATTTTTTTAATATTTGGATTATTTTTCTACTTTTCAAAAAAAAATGATGAAATTGGTCTATAAACATGAAATAACATGTTTTTTTTTTTTAATAACTTTATATTTTTTATAAAATAAATTATATGTGAGCAATCTTCAAACAATTATTTTCAATTTGAAAAAAATCAAAAAATGATAAGTTTAGGTCTACTTATGCTTGATGTACACGAGGGGTTTCCAAAACAACAATTATGGTCAATAAAAAACTAATTAAAAATTATTCAAAAAAAATTACAAAAAATATCTCGAACAATCTTCAATGTCTTACGAATCTTTTCCCAAAAGGATTCAAAAAAATACTTTTATTTAGGTCAAAATATGGTTGGCGTACACATGCATGGTATGGTCTTGAAAAAGTGACTTTTAGACAATGGTTTTTAAACATGCCTATTGAAAATCAATTTATATCATTTGGGTATTAAAATAAATTACATATCTGGAAACTAGACTATGAGTACTACATTTCATATTATTGATTTTTTTAAAGATTCAATCCTTAAGTGTTTCAAATTTTTAGGTCAAATGTGACAAATTCTGAAAATTAGGAAAAACACTTCCACTTTTTGGTCAAAAAATGGACTCAACTTCTTGCACACACCCAACAGATAAGAAAGAGAATATGATCCTTATGCATCACTTAAGAAGGACATCTCAATTTTTAACACTATGGGGGAAGTCAAAATAATAAGGGACTTATTCCAAGGACAATAAGCAATCTTAATGTGAGGATAAAAAGTAATCAAGCTTTCATCATAAGTGGTGTTGGTAGAGAAAAAAGCAACCCATCATGTCTTGAAGAAGATTAGGAGAGATAGATTTGGGAAAGAACTTCACAAGATGATAAAGGAAAAACTACCTATTATCAAGGACAATTATTAAGGCTATGCAACTTATATGAAATATTGTGACTTTTAGACAATGGTTTTTAAACATGCCTATTGAAAATCAATTTGTATCATCTAGGTATTAAAATAAATTACATATTTGGAAACTAGACTCTGAGTACTACATTTCATATTATTGACTTTTTTAAAGATTCAATCCTTAAGTGTTTCAAATTTTTAGGTCAAATGTGACAAATTCTGAAAATCAGGAAAAACACTTCCACTTTTTGGTCAAAAAGTGGACTCAACTTCTTGCACACACCCAACATATAAGAAAGAGAATATGATCCTTATGCATCACTTAAGAAGGACATCTCAATTTTTAACACTATGGGGGAAGCCAAAATAATAAGGAACTTATTCCAAGGACAATAAGCAATCTTAATGTGAGGATAAAAGGTAATCAAGCTTTCATCATAAGTGGTGTTGGTAGAGAAAAAATCAACCCATTATGTCTTGAAGAAGATTAGGAGAGATAGATTTGGGAAAGAACTTCACAAGATGATAAAGGAAAAACTGCCTATTATCAAGGACAATTATTAAGGCTATGCAACTTATATGAAATATTGTGACTTTTAGACAATGGTTTTTAAACATGCCTATTGAAAATCAATTTGTATCATCTAGGTATTAAAATAAATTACATATTTGGAAACTAGACTCTGAGTACTACATTTCATATTATTGACTTTTTTAAAGATTCAATCCTTAAGTGTTTCAAATTTTTAGGTCAAATGTGACAAATTCTGAAAATCAGGAAAAACACTTCCACTTTTTGGTCAAAAAGTGGACTCAACTTCTTGCACACACCCAACATATAAGAAAGAGAATATGATCCTTATGCATCACTTAAGAAGGACATCTCAATTTTTAACACTATGGGGGAAGTCAAAATAATAAGGGACTTATTCCAAGGACAATAAGCAATCTTAATGTGAGGATAAAAGTAATCAAGCTTTCATCATAAGTGGTGTTGGTAGAGAAAAAAGCAACCCATTATGTCTTGAAGAAGATTAGGAGAGATAGATTTGGGAAAGAACTTCACAAGATGATAAAGGAAAAACTGCCTATTATCAAGGACAATTATTAAGGCTATGCAACTTATATGAAATATTGTGACTTTTAGACAATGGTTTTTAAACATGCCTATTGAAAATCAATTTGTATCATCTGGGTATTAAAATAAATTACATATTTGGAAACTAGACTCTGAGTACTACATTTCATATTATTGACTTTTTTAAAGATTCAATCCTTAAGTGTTTCAAATTTTTAGGTCAAATGTGACAAATTCTGAAAATCAGGAAAAACACTTCCACTTTTTGGTCAAAAAGTGGACTCAACTTCTTGCACACACCCAACATATAAGAAAGAGAATATGATCCTTATGCATCACTTAAGAAGGACATCTCAATTTTTAACACTATGGGGGAAGTCAAAATAATAAGGAACTTATTCCAAGGACAATAAGCAATCTTAATGTGAGGATAAAAGGTAATCAAGCTTTCATCATAAGTGGTGTTGGTAGAGAAAAAATCAACCCATTATGTCTTGAAGAAGATTAGGAGAGATAGATTTGGGAAAGAACTTCACAAGATGATAAAGGAAAAACTGCCTATTATCAAGGACAATTATTAAGGCTATGCAACTTATATGAAATATTGTGACTTTTAGACAATGGTTTTTAAACATGCCTATTGAAAATCAATTTGTATCATCTAGGTATTAAAATAAATTACATATTTGGAAACTAGACTTTGAGTACTACATTTCATATTATTGATTTTTTTAAAGATTCAATCCTTAAGTGTTTCAAATTTTTAGGTCAAATGTGACAAATTCTAAAAATCAGGAAAAACACTTCCACTTTTTGGTCAAAAAGTGGACTCAACTTCTTGCACACACCCAACATATAAGAAAGAATATGATCCTTATGCATCACTTAAGAAGGACATCTCAATTTTTAACACTACGGGGGAAGTCAAAATAATAAGGGACTTATTCCAAGGACAATAAGCAATCTTAATGTGAGGATAAAAAGTAATCAAGCTTTCATCATAAGTGGTTTTGGTAGAGAAAAAAGCAACCCATTATGTCTTGAAGAAGATTAGGAGAGATAGATTTGGGAAAGAACTTCACAAGATGATAAAGGAAAAACTGCCTATTATCAAGGACAATTATTAAGGCTATGCAACTTATATGAAATATTGTGACTTTTAGACAATGGTTTTTAAACATGCCTATTGAAAATCAATTTGTATCATCTGGGTATTAAAATAAATTACATATTTGGAAACTAAACTCTGAGTACTACATTTCATATTATTGACTTTTTTAAAGATTCAATCCTTAAGTGTTTCAAATTTTTAGGTCAAATGTGACAAATTCTGAAAATCAGGAAAAACACTTCCACTTTTTGGTCAAAAAGTGGACTCAACTTCTTGCACACACCCAGCATATAAGAAAGAGAATATGATCCTTATGAATCACTTAAGAAGGACATCTCAATTTTTAACACTATGGGGGAAGTCAAAATAATAAGGGACTTATTTCAAGGACAATAAGCAATCTTAATGTGAGGATAAAAAGTAATCAAGCTTTCATCATAAGTGGTGTTGGTAGAGAAAAAAGCAACCCATTATGTCTTGAAGAAGATTAGGAGAGATAGATTTGGGAAAGAACTTCACAAGATGATAAAGGAAAAACTGCATATTATCAAGGACAATTATTAAGGCTATGCAACTTATATGAAATATTTATATGCAATGGCATGAGTGTATGGTTGAACTAATCAATATCACTTAGAAAACTTATAATGGCCAAAGCATGGTGTATTATGTTGTTTGCTCAAAGAAATATATCTCGGGTCTTATGGAGTTAGAAGTTGAAGATTTCCCTATAGAATTGAAATCAAATCATAATCCAATATATGTAAAACTTGATATTCTTATAAATAATCAATAGGAGGAACAATCTTGTCAAAATTAGAAGAGGATGGCTTGTTTGAGTAAAATCCTCATATCTCAAGAGAATAAAAAACTATTTGAAGTTTCCATTGAGCAACTCTTTCAAGAATCAAAGATTAGTTTAGCTTGTATGGCAAGTCGCCTAATGTAATGTCCCAAAGCTAGAATAAGATTTGATATGTTTGAGAGTACGATGAAGGTTAATCTAGAGCTACAAACTAAACCAAAACCACTATATTTCTACAAATGTATGTGTTTAGCTATAGAAACCAAATCAATATTCAACTAACTGATATTAAATAATGTAAATATATGCTTGATATTCCTAGTTTTATACTCCTCAAGAAAGTGTTGTAAATATCTTAGAATAATATAAAAATGCTTAGACTTCCATAAAATGTAGTAGCTCAATAAAATATAACGCAACCTAAAAGGTACAATGACAAGGATAAATCCTTATAATTCATATACATGCAAATGAGTTTAAACAATAGATTTATTAAAGATTCACTTTCATTTAGAAGTCATCAAACCCCTTTCCAAAGTGGCTATTAGGAATACCAAAATATAAACTACAATTAAGTGTTAGTAGGACCCACTAGCCTTAAGTATAACATTCTATAAACTTTGTTAATATTCATCTTTCCATCCTTGATTATATGATGCCCAAGATGAAATTATGTGAAGTACTTCTCCAACTAAAAAAAATAAGGAAAAAGTGTCCCTCCAATAAAAAAGTCTTTTACTAAACTTGTCCCCTTTTAGCTACAAACTTTAATCAAATCCCTTTCATCCTTTATTATCTACGATTCCTTCTCACAAATTATAGTGCCAACAAAAATAAATATATCTTTTCATGGTGTGGTTCCCCCTTTAATTTATAAAATCACTTAATTCCCCTTGAATGACTCTCCAAAGCTAACTCACACTTCAAAAATAGAATTATAATATTTGTTGCTACCTCAAAGTAGAAGTGCAACTAGCAAGGGAAAATAGTATGGTTCAAAAAAATTAAAACAATACAATCTCGTAGAAAAATTATAATATTTGAAATCAGAATCACATTAAATATTATTCTTCTTATTAAATAATATTTTCCATAAAATAATACTCTAAAATTATAGGAAACCCTTCACAAATAAAATAAACTTAAATCCCAAATTAGAAACTAAAGAAAATACCTGAACAACCAAAATAATTGAAACCACAAATTTCTAAAATTTAAAAATCCTTCAATCTTTGACACAACGACAAAAATCTTCAATAAGCTCTTAGAATAAAATTTTCACTTAAATACAATCCCTAGATGGAATCACCTCTATTCAATAAAAGGGTTTTCAGATCCCTAAATCTAATCTAGAAACCAAGAGGGTTTGCATCCCCTTTGATTTTGTTACCAAGAGGCTTTTCGTCCTCTAGCCAAAAGATGAACACAAGTGCTCAAATTTCAAGAAAGAGTTTTTTTGGCAACAAATAATGATGTTTTTCGTCAAGCCCAACTCCTTTTATAATCACATGTTTGCTATTTTTAGCCTCCGAGAAATCTCTAGAAATTCATTATATTTTCAATTTAATATTTCCATTCACCCCTTGTCATAGTGGCATTCATTAAAACACTTTATAAAAATATTTTTAGGTACTTTATAATTTAGTAAAAGAATAAAAGTTGTCTTTTATAAAATTTGAATGTAACTAATTCCCAAATTTAAAATGCAGTGATTAAAATGATTTCATAATTTATTTTCAAAAACTTTTATGCACAAGAAATAATATAATATTTAAAAATTTGTAGCTAAATGGAATATAATAAATTAATTAACCATTGTGCTCAGTACATTCAATCATGTCGTAAATAAATTATTAATTTAATAAACTTAAAATATTTACACACTTTATTGCTTAAATAATCATTAATACTTATCTTTGAAATGCGTAGAAGAAATCCCAACTATTCTTGGAATGGTCCTTGGTTCAACCTCTTCTGTCTGTGAGCAGTTTGGGAGGAAAGCATACTTTGCCACTCTACACGAGTGTTGGCTCCACCGAAACAATGCTCAACACTTGTGCCACAAAACCATGCCTTGGCCAGGACCATCCTGAGTGCACACACTTATACTCCAGGTTGGACACCCACTATAGGAGTGCCCCTTCTCTGTCCTACTCACAACCTACTAACTTGGAACCCTATTCCTGCAATGTGTTCTTGCTTTTCCCTTTTTCCTGTCTGTGTAAATAATTTAGTTTTCACGGGTTTTTATACAACATAAAGGGTAGTTCCAACTAGCACACCTTTTTATAAATAATTATAACATCCCGTGAAAACTCTAATTACTGTTTTATTACATTTTATTTCTTGAACTATTACATTAGTTCTCATTTTACTTTTATTTTCTTTTATTTTTTTCCTTTTTTTCTTCCACAGGTAAAAGTCTCATAACAAAATTAAAGCTACTTTTTGAGCAACTTAAATTAAACTAGTAAATTATTTTCTTAGCTTGAAAAGGGTAACATGATAGTCCACCCTTCCCAAAGATTTATTATCCTTGAGCAATGCAAATTTAATTCCTCCTGACTGAACCATTCTAAAATATCAAGATCCCAAATCAATATTGAGAATTTGCAATTCCCAACACTTGATCCTTCTTGTGATGTAGTTGGATTTTATTGCACCTCTCCAATATTATCACGGGCTAAAGAAATTGAAGCAAGATATATCTCTACTTTCATCTCAAAAAAGTGGGTTATATGTAACCCAATGAAAACTAGAAAAAGATTAAAAATTATTCTTGTTTTCATGTTTCAACCATTATGCATGATGACCCAATTCTATGCAGTTTTCCTTTGAAGCCATCAGTTTGACTCTCATCCAATTGTGTCCCCCTCAAGTTGCTTTGTTTTTTGATCCATAATTCCTGACAACACTTTCTTAGTTGTGTCCAAATTTGTATCTACAACTTCTAGCTCCCCTAGAAGTTGTCCTTTATGTAAATTGATTTCACCATTAAGCCCCCATTGTGTTGAATGGGTTGAACTAAGCTTCAAATTGAGCTCATCAACCTTCCCTTCATGTCCTCAGATGTAATTATGATCTCCTCTACAAAATTGATGACCATATCTTTGTCTTTAATCAAATGCAAATATTATGATTTCATTTTTCCAATGTATTATTCACTAAGTTTGCAAATCTACAAGAGTGACCATATGCTTAGGCCTAGAAAAATTTACTTAATTTATTATATTCTTCTTCTTTTCCTCAATCTATGCTTTCTTCCAACTTAGAGTTATCTCTTCAATGAGCCTTTTTGTGCTATCATTTATGTTAGGACCTCCACTTCTTTCTCTTCTATTGCCAACGTTTTTTCCTTCCATTCATCCTCATGATAACCAAAATCATACAATGATATCAAACTACAACAAAAATTAGCATTTTCTTTTGGAACGTACCTTTCAATAAGATATGTCTAAAATTCACTTTGATAAGTTTCTTTCCTCAAAAACTCCACTCATATTTTGAACTAACATCATTAGGCTAAGTTAAGTGCTTATCATTAGTTATTGATTTGAAATTTTTAGTAAGCTAAAAACTAATAATTTTAACTACTTAAACCTTCCTCTCATGTGCATATATTTTAACAAATTCATTATAGTCTACCTCACAAGATTCTTGATTTGAGACATTCTTTTCATCTTCACAAGATTGGTCTGAGTATTTGTCTTCCTTTATGGATGATAATAAATCACACCCTAACTCTAATCATTCAAAAGTTTTATCACTTCTATTCTCACAATTATCATATAAATCATCCTTATGTAGCATAGAATCAATCATTTGAGGATTGATGGATGCTAATTAATAGGAACAACTTGCTAACTTGTGCATTTAACAAGTGATGCTTTCTCGTTGACTTCATTAAAATGAATCTGCTAATTTGCAAACTCAAAAATCTAAGTTCAAGAAAACACTCCACCATATTACCATAGGCTTTGGATGGCATAGAGACTTTTGAGATATAGTTATTTAGAATTTGAACTATTTCTAATTCATTTAATATACGTTGACAAAATTGGCATGTTATAAAATAGAGCTGGAAAGAGAGAATGCACCAAATAAATAAAGTTGGTAATTAGTAAAAAGGAAAAGAATAATCTAATAAGAAAAAAATGTAAATCTAATTCAAATTCCATCAATAGTAGATTGTTCATTTGAAATAGAGGAGACTGAACTACTAAACCCATAATAGGATGACAAGCTAATAAAAAGAATCCATGATTCTTTACAAAAGTTGAATCAACATTTTAGAACAAATTAAGAGGTATGAAGTGTTTAAAACTATAATGAGAATCATAGAGAACTGGAAAACAACTTAGGAAACCATGCCTACAATTGTCTCTTACACTTTTATTAAATCAAGAATGCATCGGGTGAGTGACAAAGATAATTTTTATTCAATTATATCATCAAATATATTATAATGTTATAGAATCTCTAAGATGCATTTCTATTTAGTTTAATGAGCATGGGAAGGGGACAATCAACATGTTGACTCTATAAAGTGCTCAATGCATGTAATTTTTTTAAAAAAATATGTATTTGTAAATAGATTAAAATTTATCTTTTAAAGTAATATTTCTTCTCCACATTGTTGCATGTACTCTTTTGTGCATGCAACATTTCTTACCATGAACATTTTTCATGTTGTTTGTTATGGTGGTTGCATTTCATTCTCTAATGTTGTTCAACTATTTGTAGCATCACTTCATGGAGCAATATTACTCTCTTTTTTTGGTCATTCTCTAATTTTGAATTGAAAATCTCTATATGTTTATGTTTTTGTCATTCTCTAATTCTAAATTAAATCATGGGTGAAAATAATAGTTGTTGTAGTAGTTTTAAACAATTGGCTTCAAGGGGAGAATTTAGAAACAACATTAAATTTTAGAATCAATGTGCAGAGTTCTGAGCATCAAGGTAACCATCAAGTTTTAGATCATTTGGTATTGCTCCTTCTAGCTAATTGCTAAACGCTTTGAGAGAGGTGTAGTTCCCCGGGATGGAGGGTAGAGCATGGCTTAGTTCATTATTTGATAGTTCCAAGTTCTCTATCCTTTGTAAGAAAGATATTGATGAAGGTATGGCAACTCTAAGCAACACAAATTCTAGAGAAGATGAAATATTTGGTCCAACATAATCTGCAATGTTTCCATCAAAATAATTCTAAGATAATTCCAGAACTATCAATTGATATTGAAGGGAAAGAGAGGGAAGAGTACCATGGAGATTATTTCTTGATAGGTTCAAGCTCTTCATATTATACCATGTACTCCATAACTATGAGGGTATGGTTCCCACTAGACTATTTCTGGAAAGATCAAAATACTCAACTCTAGTCTGGTAGGACAACCATTTTGGAATGCCCCCTCCCATGTTACTCCCTCTCACCAATAGCCATGATAGATTAAAAGGAAGAATCTAATCTCTACTTATGTTAAGAGTCGAAATACTATTAGTTAACATGAGGTATTGCATTTTAGTTAGGTTTCTTAACAAAGACTTTGTCACTATTCCCTCCAAATGATTGCCCCATAATGAAAGTGTATTAACAGAGAACAATTGACCTAATGAATGTGGAACACTACCATTCAACTTATTTACACTCAGATCAAGATATATCAAGGATGACAATATGGAAGATCGATGGGGAATGTCGCCTTGCAATGTGTTATTATGAAGGTGCTAAAAGTTCAAAAAAGAGAGATTGCTTAAGGATGAGGGAATTGTTCCATATAATTTATTGACACCCAGATCTAGATACATGTCAAGGAGCTTAGATATGTCAAAGGTTTCATAGATGAGACACAAAGCTTTTATAGGGGGCTTCTTTTTTAGCCCCCTTTTTTGCATGCACCATTGGTACTTAACTTTATGGTATTGGATAGTGACAATTAGGCCAAACTTTAAAGATAACTGATAAGTTTTTGGTTCATATTAGTCCAACAAGACAAGCCAATTCCATAGGCTACAAGTGCAATTGCAGTCATAAATTGAGGTTCTCATGTTTCATTGGGGATTAATATTTTTTGCAAGGGTGTTCTATTAGTGTTTGTACTAATACAAGTCTTCTTTGGTTTTTCACCACTTTTGGTTTTTGGTTTTTGGTTTTTACTCTTATGCAATTGCATTGGATAATAATTTAATGTGGGTTAATTTTGTAAATGGGCTTCTATTTTCAAGAAATTTCTTTGTAGACAAGAAGTCCATAGCAGTGAACTAGATTGTAGGGTATGGAATTGGTAGTGGTAGAATTCAACAAATTGTGCATATGAGTGCACTCTATTTTGGGACCTTCAAAAAAATTCCCTGCTAATGTGGAGGGGAGCACTCTATTTCTATAGTAGAATTAGTTAATAAAATTCTTAGTTAACTAGGTTCCATTGGAACTAGGCCTTATTATAGGGCTTCATCACTAGTTCCCTTCAAGTGTTTCATCTTTGGTCTTGTGAGAGTTGTTGCTTAGCAGGAAGATGAGGCTTCCACTATGAAGGATGGTGGGGAAAACCCCTCCTATTTGATTCTTTGTCTCTTGGAAGGAGGTTTGATGAGTCATGATAATGTCCAATTTCCTTGCTTAAGTCACATGATTTTATCTTTATTTTTTGCTAAACTCTAAGACATTACCATACCTTTTATATAACTTTAAGTAGATTAAAGCATTTGAAGTTGAAACATGTTATATTAATATGTACGTGTATGAGTTATGAATGTTCATGAGTTTAGTAGGATTTTATGTTTAAATTATATTTGTTAACAATAAAAATACCTTGAAGAATAAAGACAAACATTTGTAGCAAGAAACCTATCAACTTGTAGCAATGGGCTTCTCAACATGTAGCATAAAGATTACAGTTTGATGCAAAGGAGTCAATCTACTACAATGTGACCACTTTCAGACAAAGATGGAGGTGGTCATTTAAGGATCAAATCGTGGATGACTGAGCATTACTCTTATCTTTTAATGAGACAAGTAGGAGAAGAAGTATGTTCTCAATAGGAATATTAATTATAACAAAAGCTCTGCCTCGATATGTTTTTTGTTATAACAATTATCTATTTAAAGTATAAAGTCCTTGTTTGATTTCTATACTCCTATTTTGATAGTTATTATTTTTTGTTTTACAAACTCACTCGTCTTCCTATTCTTGAGGAAGAGTTGACATCTACTTTAAGTTTGTTTTCAGTTCACAAATAATTGGACTCCATCGCAGACCCTATATAGTGGGGTACCCTATTGAGGAGACAATCTAGATCATATATGTGATGTATTGAATGAGATTTCTTGTAGATTCTATTCAAAAATTATGTGTATTGATAACATGTTTTTCTGAGAGTGATTAAAGAGATTTTGTGGGCATGGTAACTTAAGCAAGGGCCACTTGAGGTATTGTTGAACCACCTTAATTTAGGTTGATATATTATATTATAAATTGTAAGTTTAATTGATAGTTTCTAGTTCATGTGATTATGAATGATGCATTATAAATTCTGAATTAGAATCTATAGTTGATACACATGGTAACTTAAGCAAGGGCCACTTGAGGTACTGTTGAACCACCTTAATTTAGGTTGATATATTAGATTATACATTGTAAGTTTAATTGATAGTTTCTAGTTCATGTGATTATGAATGATGCATTATAAATTCTGAATTAGAATCTGTAGTTGATACTCTACTTAGTACTCTGGAAGTTGATTAGGTTAGGACATACTCTAGTATAACAGTTATTTGGTTTTAGTCATAAGCATTAAGTACCCGTAGCAAAAGATAGTCTTTTGTATTCATTTACTCTATTTTGAGAAATAGAAGTTTATTTCAATTAAAAAGATTTTACTACATCTATTTGTGTTTCATTCACCTATACTCAACCGATGTAGGATGTTTAGAATTCATGAATGCATATATGATTCCAGCACTATTACACCCTGTCTCTTAGTTACCAAGTTACTTTTACCTTCATGAGTAAAAATGGTGATAAATGTAAATCATGACTTTGATATGTGAATGAAATACTTAAATATGCATTTGGAATAGGAAGGTAGTGGATTTGGTAGCTTATTTGTAGCATTTAGATGCTCAAATTTTAGTATATATAGAAGCATCCTCTCTACCCTTTTGTTACAATTATTCATTATGATTTATTTATTTGTCATTCTTTTGTAGTTTTTTGTGCAAGTGTACTTTTGAGAGTTTTGGTGAGAAAGAGAGTTGTTTGTGAGTTTTCAATTGTTGAGAGTTCTTTGTGAAGAGGCTTGAGTTTGGAGATAGGTTGAGCTTAGAAGAAGTAGCAATCACGATTGAGGAGTTTGAGCTTGGAAAGCAATAATATCAGTTGGAGCTATAATTCTAGGAAATGTTGATTTATATTTCTCTAATCTCTTTATGTTGACATATTATTTGTCTATGAATGCCATTGTTTGTGGAAAGAAAAATTACCAGTTTATTGAACCTGCTTGTTTGATCCTTTGATCATTCTTATTTTAAGAAGATTTCATGATATTTGGGTGATTTATTATAAGATCTTATTGGTTGAGACTATATATATACATAACTATTCCGATTGTTGAAATTGTGTGGTTATATAAGAAAATCCTAGTGTATTAGCTTGAATACCTAAATTATCATAGATTATATATACTTCATAGATTGTGAAGTATGGGAATTAATATTGGATAGAAGTGATGTCTTGAAATTGTTAGCTTATGATGCTAGGTAAACCTTTGTGAAAAATGTGGTTAGTAAAACAACAGGAATGACAACATGATAAAAATTTCATCATTGATAGGTTGTGATGATATGCAAACCATGTTGATAGTCTATACTTGACTGATTACTCATATCTCCTTGAAGTACGAAGAGAGTCTTTTCCCTAGGGTTAGGGTGTATACTTGATTGTTATATCAACATTCAACATTAGGGTTAAAAAATGTATTTTCAGATTATGTTATTTTCTTATTTCTTGATTAAGAGTTTATTTCTATTCACAAAATTCTAGAAGAGGACTCACATTCCAACAGCCCAAAGCCGTATTGAGAAGAGGACTTGTAGGTGCAAAAGCACAAACTTCTCCTAGGCTAATGTCCTCCAGATTATATACAAATGTAGTAAACATTGTAAACATGTGAATATTTGAGTCATATGAATGTAGAGGTTTTAAGATTGTTTATGATCACTTGAGTGTTGATTATACTCTTGAATAGAGTGATTTATTGATGAGATTGTACTTTTGATTGAAGTCATTTTTTGATGAGATCATAACTTTTGAAATGGACTCATTTAGTGTTATGATGTAATGAATACCCAGGTGGTTAATTAGGTTATTCCTAGGGTTAGATAATCTGGGGAAAGGGAGTAACCTAGTTAGTCAGTTTATTAAAGCTTGGTTATACCCGGGGTTAGAATAATCCATGGGAAAGGGTGTAACCTATTTAGTCAATTTTATTAAAACTTGGTTATTCTTAAGGTTAGGATAATCCATGGGAAAGGGAGTAACCTTGTTGGATAGTTTGTTATGTTTGTTAATGGGAAATACCAAATTGAGCAAAAGAGTGGGTGAACAGATGACTTGAACTCGAAGTAATGGGTGTTGAATTCTTTGTCCAAAGTAGTGTAAGTAGCCATGATTGCATTCTAGGAAGGGAAGTCATACATGTAGGTTGTAGCCAATGTATGGTAGCTCTAGACATGTAGGACACAACACTATGCTTAGGAAGGTCAGTATTATGAAGTTACCAAACCAATCTCTTTATTGAAGGGTAGGGCCATATTACCAGTTAGGTAGATGTGTGAGGGATCGCAGTAAGTCCGTTGTTGGTAGAAAAGCACTTGAGTGATGCTCTCCCTCATAAAGTTGGCGACCAAGATTTGAGGATGTAGCGCTAGTTTGGGGACACCTAGAATGTATCACCATTGAATGGGGACATCTAGGAGGTATGCACAAACATTGGGGACATCTAGCTCATTGTATTATGAGTGTATATCTATTTCATTAAGATAATAGAATCTATGTATATAAACATTTCATTAAGATAATGGAATCTATGTATATAAACATGTATCCCTATTCTTATTGAGAATTTGTAAATTATAATTTTTTTATCATTACATGGGATTATGTAATAGATAATCATTACTTGGAAATTATGTAATGCACTTTATGAAAATGTAATGGAAATTTGAAATGGGATTAATTTTGAATATGCATCTTTTATTATTGAAATGTAGTGGGAGTTTGAAATGGGTAATGTGCATCTTATTATTGAATTATAAAAGAAAAAAAATATTGCTATATTTGTTCACATGTGGGTTAAAACATGGTAAAATTCAATGGGTAGAACATTAGGCATGTTATACATGGTATCAGAGCTACTAGGTTCAGCGCTAGATCCTATGAGCTCATTACATAAGCATTACATAAACATTATCAATAGATAATGGTTGAAAAGTTCTAATGCTAGGATGGCAAGGGGAAAAGAACAAGGGAAACAATAAGGAAGTTGATCTTCCTGAAACTTGTCTAAATTTGGGGACTAGGAAAGAATTATTCTTAGAGTTGAAACTCCTAAACAAAAAACTCATTAAGAAACACCTTTGGATTGTAGAAGTTATGCAACAAGGTTCAATAGGAAGGTTATGAAAGAATTACCAATGAGTACCTTCACCCTAGAAAATTGTTTAAGTGACTATGAGGGTGGGAAAGAATTGAAGTAATTCTCTCTTCTAATAGCAACCTGTAGTTGCAAAGAGTCAAGGATTGTGGATTAAATAAGGATACAATAAATCAATGAATATGGATTATGTTTATTTATACAGATGCTTAAGTTGGAAAAACTAATTATTAGCATAAACTAGAACTTCAGTCGAAGTGGAAAGTCAACATTTTGTTAATCAAAATCAACTAGAGAGGTATCTAAGAGACTTGATAACCCTCTGGTAGTCCAAAATCAGTACAAGATTAAAATATTGCAAATGAAAATTAAAATCAAGAGTGAAATTTGATACCCTAGAATAAAGGTTAGAGACATTCAAATGGGTCGGGAAAAGAAAAAACTCACAAAGGTGAAGACACATTTGACATGGGGATCCTTAGGCGAGTTCATTTCACATCTAAAAATGGGGCTTTGCAGATATAGGGTATTCTTCTACAATGGCTAAAAGGATATTAATATACATGGAAAAAGAGAATTGGAATGAAATACTAGAGTATCTCTTAGCTTATAAAATTGTTGATTGTTCTTTAGATCTTGTTATTGTGGATCCAACTATTGATTCTAAGAGATTAGAAGGTGACGATGAATCCAATTCTGGAAACAAGAAGTATGTACAAGGTATACCTAGTAAGGGTAAGTAAGATGAATAACAGATGTCCAACCATGGAGAGCCAACAACAAGGAATGTTAAACCAATTTGATCAATTTGGAGAAAATGGATGATAATTAAAAGTTCAACTTTAAAGCAATCTAATATCTTGGAAATACTAAGGGGGAAAGGAGAGTAGGTGGACTCATATAATTACCCTATACAATGAAGTTTAATGAAGTAATTATGACTCAATTTATGAATTATTTTATCAGAAGACCAATTTGTGATTATTATTGGTACTTTGGAAAAGATTAGGTGTTATGCTTGATCATGAAAGGCAAGATTATCCACTATGGAATAGGAAAGGGAAGATTTATGTACTCACGATTTTTATTTATCGAGAAATATTCATGCTTGGTAAATAGGTACACATTAATTATTGAATATCTTTTGGAAGATAATATCAAACTAGCATGATTTAATGAAAATTGTTACTCAACTAATATAAATGCTCATCAGAGGAGATAGATTGAGCTAGAACTCAAACTACGACTTTGGGAATGCTTAAAGGGTGAAAGAAATCCAAGATATGGATGTCCTAAGATGAAGGAGTTATATCTTTGAAAAAATATCTAATCATTATATTTCAAGAATCAAATGTGGTATAAGTTCATGGATGAGGTTTCACTTAGTCAGGAAGAACTATCATGAATTAGAAAAATAACCTATGTATCAAATTATGGGAGATTAAAAAAATATGAAATGAGGTAAACTGATTTCATATTTAGGAGACATTAGAATGATAAAATTATTTGTCTGATGTGGAACCACTATAATTTGGATGGAAATAGAGTAAGATGTTGCAAGGTATGTAGCAAGTTGTTGTCCAGTATGCTAGAGGATGAAGACAGGATGTCATCATCAACAAGACTTGTATACTCATGAAATTCTAGTGAGGAAGTGGTAGATCATTAGAACGGTTTTTTCTTTCTATGTCGATGGAATTGACATAATGTATGGTGGACAGATTCACCAAGGTAACCAATTCTAATTGGAAATTTTGATTTGTAGGATACTAATCCTAAACAAAAAAATTGTGTAAACCAGTTGCTTAATATTCCTGAGAAGGTTATCTCAAATAACACAAGTAATGTTAATGCTTTGTGTAAACGATGATCATCTTGTTAAAAAATTCAATTGAATGTATGCTCAACTTATTGCTTTGAGTCAACCAAAAAAGAAAAAGGGATAAATCAAATCTTGGAGGATTTGTGGAACACTTTTATTACAATAAAATTCTAACATCGAAATTTGATCCATTGAAACATTATACAAGAAAAAGGGCTAAATTCCTATAAGTTGGGAGAAGCTAGGAAATAAGATTAACCTTAGACCAGAAATGTTGTCATAAATGGAAAAATAGATCAAAATGATCAAAGAAAACTTTTCTGATACAAATCTTGAATTAAGAAGCAGTACTATTAAAGCTTAGGATTGATAGGTGTCTAAGGGAAAACTTATGCTCGAGATGGACAGTAGTAAAGGGCAATTTTATTATGCTTAAGGTAAATGTTTGTGTCAGTGATGGATGGTCTCAACTTCTAATTTGTCCAATGGTGTAAAGACCGGAGGGAAGGATGGGACCCATGGTGTAGTGTGCAATGTATCAACATTTCTTTTCCATTTGGGTTACACTAAGGATAATTATGTGTTAGCCAATGAGAACATATTTTTCTAGTCACTGTGGTGCAGGTTTCATATAGGATACGGTCACTATTGTACTTATGATGTATATGAGAGTCAATATAATTGCAAGGTATAGTTCTTTGGAGAGAAAGTATGCTTGAAGCACACAAGTTATTCCAAAACTTTAGCACATTCACTCAGTGCAAGGTCTAGGAAGGACGAGATTGCAAAGGGTCGTGCTAAGAGGGAAGATTATTTGAATACTTATTTCCTGCATGATTTGAAAAATGGAAAGCAAAACCTTTATTTGACTTTATTGATATGTTTTGGTACTTTAAATCGTCAGAGATGATGATTCACAAGGGGGAAAGTATGTTACACCCCATCTCTTAGTTACCAAGTTACTTTTACCTTCATGAGTAAAAATGATGATAAATGTAAATCGTGACTTTGATATGTGAATGAAATATTTAAACATGCATTTGGAATAGGAAGGTGGCAGATTTGGTAGCTTATTTATAGCATTAATATACTAAAATTTTAGTATATATAGAAGTATCCTCTCTACCTTTTTGTTACAATTATTTATTCTGATTTCTTTATCTGTCATTCTTTTGTAGTTTTCTATGCAAGTGTATTTTTGAGACTTTTGGTGAGAAAGAGAGTTGTTTGTGAGTTTGCAATTGTTGAGAGTTCTTTGTGAAGAGGGTTGAGTTTGGAGATAGGTTGAGCTTAGAAGAAGTAGCAATTGTGATTGAGGATTTCGACCTTGGAAAGCAGTAATATCAGTTGGAGCTATAATTCTAGGCATATAATGATTTCTATTTCTCTAATCACTTTATGTTGACATGTTATTTGTCTATGAATGTCATTGTTTGTGGACAGATGTATTACCAATTTTTTGAACCTGCTTGTTTGATCCCTCAATCATTCTTATTTTAAGGAGCTTGCATGATATTTGGGTGATTTTATTATGAGATCTTATTGGTTGAGATTATATATACATATCTATTCCAATTGTTGAAATTGTGTGGTTATATAAGATAATCCTAGAATATTAGCTTGAATACCTAAATTATCATATATTATATATATTTCATAGGTTGTGAAGTATGGGAATTAATATTACATAGAAGTGTTATCTTGAAATTGTTATCTTATGATGCTAGGTAAACCTTTGTGAAAAATGAGGTTAGTAAAACGAGAATGATGGCATGATATAAATGTCATCATTAATAGGTTGTGATGTTATGCAAACCATGTTGATAGTCTATACTTGATCGATTACTCATATCTCCTTGAAGTAGGAAGAGAGTATTTTCCCTAGGGTTAGGGTGTATACTTGATTGTTATATCAAAATTCAACATTAGGGTTGAAAAAATTTATTTTTAGATTATGTTATTTTCTTATTTCCCGATTAAGAGTTTATTCCTATTCACAAAATTGTAGAAGAGGACTCATGTTTCGGCAACCCAAAGTCGTATTGAGAAGAGGAGTTGTAGGTGCAGAAGCACAATCTTCTCTCAAGCTAATGTCCTCCAAATTATATACAAATGTAGTAAACATGTGAATATTTGATTCATATGAATGTAGAGGTTTCAAGATTTTTTATGATCAGGATTGTTGATTATACTCTTGAATAGAGTGATTTATTGATGAGATTGTACTTTTGATTGAAGTCATTTATTCATGAGATCATACCTTTTGAAATGGAGTCATTTAATGTTATGACATCATGAATACTCGGGTAGTTAATTAGGTTATTCTTGGGGTTAGATAATCCATGGGAACGGGAGTAACCTAGTTAGTCAGTTTGTTAAAGCTTGGTTATACTTGGGGTTAGAATAAACAATGGGAAAGGGTGCATGTAACCTAGTTAGTAAAGTTTATTAAAACTTGGTTATTATTGGGGTTAGGATAGTCCATGGGAAAGGGAGTAACCTTGTTGGATAGTTTTTTATGTTTGTAAATGGTCAATACCAAATTGAGTTAAAGAGTGGTTGAATGGATGACTTGAAGTCAAAGTACTGGGCGTTTAGTTATTTGGCCAAAGTAGTGTAAGTAGCCATTGTTTACACTGTCATTTCATTGTGATCCATGATTGCATTCTAGGTAGGGAATTCATACATGTAGGTTGTATCCAATGCATGGTAGCTCTAGATATGTAGGACACAACACTATTCTTGGGAAGGCTAGTATTATGAGTTTACTGAACCAATCTCTTCGTCGAAGGGTATGGCCATATTAATAGTTAGGTAGATGTGTGGGGGACTGCAGTAAGTCTGTGGTTGGTAGAAAGGCACTTGAGTGATGCTCTCCCTCATATAGTTGGTGGTCAAGATTCGAGGATGTAGTGTCAGTTTGGGGACACCTAGAATGTAGCGCCACTTAATGGGGACATTTGGATAATTTTATTCTAATTGTATATCTATTTCATTAAGCTCATGAAAGTTGTGTATGTAAACATGTATCTCTATTCTTATTGAGAAATTGTAAATTGGAAAAATATTATCATTACATGGGATTATGTAATAGATAATCATTACTTGGAAATTATGTAATGCACTTTATAAAAATGTAATGGAAATTTGAAATGGGATTAATCTTGAATATGCATCTTTTATTATTGAAATGCAGTGGAAGTTTGGAATGGGTTTATTCCAAATGTGCATCTTATTACTGAATTATAAAAAAATAAATTATTTATTTCTATATTTGTTCACATGTGGGTTAAAACATGGTAAAATTCAATGGGTAGAACATTGGGCATGTTACAAGCACCATCTAAAGTTTTAAACTCCTTGGTTGATGATTTAATGAAGCCCTCTCTTGAGTGATGAACTACTTAGTTTAGGGATCTTCAAGTTCACTAAGTTGTGTGCACAATCATTAGCACCAGTTAATTAGGCATTAGCAAAAGCTCAACAAGCTACATGACCTAGAGTTTCTAGACAAAAGACATCTCAATGCATTAAATCACCTACAAGCTTATGAAAATTTCATTCATCGTAGCTACAACAAAAAATCAAAACTTGAATATTTAAAGTGGGTGACTTAGTCTTAAAAGAAAATCAAAAGAATCAACAAGATCGTGAGAAGAAAGGGAAAATTGAATCCAACTAGTTATGAAATTTTGTTGTCACAACAAGCTATGAATCAATAGCTTATCATCTTACAACACCTAAAGGTAAGGCTCTAGAAGAGCCCACCAATAACAGTCATCTCAAGAATTTTTATGCATGACCCTTAAGGCATCCCAACTGAAAAATCCAAAAAAGTAAAGAAAAATAATTCATCCAATTGTGAAAAGCACTTTCATGGCACCTTGGGAAATTACCATGGTGAAAACCTATTTACATGTACTATGTGTAACAAGTTTCAAAAAAATAAAAAAATAGAAAAGAGTAAAGATAAAAATTGTCGTCTAGTGAAAACCACTTCGGTGGTGCCTTGGACAAGTACCATGGTGAAAACCTATTTACAAGAACCATGTGTAGCAAGCACCATCTATCATCTATCAGATTCTTATCCATCCATCCATAATAAAGTTAAACATTTCATCCATATATATTTACCTACCATATTTCACGCATCCACCCATCATGGCTTGATAATAATTAGTATCTATCTTTATTCATCCCACCTAATATGATAAGAAAATAAATCCAACAATACCATAATAAATGATCCTACGCCTAGCTAGGGTTCCTCAACCTAGTCATTGAATTGTTATTTCCTTCAAAGGGAAAATTCCAAAAAATCAAATATTCCAAAAATCCCATCTTTACATATCTTCCTTTATCTTCCTTAATAAATTTGTCCATCACAATCCATAATAAAAAACATACTCAACACCCTCCATCCCATTTATAATAAACTATCATCACTCAAACCTGACACTCAAGTGAAAAACAAACTACACATCACCCAAACATATAGAGCTTTCACGACAATTGTGAGCTAAGACCATTGTTGAATCAACTTGCTTCCTACATACCTATTGCCTAATCACTCTATTCATCATCCCAATCCATGCCTTAATGGATGTCTCCTTCCTATAATAGGCACAATCTAGGATCATATACACTCTTTTCCAAGAGATATGATGACCATTGATATATTTTATTAGTTGGTCTTTTACTTTTTTACTTATCTTTTTGTCTCCTTCCAGTGCTTACTCGACGCCACCTTGATATTTCAACATCTTAATGTGTCCATAGAAGCATAGAATGGGGCATTTCCAGTGTATTCATATGTTGTTCTTGTGGGAATTATTGTAATATGACCAAGGCAAATACTTACCATGTGTGTGGAGAGGTCACTTCTTGCATAAACAAACATCCTTTACATATTAGGTCATTAGTACCTTTTTATGCATTAGGATTGTCATGCTCTAAGTATCACTCTCTCACATAGATCCAACAAGGTTTATGTATATTTGGTATGAATAAGGACAACGTTTTTGTTTGCAGAGTCAAATTCCATCCAACAGATACAACATTACCCTTATTCCTCATACCTTGGTGTATAATATCCATTTGCTACATCAAAATAAGGATTTATCTAAAAATATTTCAAGCATAACCAAATCAAATCACATTTTTTTTATCCCATATTCCTTTACATCCCATATTCCATATCCATCTCATTACCTACTTACAAATTTCAGTATTTGATATTTAATCAACAAAATTCACTCATTTCATAATCCTACATTCCATCTCATTTCTTCTTCCATACTAACTCAACTTCATCCCAAATCCAAATTTTCACTCATAGCCTTAATCTCCTCCATTTTCTTCATTCTATACATCCTTATCCCCTGATTTTCTTCCATCCAACTCCATTTTTTAATCTAAACCTATCCTATTTTTTCCTATTGTGAATTCGATCAAAAATTTAATTTTTTGACTGATCTCTTGAGGGGGAAGCCTATCTCCAACCCTCGGTCCACTAGGGCACGTCATCACCTAAATTTTTTCACACTAGAAACATGTCTTTGAAACAACGCAATGAACACATTGTTTCAAAGAGGGGCAACATGTAGACACCTAAAAATGACATGCATTTCATCTAACTAATCATCACTTATCATCAATTTACCCATCAATATTAATTAAATATTTTTAATTATTTAATAAAGCTAACACCTCATCAACATTGATTAAATAATTTTTAATTATTTAATTAATTCATTATCTATTCTTCTTATCCACCATAATTAAATTTTATTAGCTAATATTTCCTCAAAAATTGAATAAATAAATTTAATTTATTTCATAAATATATTTGCATCTCATGCACATGAACTAAATAAATTTATTTATTTAATTCTATTAATATTCTTCTATCTCCCAATTTAGTGAGTTGATTGAAAAAGCAACACCATTTTAATCTCACTCACTCTCGCTTCACTCATCCATGCAATCAATCAACTCATCCATCTAGCCAATTAACTTATCATTCTAGCCTCTCATCTTCGCATATGTCACTTGCACACTCATCATGATCTCTCAATCAACATCATCCTTGAATCTTTCAAATCACCCTCAACCATTGATCAATATTAGGTGAAAGCTATAAATCTACCGTCAAACAAGCTATCAAACTCTCCTACAAATTTTGAGAAATCAATCCATCTTTGCATCCTTTTTGTTATCAAGGCTATGCTTATTTTGAATAGTGATCCACACACCATTATTATAGCATTGTTATCAAGTACAATGGAGTAAGGAATAGGAACATTTGTGGAGGTAAAATTGATTTGATTTACTTTCTTTTGTGCACACACTTCATTAAGGTAGTTATCGAATTATCAAATTAGGTTTTATTGCATTACTTTATTCTCAATTTCAGCTTCTTTAATTTGATACACACACTCACAACCCACATGATTTGCTCAGTTATCTTCATATCCTTTTCCATCTTGATGGGAAAATTCCATGTGTCTTGCACTTTATTAGTTTATTTTCCTTCTTTCTTTCCAAAATTACCATCGCTTACCTTCAAATACAAGGCACCTAGAAGACCTCGAGTCACTAAGGTGACCCATGTTAAGTTTGAAGGTCACCTGAACAACGTACCTTTGTAAGAGGGGTGACCTAACCTTTGACATGAACGAACTTATCATAAGTTGGCATGTGTGCAAGTCATTTATATTTAAATTTATTTTTCCCAGTTTCCCTTTTAAGCTTGAGCATTTTGAGTTAGGGATATATTTATTTCTTCCCTAATTTATTTCCTATTCTAATTTTGAGCTTTCATTCTATATTTA
Source organism: Sequoiadendron giganteum (assembly GCA_007115665.2). Taxonomy (NCBI): domain Eukaryota; kingdom Viridiplantae; phylum Streptophyta; class Pinopsida; order Cupressales; family Cupressaceae; genus Sequoiadendron; species Sequoiadendron giganteum. The sequence goes on along the minus strand of CM021106.1, from coordinate 252,136,081 downwards.
TCTATATTTCCCTTCCCATAACCACTCATCTTTTACTATATAAACTCCCCTTCTCTCATTCATATGGGAGAGAGAGAACTTATAGAGAATAGAAGCATAAAATAAAATTATTGATTGCAAAAGCTTTGAAGTAATTTTGATGAAGTTAATATTTTCGTAAGATAGAAGGATTGTTAGAATACCTTTGTAATTATTTACTAGAAGCTATGTATCCCTTCCTCTAGGAACTTGAATCACTTTTAGAAGATTGCATGTATCTTTAAAAAGCACAATCTTGAATTCCTATTTATAGCCTCTAGCCTTGCTCGCATAGCATAGGAAGCCTCTTTCTTTCCTCCCAAATCAATCCCAATCTAGATCTTCCCTTTCAATCAATCAAAGCACCCCAACACTAGAAGAAGAGAAGAAACTACGGATAAAATTTGGATCCTTCACATTTGACCTCCAAGTTCTTTAATTTCAAAATTATTTTCATTTGAAATGTCTATTTATTTAGTAAAATTAGATCACTTCAATTTTCCTAAGGACTATGAGACTTTGTTATTGTTTCTTAGTTAGTATGGATTTTCTTTTTATTTGGTTAACTTGAGAGATTTTAGCCTTGCTCGAGCTAGAGAGGTCACAAACAAGGGTCCTCTTCTCCATGGCATTATCACCCTCTTGATTTAACACAAGTAGTCTAAACCCATGAACACAATAACCTATTGGAGACACAGGTCCTATTAGCTCAATGGCCCAAAAGGGGTTCGAACCTTGGTGACATCAACAACAAACCAAGTATTTAACTAATGTACCATGCCTTTGTTGGCTTAATTAGTATATAATTTATTTCATTAGTTAGAATTAAATTAAAATGAATTTCTACATCTTGCAAATAGATTAGAGTTTTTTAAGAAGCTTGTCATGAAAATAAAAAATTCCATAATCCTAAAGTAGGTTGCATGCAAAATTCATATAGAGATAATTAATTTTGAGTATATACAATTACTTCACATTTTATTTTAGAAAAGGGAAAAGAAATAAATAGATTCATTTATACTTTAGCATTCTTACTTACAATATAACAACTTTCAAGAAGCGTGTAAAACAAAAATAAAGAATCCCTTGATTCCATCACAAGGCATTCAACAAACATTAAATAAAATTCCAATAAAAGTAAACATTAGAGCTTCAATAAAGCAAGTAAACACACCAAAATAACTCTCTTTTGAGTTTCCTATCTCTTGATTTTTTTCACTAGATGTTTATAGGGATTAAGAAAGATTGGATTGAGATGGTTTTGGATGAAATTCAAGATAACATACCTCTATTTAGACTCATAAAAATAACACTCCAATGAGGCACAATAAAATACCTAAACACACCTATCATTTTGCATCTAACTCTATATATCAATACCATAGTCCACCACTAGGCATTCTTTCCTTGAGAAGTGAGTGAAGGTGATGCAACTCCCACTTCAAGCAATCATATCGATGTCACTCACTAAGTTCCCCTTCCCTATAAAGAGAGTGAGTTGACTTAGAATATACATGCCATTAGTAAGGGTGCAAGGCATGTGTCATTTTGAGTCCATGCCATCTATTTTGTGGTGATTCAATTTAAAATATCAAGAGCATTTGAGATAGAATAAAATATAATAAACATTAGTAGATGATAAATGCACATGAAAACACCATATTTAAATAAAATAATTATGACATCATGATATTGGCATCTACATTGAGAAAATAGGCCAAGAAAGAGGGCTAAGTGGGACCTAATTCCTAAACCACACTAGAAGAATCAACACTAAAATGAGTATAATGATCTATAAAGTCAAAATTGTAGTCTATGCATTTTTTGACATTATATTAGGTAAATTAAACCCATTTCAACTAAACCTATCCATTGGTAGCCTAGGTGGCAAAGTTTTGGCTTCAAATTCCTTTGTTTTTAAATTGAGGGTAAAGTTAATTTTTGCCTACCAACTTAGATGGATTTTTACATGTGTAAATTGTGTTTATTAGAAAAACAAAAAGTACCATTTTGCAAATCTCATTGCATAGATTTTTAAAATTTCCTTTTTACTATATTTTAATTCTATTTTGCTATCTTTTTAAAATTTTAGCAATAAGTGGGTTACTATCTCAAAAATTGAGGCGATTCTATTGACAAAAGAATAGTAAAAATTATTTAAAAATATTCAAAAATATTCACTACACTAGAGGAGAGAGTCTTTGTTGAGTCAATATGTTTATTTTTATTTGTGAAAAACAAGCACCAAATTATTTCACATTCTATAAAAGTATCATATTTTCAAGACTTGTGACTTCAAACATTAATTATAATAAAATATTTATCAAAATTCTCTTTTCCACTACACTAAGTGTCAAATTCACACTCAAGAAAAATTGGAAGAAAAAAATGGCATCCTGTGGATTTTTTCTAGCAATTAAACAAACTAAAAAAATTCTAAAAAACAAAAAACTATTTTTTTAAACTAAAAAATAGTCATAAACTACACTAAAATATCTAAATTTCATTATTTTATATCATTTCAAAATTTGAAACATATATATCAATTTCAAATGTTTCAAATTAAAAGGTTGAACTTTGTTGCCCTAGTTATTTGTAAAAAAGTGTCATACTATTTTACTTTTACTCTTTTACATTATCAAAACCCATGGTAAATTTACACAAAGTATTGTTATCCAACCTAAACAAAGTATCATGCCTAGATAATTCTTTACCAAAATTAAAGCTTTCCTGATCAATTTACAACCATTATAATAAAAAAATTATGCCCACCATTATAATTAATCTTGTAAACTAAAATATTTGTTTTGTTAGACCAAGAATATGCAACACAACAACTAATTTCTTCATTCTACCATCACTAGAAATTAGTTTTACTTTACCCTATCCAATGATATGTTGAGAAATAGAGGTAGGGGCCTTAGCTCGGTTAGCTAAACCTTTCCTATTGCACGAGGTTGGTCACAAGGTCTAATCCCCCCCACTCCTGTGGTACCAAAGGGCATGTTGTGCTAGCACCATTGGCCACGGTAAAAAGTTTACCAAGCACACTGCAGTTTACAGTGGGTCGTGCTACCCGATTCCTGTAGTCTAAAAAAAATGATATGTTGAAAAATATTGTCACCAAATTATACCTATTCCCTACCATATATTTTTCCCTCTATGTATCTTTATTTTCTTATGTTTTCACACCTTAATGTAACCATTTTTATCATAATTCTAAAATTCTAATTTAATTTTATTTAAAGTTTCAAATCTAGTCTTAGACTTATATTTCTTCTCATCTTCCTTTTTCATACTCCCTTTATCCATAAATTAACTCACAAAAAATGGTATATTTAGAGGTATCATGGACATATATTTCCTTCTTAATTCATAACAAAGTAGAGCTAATACTACATCCTCAAGTTTTAACTTAGATGTAGTACAATTTGTTGCCATGATTGGATTATCCCATGAATTAGGTAATGAACAAATAAAACTAATGCATTATCCTATTCATCCATTTTAACATCTACAAAGGCTATTTGACTCACAATGATGTTAAAGGCACTTAAGGGATAATCCCTATCATTCATTTTAATTGAATACAATGTTCTCTTGATAAAATTTGCTAACTATAATCTTTGTCTAATATAAATTACCAACCTTATTTCATAATTTTTGAGTAGTGTCTTCCAAAAGACATTCATCAAAACACAATATGAAAGGCATTATATAATTATAGATCTTGCTTGAACCTATATAAATTATTTTATTCATATTGCTCAATTCTAAAAGGGTGAAAACTTGATTAAGAAGCTACCATAATCTATTGATCTCTTTCCACCAAGAGATTCTCCCTTTTTTTAGCTTCCAAAGTTTAGAATTTTGCCTATTTAACTTCTCAATTTTGACTCTAGACAAACTTTCTTTAAATATCTTTTTTAATTAGACCTACAAAAATAACAACAAAATATCTCCTACCCCAACCAAAGCACCCATCCCAAATAAAGTGTCCCTTCCTACACAAGATCAATCCAACATAAGCTCTAATACCAAATTTTGATTCTAGGGGTTAGTATATTTAAAATTAAAAATACTGGAAATTTCTCAAACCTAATCTTGGGTACTATATTATAAATAATAAATATAATTTATATAAAACTAAAAATGAAATATAAATTAGCAACAAGACAATAGTAACAAGAAATCTAACACAATATATACCATGGAAGTTAATCCTTTTAGAAAATTCTAACATCAAAATAAGTTCATCTATTTATTGTACCAACAATCATATGTTAAATACAATGATACAATCTATAATATAATATAATAGAAACCTCTTTTAAGTTGGAGAAAATAGGTAGCCCAACCACACTTTTACCTATCATATTGAAGCCACTTTATATGCATGATCCAAAACAACATGCAAATATATCAAAACAATATTAAATCCTATATTTTAAATTAAGCATAACCTTAGGTTGAGCTAAAGAGAGTTCAAATAAAATAAATACCAATAAAAATTACCAATACAAGCCCTCTTTGTTAAATTTTATCATTGGAGATGCAATGAATATAGTTGCTCAATGATCCATATAATATTTCTACAACATGTACATGTCAAGCTCTAAAGATCATATATTTTTAATGAAGCATTCAATTGAATGTATAGGTGTTTGGTTGAGGATGTGAACAATGAAGATTTAGTTTTGGAAAAACAATGGAGATTGGTTAAGATGAGTGGAGATTCTTCAATAACTATGAATATTCAAGAAGAGTTATGATGAATTCTTCATGGGCTCTAAAATGGATGAGGGTAATTAGTTATTTTATTTATTTATTTTGAATAATAGTTTTGCATGGGTTAAAAATAGAATGAAATTATGGAGGAGTTATGATGGAATGTGAGTTTTAATAAAACAATTTACTATTTTCAAAGAATAAGTGAAAATAGATTTATTAATTTATTTTGTGATAAATGAACGAGCATCACCCTAATTAACTAAATAATAAATATTATTTAATTAATTGGTGGTGGTAAATGAAAAGGGAAATTAACTATCTACATCTTTCCCCTCTTTGAAATGGTGTTATAAGTAACTATGTTTCAAATAAAGTAGATATAGGTTCTCAATAGGACAAGATACAATAAGGGAAAGGTGGAATGGATATGATAGATGATGATTGAATTTCATTGTTATGGTACACACTATGAATCTTGTATTAGTTCAATTATATTTGAGTGTCTTGTGTTTTTTATAGATTATGGCAAGATGTATTTGTTGCAAGGTGTGTGCCCTTGGTCTCCTTATGTTGTGCAACACAGTGCTCGGGTCCGTGACATGGATTAACTGTCTCCCATAGATTCATTAACTCTCATGATTGTATTGGGCATTGATAGGTCGATATTTTGGTGCAACGATACTTGTTTATGCAGAAATTGATATCAGAGCCTGGGTCATGGGTTCGAACCCCTCTCTTGCACTGAGGGGGATTTTTGCAAGGTGTGTGCCCTTGGTTTCCTTGTGTTGTGCAATGTGGCATTCGAGTTCGTGACATGGCTTAATTGCCTCTCGTGGATTCATTAACTCTGGCGATTGTATCAAGCATTGACAAGTCGATCTTTTGGTGCAACGACAACCTTCTATGCAACAATATCATGATATGAGAAACCATGATGACGTTGTAGCCATATTTTATAGGACTAACCCAAAATAAAGTCACAAGTAGGCATATGACATATGGAACCATGATATGAAATACCATGATGTCATTACCATAAAACACCCCAAGGACTAATACAAATACAAAGAAAAATAAGAATAAACAAGAGCAAGTAAGAAGACATCAACAAAGAATAAACAAAAAAATGTAGGTTAAGCTAAAAGATAAAGATTGATTGATGATGATGATAGCATTGTTGGTGTGGAAATTATATATATTGAGAACAAAATTAGGCTTAAGAATAATATGTCCTAAAAATGTTGTAATTATTTCCTTAGAATTGAACAAGGCTTATACAAGATGAGGAAGAAATCCTATGGATTCCTTTGGATTGGATAGTCTTGTCTTTTTGTTACTAGATGGGATTGTTATCTCATTGTTTTAATCGATGACAAGTACAAAACAAGTCTAGATATAGGGATAAAAGTAAAATTGGATGGAATGATCAAGGGATTGGGAGATTGTGGATAATGGATGGAAGGTGGAGGAAATCGGGATGTGATATCCAAGGACTATGTCACATAGGAATAGCATGGAAGGTCACTTAGTATATGCTATTCATGAATATACAATGCAATGCTTGTTGGAGGATGTAATATTCACTATAGGAGATGGTATATGTCAAGAAGTGTTGAAATTATGTTCCATAATCATACCCTTATCCTTATCAAGATCAAAAGTGGGAAGAATCTATGGGTACAATAAAATGGCGGATGGTATGGATGATTTTTTAGGGACTCCAAAGGATAGATAGTGTAGGTGGATGAGACAACTTGACCCCAAATGTAGGAACACATGAAAAATTGATTTACATGACACCTAAAAATATTTATTCATCATGACACTTTCCCAAGGCGCCATATGAATTGTTTTCACCATTGGATAAAAAAATCCCTTTATTATTTTTCTTTTTTCTTTTTTCTTTTTTACTTTTTGAAATTTTCTTATTTTTTTATTTTTTGTTTTTCTAATTTGTCACTATATTAGAAATAAAACACTTGAGATGCACAATATTCATTCGGTTTTCTATATATTCACCATCATTTTTCATGGTCAATAAATAATAGTACTCCAAGAATTACTTTATATAGACCATGCTATTATAATGTGCTCTATAGATTTTATTGTGAACCTCGTTGACTTTTAAGTTGGCTTCTCCAAAATGTGAATGCCTTAACCATTGTGTTATATCATTCCCTACATTAGAGGATGTTACTGAGGAAAATAGAATTGGAGGTGGGTTAGATGAAGGATGTATGGTGGTTATGCAAAATCTTTGATTAAGGCGATGTGATTGTAGAGATATGTTGGGTAATGGATTTGGTTGTGTAAAATATGTGGATGGGAGGATGGAGTTGTGAACACAAGTAAATTTCTAGAACCAAGGGTAATTGGGACAAAAATTTCACCCACCATACTATGTTTTTCAAATGGATTGGTTTTGGATTAGATAATAGAATTTGAAGCTTAAAATGTTTGACTATAGGATTTTGGATTTTCAGTATATGGGATTTGAGATTTTCAAAGATACTTGAACTTGTGGATTTAGGATTGGGATAATTGGGACTTATATTCGAGATTTAAGGATTGAAGTTTAGAAGGGGAAGGAAGGACTTCAATTTTTAGGATTTAGAGACCCAAATCGAGTTGAGCTTGGGATCAAAATATTTGGATTTGGATTTTAAATTTTAAGATTAAAATTTATATGAGATCTACAAATTTTTGGATTGGGATGTGGGTATAAGATTTTGATATTTTATTTGGTATGTTGGTGTAAGTATATGAAGTCAATTGATCAAATAAAAATGAAATAAAGTAAATTAAACAAGAAATTGATTAAAAAAGGATAATACTTTAATGAAATATAGTAAACATGGCTAAAATGATTCAAGTAACATCAAAGCAATCTAAATTCTAGACATTTGAAACAAATGACCGACAAACGTCCAATCTCATTATGGATTGAGTGCAAATTTGGTGTGATATGGATGTGGATTACTCAAATTTTCCAAATCCACGTTGTTGCAAAATATTGATGATGATTGATGGAGGTTGATTCACACAAAAATCTCTCAAATTTCTCAATGTGAGTGTAGACATGGAAAATGTACAAATGTAGTTTTGGCACACTTGATCCCGATTACTAACAACATTCCTTCCCGAATCATACTCTCAACATTTCATCATAATTCTATCTCTTAATCTAATGAATCATTATTCATCTGATCAGGTCTATCAACTCCTTTGATTAAATTAATCAATTTAATTTAATCAACCTTACATTTCTGTTTAATTAAATAATTCATTTTATTTGATTAAATCTCTAAAGTCTTCTCATTAAATTAAATAAATTAAACCTTATTTGATTTAATCTAACATATTCCTCTTTGAGTTAAATAAATCAAATCATTTATTTAATAAATCATTTCCTCTCAATTCTGATTTAAATTAATTCATCTATTTAAGTCTAAATTGTCACATCATCTAATTCTTCACTAAATTAATCAAAACTTTGATTAAGTTAATCCCTCTCACTAAAATCCTCTAGAGAATGCAACTTGCACAATAAATCAATTACTTTGATTTATTTAATTCTCTATTTTCCCTCACATGGCATCAAAAAGGGAATATTCCCTCATTTTAATTCCAAAGGCCAAGTGAACTTGGTCCTTCCAACAAGGCATTTAAGGCCTCTTACATGTCCTTGGCCTTGAGCCAAGTGACAATAACTTCATTTCCCTTCCCTCTTCAACAAGTCATTTCGCAAATTCAAATTCAAACTAAGTGTATTTATTGGCACTTTGGCCAAAATGTGCACAACCACTAACCATTCACATCATGACATGTGGCATTCAACCATTGGATTGAAGGTTAGTCCCACATTGCTCAAATCTCTTTCATTCTTCCAAATTGAAATCTATAAAGTGGAGGTTTCTCTCCTCATCTCTCATCCAAATCGCGCCGCTTTTCCATTTCTCGTTGATCATTTTTAAATTTCCTAACTATGCCACTTTATTAACCGTGGCTCACTACAACACCGCTCTTAGCACCGCGGCTCCATATTGCACCGCAATTTTTCCAAACTGCACCGCTTCTGCTTTCCCGCCTGTCAAATTCAAAATTTCAAACAAAGCTACTTCCAAAACTGCGTCGCTTAACCATACCGCGTCGCATATTTGGTCTCTGTTCCTGCAGAGCACCACCCACAATCAACCATGCGGCACTATATAGCGTCGCTTTTATCCAAACTACGCCGCTTTTATAAACTGCGTCGCGGAAAACAATGGGGTCTGAAAATTGACATGTGCTTTTTAAATTTTGGATTTTTTTAAACTCTTGACCTTGTTTGCTGTCTTTTTGTTCTCTGGTTTTGTGTCATTTTGCAGGTTGGAGCAAATAAAAAAGCAAAGGGAGAAGTTCATCATGACCTCATACTCATCATACAAAAAAAAGAAGTGTTTTTTTAAACACTAAAGTGTTCTTCAACACTCTTTTGGGATTTTAAAATAGTGCTTGTTAAGAGAAATTTGTTAATATCTTTTGCCTTAGAGACACTAGATTTATTTTGGGTTTAAAAAGAACAAGCAAATTTCCTTTTTTCAAGCAAAGTAGGAGATTCATTATGACACCATGTTCATTTTGCACAAAGTGTTTTTAAACACTAAAGTGTTCTTCAACACTCTTAAAGGATTTTTTTTTAGATTCTTGTTGAAAAGAAATTTGTTAATATTTTTTGCCTTAGGAACAATAAACTTCTTTTGGGTTCTAAAATAAACAATCAAATTTCCTTTCAAAAGTTGTCAAAGGGTTAAAAAGAACCTTAGACAAATATACTAGATTTCGTTTAAAGGTTAACAATTGAACAAGGCAATCTCACATTTCCTTTGGTGCTTAAAAATAACTCATCATTGCTTTGAGGGATTTAAAATGAACATGTATTTTTTGTGTCTTGTAATATTTTTTGCAAAGTAGTGTCATTTAAAAAGGCATATGCGCTTCTCTTGCGCTTCACGACGACCTTGAGAATCAAAAGTCTTTTTTGGTGACACTAAGTTGCATAAAAGATTGTCTCCACATTTCATCTTTTAGATATAAAATTGAACAAAACATGCGAGTGTGAGCATGACATATTGCGGAGGTTCTCCCTTTGTTTTTTAACAAAGTTTGATTGAACGATAGGATATGCTAGCTTGATATTGTTTATCTCAGCGGGCCTGCCTTGTGGGAAAAAGTAATCACCCAAGGGAACGACCCAACCGGGAACACGTTAAAGCCAAGCGACTTCCAACTGGTATATAAGTGCGGATTCTTGAGGAAAGTTCAAGAATCACAAGGATTATTCCAACGAGATGGACAGAAATGGACTCTCATCGATGTTGGATAATCCCCCACGAACGGAATGCCTGGATTAAAACCCTTTGTTTAGAAAAGGCCAAAACCTTATCTATTTTATTGGTGCAAAAGGTCATGTCCTTTGAAGCCGCCCCACGTTACACATGCAGTTTTGTTGTAGAGATGGAAAGTATGCCATGGGAGATTCATGGGTATTAATGCTTGGCTGACCTGCAAAGTGTGTATCATGGAGGGGAGCCAGTGTGGTCAAGCATTTAGCCATCCGCACAAAATATGCGCAGTTGGATTCGTCCAAGTGGGAACCCAACAAAATATTGTCTCATCATCCTAGGGTTGTAAAAAATTGCTTGGAAGTGAAGAATACATTGCTTGGTCCTCAAAACTTTTGAAAATGAACATTCACAAGACTTCCAAATTTCAAACCCCTTTTAGGAAACAAATACCTTTGACGAATTTAAGCACTCTTGCTTTCCCTAGGGATCATATCCTTAGAGGTTTCTAAGTGCTTGGATTCTATCATCATTTGTTTTCGATAAGGTTAAACATAGGAAAATTTTGCCCTATTTGCCTTGATTTCCACATAATGGACCTTGTGGGATGAAAAGAAAAGTGGGACATTAGACATACAGTTTGAAACATAAGCAAACAAGTGCCTTTGGTAAAAAGAATTCATTAAGCCAAGATAAAAGACAAATTGAACCTCATATGTGTTGTTCCAAATGATTTCCCGAAAGGTCAAGATTCCAAAACCAAGGTTCAAAAGGATAAGTCTAAAATCCCATGAACAACACCTTGAAATGCTCCTTGAAGTCAGAGAAAGACTAGTATACAACTTCTATAAAAAGGCTTCAAGGAATAATCCAACTTTGTATGCATTCTACTATCAACAAAATCTTGAACTTTTTGAAAGGTTTGCTTTCCTCACATAGGAAGTCTAGCATGTTCTTCAACGCCGAGGTTTTTTAAGGAGTTGTGTCTAGGTCAAGGTCTAGGATCAAAGTCGTCATCCTCATCCATCTCTCCATCAATCAAGTCTCATTCCATCAACAAACTTCTTGAAAACTTTAGAAAAATCATGCATGCTAAACTTAAAGGGCTAAAACAACATCACCCTATCTTGGCTTAACACACCTAGCCAAAATAGTGAAAATATCTTGGACGAATTCACCTTTAGGATAATGCAACTTCCTAAGGTCTACTAGTTCACAATCACATTGGCTTAACACACTTAGCCAATTCATCTTCTTGTGCAAGTTCCCCTAGGATAACACAACTTCCTAGGGACTACAACTTCACTACAATATTGTTCGACTTAATACATCTAGTCAAACCATCACAATCAATCTAAGTCCTAAATAGTTTAGCATAACCCTTCAAAAGTTCTCCAAAAGGTTTCACTCACTCACTTCACCCATTTATCCCATCATCATTACCACCCTCTTTGATCTTTGACTTCTGTAGTTCTTCTCTTTTGAGCCTAAAAGGTTAGGATCAAACGATCCCTATTTTTTATGGTCCAAACAAGATCACAATACAAGAAGAACATGGAAAATATCAACGAAATATCAACTTCCATTGACATGAGTCACAAAATCCTCAAGAGGAGAGCTATGAAGAGGACATCATAAATGAAGACATGGGGATGACACAATCTGAAATGATAAAAATGGTTCAAAATCTTGAGAACCACAAAATTGTCAGTGCCATGTTCAAATACTTAAGCATGTTAGCGGAAGGAGGGGTCCAATTCCCTTCCGACCTTGACGCAGGCACTAGTACAGATGTGCCTCTTACAAACACATCCCCAATGTCAAATGCCAATCAAGAAATGCCTCACACCACCTTGGTCATCACATGAACCTCGCCGAATGTAAACAAGGGGAGTGCCATGTTTTGAGAGTTATAAAAGCATCACCTTGTGACCAACAAAAAGGTGGGTGTCAACACCACACCGGATAATTCAGTCTCGATAAATACATCTCACCCATATGTCCCACTCACCTTTCATAATCCGCCGGTTCATCTTCATTCCATGCTACACCAGCATGTCATTCAAACATACAAACTTCTCTACCACAAGGAGAGGGTGGTTTGTTTGGAACAACCAGAGTTGCTGATCCTTTTTCTTTCCAAGGTAGCATACCATCTCTTCCCCCATTTCCATTCACAACCACATCACCTCTCGGATTGGGTTTTTCACCCCTAAACATCGATAGTTTTTTAGATTCGAGCCATATGAACATCACATCAAATTCCCTCTCTTTTCCCACAACATCACAACAACAAATCGCAACCATTCAAACCACTACGACATATACATCAATCGGTCCTCAAATATCCCAAAGCATACCCTCTCAAGGACCAAGCATCTCAACCACCCCTCCAACAACCCAAATCCCAACCACCACCATAACCCTTTCACCTGTCACAATGGTTGGCATCATTCTTGTTCCACCACCAATCCCACCAAAAACCAACATGGCAAATTCATTTACCACTCTAATCCAAACCATCCAAAAGGCCAACCAGTAAAGGGTACTCAAACAAAAGCAACGAGCTCAAGCTCAAGCACAAGCACAAGCTCAAGCCCAAGCTCAACAAGCCTAGCAACAGGCACAAGCACACTACTAAGCGCAACTGCAAGCAATCCATCTACAAGCATACCAACAAACCCTGCAAGACACAACAGCTAGACCAACAACAAGCTTTGTTAGTGCAACAACAACTTAACCAATAGCAGGCTTCATGGGAACAACAATAGATGGACCAACAACAAGCATTGTTGGAATAACATCAGCAAGATCAACAACAAGCATTGTTGACACAAATGCAGGCATACCAATAGGCCTTGAACGCACAGCAGATCTTGTAGCAAATTCCCATTAGTACTCCTCCCACCCATCAAACACCTCAAACACCTCAAAACACATTCATTCCACCTCCTGATCCAAACAAAGATGTCGCGACACAAATCAAACTGCTCTCGCAGCAAGTGTTGGACTTACAAGCAGGAAAAATGACAAGAACACCAGGTAACTTGTGCCCTTATCCTTTTGACAGAAGTCTCACCATGGTACCATTCCCAAAGGGATTCAAGATCCCCAAATTTGACAAGTATAATGGAACAGGTAACCCTGAAAACCATGTCAAGGAATTTCAGGTGCATTGCATGGAGGTCACATATGATGACACATATCTAATGCGACTATTCCCCCGAAGTCTGACTGGTCCAGCCATGGAATGGTTTTCTCGCCTACCCATGGGCATTAAAACATTTGAGGAAATCGTGGAAGCTTTCCTTAAGAATTATGCTTTCAACATGGGTGCGGATGTTAGTTTGGAAGAACTATCAACACTCAAACAAAGAAAAGGAGAGCTATTTGCATCCTTCTTGAAAAGATGGCGATCCAAGGCCAATCAAAGCAAGTGAACCATGCCGGAAGAACAACAATTTTGCACCATCATATCCAATCTAGATGAGAACTTGGCATTCTACTTGAAAATGCAATGCATCACATCATACGATCAATTGATCCGAAAGGCGCTCAACATCGAAAGAGCCCTTACTGCGTGAGGAGGCGCATCAACATTCACTCCACCATAGGATAACTGCCCGTCCAACAACTATAATGATAAACCTTGAACATGGTCGAGGAACAAAAATATCAAAAATCATGGCATGGTCGATGCTAAAGTGGTCATCAATGCCCCTAAGCAGAACATCTAGACCCATCATCAACCACAAAATCATAATCGCAACAATGTGCAAATTAATGCGATCGTAGCACAACAACAACCACCTCCCACCAACCAAATCAACAATCTAAACAATCAAGGAGGACCACCTCCCAGAGGCAAATACTCTCCCAAGTGGAATCACGGCCCTTGGGGAATCTATCGAGTCCATAATGAAAAAATTGGTCAAAGAGAACCTGATGAAAGTCTCTAACTCCGAGCAATACGCGGAACCCATGACCAAACCACCATGGTATAATGAGAATCTCCTTTGTGACTTTCATAAGGTCAAAGGACATACCATCGCCAATTGCATGAGACTAAAAAACATCATCCAAGACCTCATCGAGGATAAGATCATCAATGTCGAACAACCAGCCAAAAACCAGGATCTAAAAATATACATGAATCCGATGCCAAACCACAACCAAGGAAACAATCAGGGGAACAATAAAGGCAAGCAAAAATAGGCTAGTGCTAATCTAGTGTACGAGGAAATAGTTAGATGTGTTGATGAAATGGTCACAGTCATAAATGTCAAAGGATCCAACAATGACTGTGGAGTCACCACACATGGCAAAAAGGTCACCATTGCAGGGGAACCAGCTAAGACCCCCATTTATAATACAAAATCCATCCCCTATGACTATAATGTCATTCAACAACTAAAGAGAACCCCCACCCAAATTTCCATCATGGAACTATTGAAAATTTCTGCCACCCATAGGAAGATCCTTGATGAAGCATTAGCTGCGTCCACCATCTCCACCACCCTTGACACAGAGCAATTCCAGGCTATGGTTGGTAACATCATTACCCCAAATCTCCTTACATTCTTTGACCAAGATTCCCCCCCACAACCATCGCATAACCGTACACTTCACCTATAAGTGCTAGTCCATAAAAAGAAAGTCAAAAGAGTCCTAGTGGATGGAGGTGTAGGCCTTAACATTTGTTCTCTAAAGCTCATAAAAAAATTGGGATTCGTCGAGGATTCCATAAATAAAAACAAAAGCATCACAATAAGGGCATATAATGATCAAGAAAGAGTGTCTCAAGGCACTATCAAAATCCCCATCCAAGTGGGACCGATGACCATGGAAACCACCTGTCAGGTCCTCGACCTCGACCTTCCATACAACATCCTCCTTGGACGTCCATGGATCCATGGAATGAAGGCGGTGGCCTCGACATATCACCAATGTATCAAGTTCTCACATCAAAATGAAGAAGTCACTATATATAGGGATCCCGAACCTTTTGCCTACTGCAAAAACTTGGAAGCCAAGTTTTATAAAATCCCCCAAATACCGAAAAATGATGAAGGCCCCTCCACTTCATTCATCGACCCAACCAACCTCGCTTCCACCTCTGCAATAGAGACACCCGCCATCCCTGACATATCCGACATCAAGAACATGATCCAAGAAAATGGATGCGGTGACTACAGAATGAAAAGGAATGCATTTGTTGTAGGAGAGTTACCACAATCTCCTAGGTCACATGGACAACCTCGGTCAACTGAAAAACTCGTCTGCACCCTTAGGGCAGATCCTTCTGGATTCCGCCATTGGGGAGATCTAAGTCAGGGAAGTGTTGACGAGGAGGATATTGCAAGCTCAATATACCATGATGCAGGGCCCACACCCACCTTATTGATGGAGGAAACCAATAGAGGGCTACAAATGATGCTTGGCATGGGCTATAATAGGAACGAAAGCCTAGGAAGGAATAGTGATGGACATTTGGAGCCCATCATTGCAAAAAGAAGAATGAAGAACCTTGGCCTCGGCTATACTCCTTTGAGTATAACCGTGTGTGGCAGAGGTTCTCCTAGTAGGGCAGTCAGGTCCTCTCCTCAAGTCTCGGTAACCAACCTTAGATTACCCATTTCCAAAGGCCTACCTCTTGACAACTTCACATTTGACATAACCGAGGTTTGTAGTAGCAGTGACGATGATGACACCATAGCTGGCCTTCCCAAGCTCTTTGAGGATTCCACCCTGCTAATGATCAGCGCCTCCCCAGCTGACTCAAACCAACAAACCCACCAAATTACCTTGATATATCCTCAACTCATCGATCACGACCAACGAGGACTACCAATTCTAGACTCATTCGAAAATGATGAGGCACTCTCAGAATTCATGGGACTAAAGGATACAATTCCATGTGGGGATCACAAGGCAGGCTTCAACATCACATTAGACACCCAGGCATATTATGGGGAGACGATTGAGTCCTTCAGCCGCAAAAGAAAAATATCGAGAATAAGCTCGGGGTTATTGAGTGAAAACCACACTGTGGCACTCTCTAACCACAAAATAGTAAAAATAAAGGACGCATCCAATGGTGAAAACCTCTCTGAGGCACCGGAGGATGAAGGATTCAATCTCCCCCCTACTGCTCTACATCAAGAAAATTCAGCATTCCTGGCAGAGTAGTGCAACCCTGTCAATTTGGGAATGAAAACAGAACCGCAGATCACTTTCTATGTTGAGTCTCTCTTAACAGAGGAACAAGAACTGCTAGCAACATTCCTAAAATAAAGGAAGGTAAAATTTGAATGGACCTATGCTGACATGCTAGGTCTGGATCCTGAGGTGGTGGTTCATCATTTGGCTGTTTACCCTGAAGCGAAACCAAGTAGACAAAATTTAAGGAAAATGCACCCAAAAATAGCCTTGCTAGTCAAAATTGAGTTACAGAAACTCTTGGATGTTGGCTTCATACGCCCGATTGACTATCCAGAATGGGTATCTAACCTTGTACCAGTCTCAAAACCGAATGGGGGCATCCGCATCTGCACAAACTTCAGAAACCTTAACAAAGCATGTCCTAAGGATGATTTTCCACTACCCAACA